>OZ026523.1:89149527-89529802 GCA_964019695.1 Loripinus fragilis
GTTAGGTTATTGAGCACGCCACTTTAAGCCATGTTTTTACTGGTTCAACTCCGGTCCAAAACGGTTGGGGTTAATATGTAGCTTTGTCGTGTTAGCAACGTTATGTTCTGTTTGTACTGGTTCAACGCAGGTCCTAAACGGTTGGGTTAATGTGTAGCTTTGTCGTGTTATGTGTTTGAGCAAGCCACTTTATGTTCTGTTTTTCTGGTTCAATTCAGTACCTAAACGGTTGGGTTTATGTGAAGCTTTGTGGTGTTATGTTATTGAGCAAGCCACTTTATGCCATGTTTGTACTGGTTCAACTCAGGTCCGAAACGGTGGGGTTAATGTGAAGCTTTATCGTGTTATGTTATTGAGCAAGCCACTTTATGCCATGTTTGTACTAGTTCAACTCAGGTCCTCAACCGTTGGGGTAAAGGTGTAGCTTTGTCGTGTTATGTTATTGAGCACGCCACTTTATGCCATGTTTGTACTGGTTCAACTCTGGTCCTAAACCGTTGGGGTAAAGGTGTAGCTTTGTCGTGTTATGTTATTGAGCAAGCCACTTTATGCCATGTTTGTACTAGTTCAACTCAGGTCCTCAACCGTTGGGGTAAAGGTGTAGCTTTGTCGTGTTAGGTTATTGAGCACGCCACTTTATGCCATGTTTGTACTGGTTAACCGTTGGGGTAAAGGTGTAGCTTTGTCGTGTTATGTTATTGGGCGTGCCACTTTATTTCATGTTTGTACTGGTTCAACTCTGGTCCTAAACGGTTGGGGTTAATGTGTAGCTTTGACGTGTTATGTCATTGAGCACGCCGCTTTATGTTATGTTTGTACTGGTTCAACTCAGGTCCTTAACGGTTGGGGTTAATGTGTAGCTTTGACGTGTTATGTCATTGAGCACGCCACTTTGTGTCATGTTTGTTCTGGTTAAACTCAGGTCCTGAACGGCTTGGTTAACGTATACCTTTGCCCATTCTTGGTTACCCAGGTGTAATGCAATTCAGCGTGTATACCGAATAGCGGGAACTCATTTCGTCCTGTTTGAAACATTGGCATGGATAAAATGTAGCAAAAACACATGTAGAAATTCCCCAATTATCTATGTTGCAAAATTTGACTTCTATGATAACAAAAACTACAGACCCTGATAAGATGTCACACATCTCATATGTTTTAACTCTGTTTGCTTGTGTGCATAATGACGGCAGACAAAAAAGAGCTAATACTATACCATGGCCAGTACAGTCATGACAAATCATACTTGAAATGAATTATTTTTGTTGACGTCTTCCAACCCTTGTACTAACAGTGCCCTTTGAATGTAAACGGATACTCCACCCTATAAATTGCACAAAAATCTATTTTATGAAAAAAAAGTTCTTGTTGCCTTTATCATGTTTATGTTTGGAAACCCATTAATGCTAAATGAAATGTCCCACCCTTATCAATTGGGCGAATCCATTTCGAATTTAAGGGCTGTTGTTAGTAGGCTAAGTTTGAATTCTCACAAATTGTAAAAGTTCATTCTTCAAGCAAACAGTGCAGAACCTGGTTCTGCATTGTTTATTGATGTCCCATAAAACGACGCTAAGCTTAAATGGAACTCAGTGCTGCTGCTTTGGTTATTTGTGCAAACACATGAGATTTTGATTACATATTCACACCGGATAGGCGGCAATCAAAAACGTTAATACTATCGGCAAACCTAGATCAAAAGTCGCTAGAAACAGAGTTATCGATCGCCATTTGTCGCCCGACTGGCGACAATTGAAAACACTGTTTCTAGCGATTTTTTTTATTTGCGTTCGTCGATTATTAAGAGCGTTACCGCCTATCAGGTGTGTTATTGCACTGCCGAAAAGCTAATGCGCACACTAGCAAAAAAAGTCGCATACACAAAGTATGGATGTAGATGGCGACTCAGACCAAATTCTAGACATCTAGCCACGCTGGGCATGTCAGCATTGTAGTTTGTTTGAGGCTTTTGTTCATATGTGACAAATACCAAACTCTAATGTGCTTGCCTATACTTGTACAAACTACAGGAAGTGGGAGCGCAGTGGCCCAGTGCTAGAGTGCTTGACTCGAGACCAAGAGGCCGCAGGTCCGAGCCTCATCGGCGTCACTGTGTTATGTCATTGAGCAAGCCACATTAACCCTCTAGTGCCCAAACATAGAATGCACTATCAGAAAACATTTATATCCCACCCTGATACTAGCTTTGGAAAGTCAAATAGAAAACAGGGTCTGAATTTATGTTGAAGTCATAGGTTGCAGAAATTGGCATGTAGCATATATGCTACATTGGGCATTAAGTTTTCACGTCATGACTTTTTAAAGGTGAATAACTCAAGTTCCAATTATAATTCATAACAGTTTGGTGTAAGAAAAAGAATTTATTAGATTAAACATGATATAGCATGTTTGTCTGAAAACGTGAGGTCAATATCTCAATTCTTATTTTTGATTTTTATGCCCAATGTATCATATATGATACATTTTCGTTTTTGAACTTTGGCGAACTTTGGTGGCTGATATAACCCATTTCAGACAAATTGTCTCAACTGAAATGATTTATTCTAGTTGTCTAACATCCTAACTGTCTTTCTAGCAGTTTAACTTAACTTTAAAGTCAATAACCTGGCCATCAATAAGAAGAATGTAGCATATATGATACACTGGGCACTAGAGGGTTAATCCTAGCTTAGTATTAGTTCAAAACAGGAAGACCCGTCCATACATAACTGGAAGATTGTTGATGGGACATTAGGAATCAAATCAAACACATCAAACAGGTATTACTTGACTTTTCGCTGACTGTAAAGGCGGCGCCTCATGAATGCGTAATTAGGGCTAGTCAACCTTAGGCATAGGTAAAAGCTGAAAAGGAGGCGTGGTTTTATTCAAAAGTATAGTTGTATCATCTTGTGCCACAACCTCAGTCATTATTTAGACTTTAAAACGCCAGCAAAATAACTGCATCTGAAAATGTCTATTTAACATAAGCAGGGAGGCAAACATTGTGGACCCAGATCAGACTGCTCCTACAGGAGCAGTCTGATCTGGGTTCACACTGTTTATCTATGAGGCTTCAAATAGTTTAGTGGATGACAAATAACATACATTTTGCGATTATGCGCTTTAAGGGTTAATAGATGTGAGTTCAATGTGTGTACGGTTAGGATTTTCATGAAATGCACTCACGTTTGCGCGGCTCAAAAAGCTTATTAACTCTTTACCAAATTATAAATAAAACCTGATTTCCCTTCCTTAGCAGATGAAATAGCCGAACCGAATATTAAAGTTGCCGCCTTTACAGTAAGCGAAAAGTCAAGTAATAGTGATGTCAATTACTTTCTTACAGGTGACAGAGAGAGTTTACCTGGCAATCGGTTACGGTCTCGGTAATTCTATCATGATAGAAGGAGAAGGCGGAATTGTCATCGTAGATACGACGGAAAGTTACGAGTCTGGGCGGGACGTGTTTCAAGCGTTCCGTAACATAACAAAGAAGCCTGTCACAGATATCATTTATACACACGTTCATCAGGACCATTGTTTTGGTGCAGAGGTATTGTCCCTTTTCAGACATTTGACACTTTCTATAGAGTTATACATGCGATAATTTCAGGATGACCAATTGCATATATTGTGCAATCACATGTTATAATTTTCAGAAAAAATATATATTTGTGACCCGTCACGCGAAAAGGGACGAGTTGGGTGTCATATAGTGAAATTTACTTTTTCCGCTTTTTGAATGGAGAATTTTATGACGAATCGAGAAATATTAACATGTTGGTGGGTTCTTGATCATTTTGGGTCTCAAAATGTCCAAAGAAGATGGGTACCGCCCTGAAGCGTCACAAACTTTCTATTGACGTTATTATAACGTTACATGTACATCATAAAATCCAACAGATTAACACGCGCCAAAAAATATTGCAAACGGACGTTACAATGTATTTGTTGTAATCAATTTTCTTTTGTCTTCTTCTATTTATTATTCCTCTCATTCTTCCTCCTCTATTTCTTCTTCAAATGTCGCAGCAGATATTTTTTTCTAGCCTTCAACTACACTATAGTGTCAACACTTAGTCAACTTAAAAAATCACACTGACATATTTCATGTGTTGTTTAAAAATTATTTTCCTCGTTGTTACTACACCAAACTTGATAAAAAAGGATACTATTGGAAAGGAAATTGAAAAACGCAATAAACAAAATTTATTCATTAGCCAAGGTGTCTTACTTCCTGAAAAATGATTTAGTAAAACTGTAAAATACTGAAAACTGTTTTTTCGTTGACGTCAACGGGAACGTCGCAGAGCCATGACGTTAAGATTTTTTCTCAAACACGTGTACATTTACTACATTATCAGTTGAATTTAGCAAATATTAGAATATGTATGCATTGTTATGCTATTTCCACCAGCTTTCTGCTAGTATATTGTTTATTGTCGCTCGCGATAAGCATAGTTCCGTGGTGTCTTGTTTGTGGAGCGTGGTTCAGCTCGGGTGCCATGTGTGTACAGCTCCTCCTACAGTTTAATTGTACCAATAGAGTTGAAACTTGTCATTGCTTACAGATCATGCAGATGAGCAAGTGGTTTATATACAATACTCAGTCACATTGATTTCAATCACTTTTTTAAGTTGTGTTCATCGACTGCTATCAATGTCTCATGATATTGATTGTTGGTATGTGCATGGGTTTTAATATAATTCTCAAATTTATTTTGTCACTATTTTATGTTTTGCACTTAAACACAAGTTTGAGGCTTGGTGCAGTCTTTGCTTCCAAAGGATACCCTTTTAAGAACACATTTGCATACTATGAGCATGTGAAAAAAAACTGTACCTATACGGTTTACAGCCTACTGATTGTTTGAAACTTTGCATGTACAGTCACGGGACATAAGTATTAGCCTACTTGGGAAAGTATTCGCCTACTTGTGACGTCGCCGTTTAAATTAGCGTAATTCCAGATTTTTTACAAAAATTATTGTCGCAAAACTATAGAAGCTACAATCATGGAAAAGGTACCAAATGAAAGCAAATTGATATAAGCAATAAACAAATTTAATTGTAGCGTCCTGGTGTCTATTGTTTTCGCATGGTAGTCATTTAAACACAAAGACAAATTAAAATTTCATTTTTTCGGTGACGTTAACGTCAGCGTAAATGGGAATCGTGATATTTGAAAATGTACGTCCAATTTAAACGCGTTCTCTTTGAGAACCAAAAGCATAATTATTTTAATATTTAATTGTATATTGCTATTTTCTATTTGCTTTTCATCCGTGTAAGTTCTGTTAAAATGCACCCATTAACTTCGTCATAATAATTTTTGCAAAAAATCTGGAAGTGCACTGTTTAAAACGGCGACGTTACAAAGTGGCGAAAAATAATATCTCGTGACTGTACTTTGGCGTCCTGGTACATGCACGCTAAGCATTATGCATTATGTAATGCTGATTTTGTATTGCGTATATACTCACTACATAAAGAAACGCAACCATCACGCAATTTTGAATAGCCTGCACAATTCCTAAAATTGGAGAGCACATGCTGAATTCTAAGACATTTTGTCACACGGCGGCATTTTCTTTTTGCATGTACACAAAAAAAATCACGCTCCGATTTCTTTTGTTAACACATGTTAAACATCGAGAAAAGATGCTTTGTTATTAATTTGCATATGCTTTCCGAAAGTGCTTACAATATGCCTAGTAAATTTAAACACACACTGGGCATATAGGGATTGTCAATTTAACAATTGTTTTTAGTTAAAATTGCTTGTTCATTTCCTTTTGGTGCCGTGGTTAATGGTACATGTAGATGTATACATATGCGAAGCTCTTCGGGACTGTTTCACGTTCATATCAATGTTAAAAGCGTCAGGTAAGCGTAAATTTACTCCGCCTAGTTTTGGGAAGGAAAGTAAACGCGACAATGCCGTGAAGATACTGCTGAAAAATTATAGCCCCGCTACTCTTAGTCCCACAGGTGCCGTAGCTCCTAATGAAGGATGCATAACCGGTATTTTTTCTTATCTTATGACGGAGAGGGGGGATTAAATATGCAGATACTATCGGTCTGTCAATGTTATTTTGTCTACAGCAAAAAAGTATATAAAAGAGCCTAAAAAGAAGCAAAAATTAAATTGGAATACCGACGCTCGAAATCGAACTTGGGCCGTTTGCGTGAGAGTCAGGTATCGTAGCCTCTACACCATTGCAGGTTTTTTTTAATGAATTTGCTTATAATTCTTTCAAATCACATTGCATAATCCTGAATTATTTTTTTATATGTTTTTTTATTCTCTTTAAGTTCCCAAAGGCCATTTTGAATTTTTCATGCTTCTGCTGTACTCATAATACACTTAACTATTCGTTAAAGAAAAACTGTAGCAAAAATTCGTTCTTGCCCGATGACATCATCACTACGTCATCAGATAAACTGAAATATATCATTCAGTATCTTGCCACGGCTTGGGAAAACAATTATTTTCAATTTTCCTTAAAAACTTGATGTCGTGGGTAATAATTGAAATTAAAATAAAGATTGCAACTATTTTAACTTAATATTCAGGACGTCGGTTAATTTTTTATTTTAAGAAAATTTGTAAATTGCTGAAAACTTCCATGTGAGATTATGAAAAATCGATCGCGGTGACATATCATTTTTATTTCATAAATTGACAGTCCATACATAAAACAGACTGTATGCAAAAAATTAAAAAGATTTTAACATGGGAAGTATTACCCACAACTGCCCTTAAATTAGTAGGCCTAAACCATGTTAACCAGATGAGAAATAGATCTAATCACAAACCGAACTGCGTGGACGATTCTCGACCCAACTTTAACTTACGAACATTCAAAAGGGAACATTTAATATCTTACAAACTGTTTGACATTCTAGTGGCAGAAAACCTCAACATGAAAAACGCTTTTTATCCGGTTTTATAATAAGTTAAACTTCTCTTTGAAACACGCTTAGGTGTGCTATTTTTGCGCGACGCGACGTTAACTTTAAGACGCATTTTCTCGAAATGACGTCGTCCACCCAACTCGTACCTTTTTGCATGACGGGTCACATTTTTTTTCTCTGAAAATCGATTTTGTCTTAGCAAACAGTGCAGACCCTGATGAAAGGCCGCATCCTGTGGCATTTTGTCTGGGTCTAAACGGTTTGCAAAAAGTTTTAGGGGTTGGTTAAATGCTTTGAATGATCTGGTATGAACACAATAGTCCAATGTAAACTGGTCGAAACATTTATAGCATCTATCATCAAAGCTGTGCAATCTGAAATGTCACCTGGAAGGTTGTAATTCTGTTCCCTGGCGAAATTTCCGACGCTTCAAAACAAGTGAATACTAAATTCTGCAACAAGAGGAGCACAAATAGCACCTATTGGAATACGAAAATTTGTCAATAAAATTTGCAGCCATATCTTATTAACATATTGTATGTTTCTCCTAAAGATAGTTACATATATCACAAAAGATTCTGCCATGACTTCATTTTTTTCACTTGTTAAAAGGCGCAAAAAGCGCATTAGAATTTCTCCCATTCTAATCCAAGAAGAAAGTGAGCCCTCTGTATTTTAAGCTTACCATTTTTAAATGGCATCTCTAAAGTTGAGTATGCCGAGGAAATGTTGCACTTACAGATCAGAGATGAAGCATGAAATAGTTGTATTTGAGACGCAAATGTGTCATGTTTTTTTTGAGGAAGTGGTTCGGGCGTTATGATGTATAATGGTTGTTAATTCTCAACTTTTGCCTAAGTACACATTTAAGAGTTACCAGAATACAAATATTTAAAACAGCGGTCCGGATTAACGGAGTTGTTAAAAGTATTTTAAAATGACACATATAACCGATGTACAGTTCAAAACATTTTTAATATCTTTGTATAGGCTTTCGTTGAGGACAAAGACAACCAACCACCAATCTGGGCCCATGAAACATTTCCGAGAGAGTTCCAGAACATGCTGTCTGGTCCAACCCAGGCGTATTTTACTCGTGGTATGAGACAGTTTGGTGTGTTCCTTCCAACAGTGTCTGCTGGTATCGGACTGAAACTGCGCTTTGGGAAGGAGTCTATGAGGGCAAGCCCGATATACCCCACCCACTTTGCAAAAGGATCTGTTATGGATGTAACATTAGCTGGTCAGTGGACAACTTCTTACAACCTTTTCAAGTTTTAAACATATTATATAGCTGATATAACATGCGTGCTCATGTATTATTATGGCCTTCATAACATAACGTTACTTAATATATAAAGCACAAGTGATTTAGCTATTTTCATACATGGTGTTATAACACTCATAGACGTGACGTATTGTGATAAACCCTAACAGCCAATGCTGATATTTTTAGCTGCTGAAGCACATGTCAAATCAATCAGAAAGAATCAAATCACGAGAACCATGTGGCAACATTGATAACATGAACTTTTTATTCGTGATTGTTTTCATGCTCTTTCATTGTTTTTATTTGACGTGGATACAATTTAGAAAATACACAGATGATCCAGTCCTCAAAGTATAGTCAAACATCACGGCATCAGAGATGAAGATCATGAAAATTCAAACCAAAATATATTTTTGAAAAGACTGATGATATGGCTTTTGTTTTACTTGATAATCTAGAAAACAGATCCCTCAGAAATAGCGAGAAAGTACAAGAGAAGAAAGTAGAAAACAACACACTTGGTTCATGAGAACTAGCGCTCCAGCCCCCTAGCACCAGCATTAAAATGGCGTTCACACCTGGGCAACCCGGTCATTAAGACACAGTTCACCAGCCACCTAGTGATTTAGAAACAATTAGCCTGGCCCCGAGGTTAGAAAACGTTTTATGCTCATGTCAGCTGAGCATGAAATTTATCATGCTCATACATTTTAAAATGTCAACAATTGTTGGCATCTTAACATTGATAACCATCATAAATACAACATCTAATCTGAGAGTTTGAAAGAAAGAAAAACACTTATTTTTCAGCATTTTAATCTTCATGATCAGTTGAGTTGAGCATGAAAAAAGTTGTATAGCATCGAGGCCTGGCTGCCGGTTTAGTAATCAGCTTGCTGAGGAAGAGAGACAGAGAGAGAGCCTATTGCTGTTTTTTAATTGTGTTCTTTCTGTCGTGTGGCTATCTGTGTTCTGCATTTTTTTTCTGAGCCGTTGATTGATCTTTGGTCGCCTGTGGCTGTGGTATTTCCGGGTGATAATCACTTGTTTTTTTATGCCCCCGCCATTTATAATGGGGGGAGGGGGGCATATAGCATCACCCTTGCCCGTACGTCCCGTCCCGTACGTACGAAAAATGGTTAAATACATTGGTGTATTGGATTCATGTTTCAAACACAGGTATATAATCATAAAATACAGGTCAAGTTCGATTATGGACAAAATCCACCAATTATTATCAGAGTTATGGCCCTTGATCTCCGAATGAAAAATGGTTTCCGGGTGATATCTTTTTAATACAGTTATGTATTGGATTCATATTTCATACACAGGTATATAATCATAAAATGCAGGTCAAGTTTGATTAAGGGTAAAATCCACTAATTATCATCAGAGTTATGGCCCTTGATCTAGGTACGAAAAATGGTTTCAGGGCGATATCTTTTGAATACATTGGTTAAATGGATTCATATTTCATACACAGGTATATAATCACACAATACAGGTCAAGTTTGATTACGGATAAAATAAACCAAATATTATCAGAGTTATGGCCCTTGATCTCCGTATGAAAAATGGTTTCCGAGCGATATCTTTTGAATACGTTGGTGTATTGGATTCATATTTCATACACAGGTATGTAATCACGGAATACAGGTCAAGTTCGATTAAGGATAAAATCCACCGATTATTATTAGAGTTATGGCCCTTTGTTAATGACAATGCTCTATTTATGCGAATTTGGCAATAGCGGGGGCATCCGTGTCCCATGGACACATTTCTAGTTATGTAATAATTCTTGTGTTTAGGCTGCGTTGTTACCGTGGAACGTTTTTGCACAACCAAGTCAATCATGTATGTTCGATATACTGAATTATACCACCCTTACCAACTATAGCTTGAAATATCTGGTGTTGTACCAGGCCTCGAGGTTATTAAACATTTTCATGCTCAACTCAGCTGAGCTCAACTTTCAACTGCTCATAAAAACTAAAACACCGAAAAATACAGATTTTTCTTGCTTGTAAACACTCAGATGTTATATTTACCCTGCTAATAAATGTTTAAATGCCAACAATTGTTGACATTTTATCGTTTATGAGCAGGATAAATTTCATTCACAGCTGAGTTGAGCATGAAAAAAGTTTTATAACCACAGGACCAGGTCTAAACTGCTGTGGTATAAAATGGTTATGTCATGGTTTGTCTACCTATACGGGAGATAACCTACTCGCTAAAGCTCGTGGATGATCTCCACATACAGACGGATAAACCCTGGTATAACTATTACATTGTTCTATAATCACGTGGCTGTTTTTTTCTTATTACAGGTATAGACATGCAAATAATCCACATACCTGGTGAAACCGATGATCAAATAGGAATATGGTTGAAGAACGACAAAATTATTCTCTGTGCTGATGACATATACCAAGCGTTCCCTAATCTCTATGCAATTAGAGGAACCACGAACCGCGATCTCATGCAGTGGGTTCGATCCCTGGATACGATTATAGACTTAGAGCCAGAGATATTAGTACCTAGTCACACAAGGCCTATTTACGGAAAAGAATCAGTAATTGATACATTAACAGTCTATAGGGATGCAATACAGTACATCCATGACCAAACAGTCAGGCTAAGTAATTCTGGATTGCACCCAAATGAAATTGCTGCAAAAGTTGCTCTTCCAGAAAGTTTAGCGAACCACCCATATCTTCAAGAGTACTATGGTACTACAGAGTGGTCGTCAAGATCAGCATTTTACACTTATTTAGGTTGGTTTAGCGGCGATCCTGTAGATTTGTCGCCTTTGACGAAACAAGAAAAGTCTGATAGAATGGTAGATCTTGTGGGGATTGACAAGCTGACAGAAGCAGCTAAAGATGCGCTGAAGCGGAGTGATTTTCAGTGGGCTCTTGAATTATCGGATATTGTTCTAATTAAAGATAAATCAAACAAAGATGCCAAAGATATAAAGATTGAAGCTTTAACTGCATTGGGATCGCGACAGACTAGTAACAATGGTAGGAATTATTACCTAACTGCTGCTTTAGAAGAAGCGTCTGATCTTAAGTTCAGGAACACCCCTCAGCAGAGAGCCGTTGTTGTTGATAGGTGGCCTATAGGCTCTATTCTCCAAACGTTTCCTCATCGTTTCAATCCAGAGTTATGTGGTGATAGAAATCAAACCCTCGTTCTTGATTTAACTGAACCAGAATCAGTTCATTCGATTCAAATTCGCAATGCAGTTGTCGTAGTAAAGCCAGGAACTTTAAACGAATGGGACAGTTACGTGAGTGCCAAGGAGATGGTATGGAAAGATATTTTGTTACAACGGAGATCAGCTGTGACTGCCATCGCAACTGGTGATCTTGTCTTAGAAGGTGGTATTCTGGCTTTAAAATCGTTCTTTGACTGTTTCGATAAACCCGAGTAAATAAAATTTGAGCCATGACATCAGATTTCCAACAGTGTTGTATGTGCGACCAGCAAAGGCTGAGACCAGCCTGCGCATACGCGCAGTCTGATCAGAGCCTTTGCTGGTCGCTTGAATATTCTATGACTGTTAAGCTACAGACCGAACAAACTTGTCGAAATCACATGTCTTGGCTCATTAATGTTCCAACAAGCATAAAGCACTTGGGCACTACCGGCCCACCAGCCTAACATAGTTACATGGTGTTTTGTTGGTGATTATATAGTGGCTCGCAATAAATAAGATTAATGACTTGCGTTGTCGCAGCTAAGTTAATAGCCCAATGATACCGACACAAATGTCATTCCGTTTGTTTGACAAGTATGAAAATAGTAAGTGAAGTTGGGTCTTTTGGGAACAAACAAATTATAGTCACTAATCGCTGGGTGCCTTTTAGGAGAATATGGCAGTTTGGTTGCTACGCAACGATGCATAACGAACATTTGTGAAGCGCTACTTTCTTGCACATTCAGAAATAAATTGCTGAATTGCTCCCTGAACAGCCCGACTAGGCTTAGATTATGACGTATGTTTCATGTACGATTTCAATCTTTTTCAGTTATTGTGCCAACTGTAAGACAAATAGCTAGAACCATTCCACTATTCTTTTAGACCATTTTCCAAACTGCTTGTATACATTTTAATTGTAAATCCAGAATACAAGGAATGTGATGCTTGCTTTCTGGACATACAAATGTACCAATTGCACATAGGACAGGACCAACCGTTTCAGAATACTTTTAGTATGTTGATACCTTTCCAAATCCAGAGGTGGGGTGGGGGGGGCAGGGTGTCCAGACAACATATCCTGTAAAATCACAAGTGGATTTAGGTTTTCTTGCACGGACCCCTCGAGAAGCAGCAATTGGACCCTAGCCCCCTTGAGAAGCAGCAATTGGACCCTTAGGGTCAAATTGCTGCTTCTCGAGTGAAGTACATACGGCCCTTTGTGAAGGTGAAGTACGTTGATCTAAAAAATTCAGGAGTCAAGACACCCATGACGGAATTTTCTGGTTCCGCACATGGAATGCATGAGGAAAACATAAAGAAAAAGGGGTTTCTCTTATCTGGTTACAGAAGAAAATGTATGTAAAAAATAATTGGTCACCTTTGATAAACATACTTTCACTACTATTAAACAGTTCTTCTTTTTTAAATTCAATGTAAAATATTTAGTTCACACTGAAATAATGCCCCTGGGGTCAATAATTGCCTCGCGCGGGGGTCACATGATTTACAGGGAAATCATGGTAAAATCTTCTTATCTGAAACCACAAGGCCTAGAGCTTTGATATTTGGTATTAAGCATCACCTAGTAGACCTTTAACTAATTTGGCTCAAATAATGCTCCTGGGGTCAAAATTGGCACTGCCCCGGGTCACATGTTTTATATACACTTATATACGGAAAACATAAAAAAATCTTCTTGCCTGGAACCACAAGGCATATAGTCTTGGTATTAGGTAAGTAGCATCATCTAGTGGACCTCTACCAAGTTTGTTCAAAGTATACCCCTGGGGCCAAAAGTAGGCCCGCCCCTGAGGGTCACATGTTTAACATAGGCTTTTATAGGGAAAACATGAAAAGTATTCTTGTCTGAAACCACAAGGCCTAGAGCCTTGATATTTGGTATGTACCATCACCTCATTGAGCTCTACCATATTTGTTCAAATTATGCCCCTTGGGCCAAAAATGGCCCCCAGGAGTCACATGGTTCACATAAATAGAAAAACGTGAAAAAATCTTCTTGTCTGAAACCACAAGGCATAGAGCCGTGATATATGGTATGTAGCATCATCTAGTAGACCCCTATCAAGTTTGCTTTAATTATGCCTCTAGGTCTAAAATGTGCCCGCCCCGGGGGTAACATGTTTAACATAGGCTTATATAGGGAAAACATGAAGAAGCCTTTTTTTCTAAAACCACAAGGCCTAGAGCCTTGATATTTGGTATGTAGCATCACCTTGTAGACCTCTACCAAGTTTGTTCAAAGTATGCCCCTGGGGCTAAACGTGGACCCGCCGCAGGGGTCACATAGGCTAATATAAAATCAACTTTTTCAGAATATGGTCATGTTGCATATCAAATTAAAGGGAATGAAGCTTACAATAACATGTTGGCAGATAAGTTGCTCTTACACTTACCCTTGACCCCTGGGGTGAGGCCAAAAGGTTAATTTGTTTTCTTTTCTGAAAGCAGTCATGTTGCATAATGAAATTAATTAGAATGAAGCATATAACACCATGCATGCAAATGTTCTGCCCCTTTTACACACCTTTGACTCATGTATGGGGACGAAGGGTGAGCGATACAGGGCCTTTTGTTATCTTTCCATTCTGATTTATTGTTTAAATTTATATTCTTTTTCTGGTTTAAAAGTTTCAAGTAATAATATATTTTAAACAACTTCAACTTTGTACATACGTATACAATATAAACAAGTAAGATGAGGATTAGAATTAAAGCATGAAGCTTATATCGTTTGTTCAACATAATTCCGGTATTTTTTAAATTTCCGTCTGATTTATTGATTTAATTTCTTTTCTGAAAAAAAGTCGTCTAAACGATATATTACAGCAAATGAGATGCAGGATTTATGTTGAACAAACGACATTTGTTGTTTTAATTCATATTCTGTTTTCTGGTTTAAAATTCCATTCTTATTTGATTGTTTATATTTCTTTTCTGATTTTCTCGCTACAATTTCTTTTCTCGTATATAAAAGAAAGAAAATGTCCTTTCCGGGGTTCCGTATTTCTGGATGTTTGAGTTTTTTTTACTAACTGATAACAGATGTATGGACAGATGTTAGCGAATGGAAAGTTATGCATGATCCCTATATTGATGTTATTTTAAACAATAGTTTCTTTGCTTATAGGCATATTACTTGATTGTATGGGTATGGTTCTAGATTGTTTGATTCGTGGTGTTCTCTGCCTTCCTCTCTACTTTGTTATACCACAATCCTGGATAAAAACAACAGCAATCCGTACACAGGAAGAAGCAGGGTATGGCACACAAACGGGAAAATACCAGGGCCAATGTAATCTGCTCCCCTCTCATAATTATCAAATGGTTGCTACCTAATGACATATTATATCAGGATAACAAGATATACCATATACAGACTGCCTGTTCTTTTATTCAAACAGAGCATATTATATACTGGGATAATCAGTTTTCGCCAACGTAAGCAGATATGGCTCTGAGGGTAGCAAAACAAAATACAACCTGGCCAGAAAATGATTTTATTATAAAATTTCAAGCTTTTATAATAATGTGTGATATCTTAGACCATCAAAACATGTTATTTAATTTTCAAAAACTTTGATTTGTTTGTGCACCCGTTTTTCCGCCATTTTGAAAATAGTAATCTAAGTTCGACAACTCTTGTTGACCTAAAAAAAGAGGCCTCATAAAGGGTTGGATATATAAAAAATCAATAGATGTTATGAGACAAACCATTTTTCATTCAATGAACATAAATTACTGTAAATTTTCTACGAATTAATTTATTGTAATCAAAAATATTTCAGTCATGTTTTTTTTCTATATTCAATTCAAATTCAGGTTGATTTGAACCCCTAGGTTCATTGGGGTTCTACCACACAGACATTAATTGAGAAAGTAGACATTAAAACTTTCTTTTATGTACTTTAGGGATACATCAAGCCATTGCAGGCGAAAGATTGATATAATTTAACAGTAAATCATTTTTAGATGTATGGTCCGTATGGCTGCTTATTAGCAATAATATTGTTTCTGAGTCTTAACATTAATAAGATACCCCTTATGATAAAATCAATGATTTCCCCCACTTGGGACCCCAATTCATAACTGAGTTTTCTTACCTCTCTCCTGAGGATGTCAACAGAAATAAAGATGGAGGAAGCGATGTATTTACTGAATAAAACATATCAGGATGATAAATTAAAGATAGGGGTGAAAAAGAATTAGTGTAAATGGCGGGAAAACATTGATGCAGATAAGTGACCATTATTTTACCACTCAGATATGCATTTTCTTACTGTTTAATAACCAAACAGACAGCTTTTCTTTTGTCCTTCGAAATCCCTTTTTCAGAATTAGCCTGTGACATCACACAAGTGAAAAAACGTTAGGAATGTTCAACTGGCGAAATTACGTTCTTGGCGAAATTAGCTTACTCCACTATACTAGAGGACTTTGAAAACGCATCACTATTTTTTGCACTTTTCTTGCAAACTTTCATATGCGATTGAAATGTTACCCTCATGTCTTAATATGCACCCAGAATTAGAATGAATCAGTCGTTAATTTGACTGCACTATCACGCGACGCTGCTGATGACGTCACATGGGTACATGCAGCATCTAGCACCTTTCTACACAGTTAAATGAAGTTTTTTGATTATTTTTATGTTTAACCTGTGACGTGAATGATACCATATCACCAAAAGAGTTTATAGACTTTTTTTCTAATTAAAAGTAATTGATTACTTCAATGTTTCGAAAATATCAATTTATAGCTCCTTTTTAGAAACACCTCCATCAGTTACCTTTATGCACGCTTTCATTACTGATATTGACTTTATACACTGGCGAGTCATTTGGGGAAGACGTTTTGATGTAAATCATGGCAGGAGATATGCTGTCATGTGATCGAGAACGTCTTAAACATTGCGTTAACGTCACTTGCACAATACAAAAGACACGTGACACAAGCGCAATGTATGATTAATCTGTCTTTTGTGCATGCCCTTAGCCCCTTCCAATAAATCCGGTCGTAAAAAAATCGAAACTTTGAAAGGCCCAAGACGTTGAATTTTATTACTCGACTATAGTAATCAGGGTGGGTGGGGTATGTCGATATTTTTTAAAGGAGTGTAATTATGAGCATACCGAATTGTCAATTTATTTCTAATCGTTCAATGATGAATATCGATTGTGAAAGAAGCAAAGTCAGGAATCAAAACTAACGCGTGTTAACTTGCAGCTGAATTTGTGTCCTTCAAAATGGACCACCCCTGTCTTAAAACGGATATCTTCCAATACCTTAAAGTAAATATACAACCAGGAATTTTCTAGGACACACTACAAGCTGGTCAGACTTTGATATGCAATAACAATTATCTCACTAACATTCTCAGGGTTTGTGAAATAAAGGATTTAATCTGGGTGATGCGTTTTCAAAGTCCTTAAGTATAAAAGATGTGAAAGGCTTTAAAAATGCATAGTCTGTAACCTTTGATCTTCTAATTTTAAAAATAATGTTTTTGTTTTTCAAGAACACAGTAAAAATACTTAAATTCAGGTAAACATTTTACCATTTTCATAAATCTTAACAAGTTATCACTACCAAAACAACTGCATTTATGTTAAAATTCAACGGTCTAGAATTATTGGAGGAACGCAAATAATTACCAACAAGAGAAAAACACACCTATTTGATAAGAAAATTCACTTTTCCATGCAGTTTTCAGCTGTATTGAACATTTTTATTGTGAAAACATAGCTTAATTCTACTTTTACAAATGATTTAAAAAGAAAATATTTTTTTTCGAAAAATGTTCATATATAGTTACAGAGTATGCAGCTTTAAATTGGACTACTTTATGAATAAAATTGTACCTGTATAATGGGTTTTAGTCAAGACAGGAAACCAACATCTTTCGTTGTAAAGTGCTGATATATATGAGTCGCGCCATGTTTAAACCCTGCTGAATGTCATATGAGCCGCTGCATGAGATTTCCAACAATTTGACATGTGTAGACTCGGACGAGCATCTGTAGCCTCCTTTTAAACTTAGCAACTCCAAATGGTGTTCAATCAGTAGCTTAACACTCATAGAATACTCAAGCGACTAGCAAAGGCTCTGATCAGACTGCGCGTAGGCGCAGGCTGGTCTGAGGCTTTGCTGGTCGCACATACCACATTGTTGGAAATCTCATGCACTGGCTCATATGCTAATAACAAAGCCACATATCTACCAGCGTATTCACGCATTCTGATCTGCGCCTTTGTTGTTCGCTGACAAGATAGTATGATACCCATTCTTGCCAAACCCAGAATTTCGAAACTGTATATTGTTTCTACATTCTATAGCTTAGGAGATTTGTTTGAATCTTACCTGGTCTGGATTCACGAAGACACATTTTCGCATGGCGCGGCTCATTTACATTGTATGGGATGGTACGAGGGGGATTTGGAAAGTACGTTGCATGGTATTTCATCTAAGTAACCGATTAACAAAAGTATTCCATTCATGTTTGGTTTTATTTTAAACAGCTATTGTTCCTCTATGTTGGGACTCCAGTTTCATAAGAATGTTGAAATGCAGACACGAAACATATTATTGCGAATGCATGTCCTGGTACTGGAGTGCCCGTGCATTATTAAGGTTTTAAACGAGATAAGTAAAAGAGATAATGTACGAGGCTTGCCGAACATTTTATCATTTTCTCGCAATTAGTTTAATTATTCACTGAAATGATACAAAAGAACGAATCTTTGTGCTTCTTGTTTGTCATGTCATATTGTCTTCTCTGTTCCTTGCAGCCTTGTGCTCACCTGCTGGGAGAGGGCTGTCCTCTTGGCTCTCTTGTGTGCGATAAATTCTTGTGTTTTTGTCACTTTCCCATATGTCTTCCTGGGTCAGGTGTGGTACTTAATTGTATCGATTCATGATCTTTGCCTTCTTCCTTACTTCTATTAATCATATGACATTTAACTGGTTTTTGAACTCGCGATTTGGCGTAAAGTTGTTGCCGTAATGCGCGACGTTTTTATTTGCGTTATTCAATAATTTCACCATAACATTTTAAAAGATTCATTATATCACTCACAGACGTGAATCACAGACGTGATGTCACGTGATTAATTGCGTTACTGTTGTGCAGGAACTTCACATATGAAATAAGCGATTCGAGAACACCGAGCTGAGGAGAACTGGAAATCAGAGTTAGAGGCTAGTTTAAGACAATTCATATTGCTTTTTGGTTGTCTTTGTTTCCAAATGAAAAAGTCCATTATCGTGCCATCTGAGAACTCCCAGTTACCAGACGTTTCGTTGTAGAATCCATCGATTGTTGGGTTGTGCCCCGTTAAATTGATGCTTTCTGAAAAAGAATTGTTACAGTGTATTTATGAGTTATGCTACAATAAATACTGACTTAAGGCCAGTTAATGGTTTATATTTTATTGAAACAAACAAGGACATCGACAGGTTTAGTAACAAGCATGTGTTCTACACGGTAAATCATCACACGACTTCGCGCCTGGGAGTGATAGAACGCCATGAACCACTAGTGGTTTACAGATTTAGTAGCGTTATTTAATGACATTCCTGCATCATAACGTTGCGTAAAATATGGCATAATCTTGGACGTTTTCATATCGAAAAGGCTATTTCAAAGTAATTTTAATGTCCTGTGATAAATAGAAGCTAACATGCGTGTGCCCATATTATTGAATTTATTAAATACCTTGCAAGAAAGAGATAAAATACTCGACAAGCCTTGCATTTTATCTCTTTTCCTCAACTCGTTAAATAAATTCAATAAAACATAAGCACTCATGTAAGATCCTCCATTTCAACAATCGGTAATCAGTTTCGTGGTTAAACTGCAGAGGAATAATTAAAAGAAGATGATAATTTCACACGCACGCACGCACGCACGCACGCACGCACGCACGCACACACACACACACACACACACACACACACTGTTATGTACAACCATTATATATATATATTTTTTTTTGCTCCCCTGGCATTTGTTTTGCTCTTTTTCATATCTAGACACACTAATGGTTTGGTGTATATATATTGATGTTCAAGCTTTGATCATAAAATAAAATTGAAATTACCTCTTGTTAGACCAATCAGTGATTACCTATTTCATCCAATCAGAAGCCAGGTGTGGACCAATCAATGATAACCTTTTTTATCCAATCAGCAGACAGTAGAGTTAATAATCAGCCAATCAGATATTTATTTAACGGTATAACCCTTGAAATGAACGTGCCCAATATAAAAGCATTGAAGAGAGTGCATTTTCGCATTTGGCTTAGGCATCAGGGGATAGTTTCGAAATTGGGGATGGACGAATTTTAATATATTCTAGTATAGGGGTCCGAAATAGCATATTTTGAATTTAAAATGTTGATTTATGAGGATATCTTGGCTAAAAAGCATTGTAGAATGGATATTTCTACAAGTTTGAGTGAAATACGAAACTAAAATTTCATATCATACATCCCTGCTTGTGGTGGGGAACATTGCATCGGTTGCAGCTGTCAGTTGTTAATAATGAGCACCAAAAGTGTCCTTTTTTCGGAGAGATTTTGCCAAAAATCTAATTGGTTATCAAAGGGTCGCCTCTTGATTTTGAATATTGTGTAATATTGATCTACAGACTGAAAGTGAGTGATAGGGCTGGTGATGTGCAGGTAACTTTCGTTTTCCATATAAGTTGTGTTGGGGTCAGTGTATTTTCACTATCGAAAAAGTGTTGATGGGGATATAACAAATATTCCACTGGTACCTAGTTTTGGGCCATAGGGGCTTTATTTTTCAATTGCCAGGTTTTGACTCCTGTAGGGAGAAGGGCAAGGTAGGAAGTGAGTTGATGTGCCTATTTGTTGAAAAGTTATTAAGTTTTAAAAAAAGTATTCGGCCGCGGGCAAAAAGGTCCTCAAAAGAACCGTCCCGTGATGCCTTAAGGAAACGACTAAATTTTCATTCTTCTTTTTTCAAAGATATTTTTTATCTTTTTGATGCATCATCTATATCCGACTACAAGTGCAGTATGCATTTTCATGTAGTGCACTCAGTATTTGTTGAAGAAGCTGAAATAAGTTTGCCACCATACTTATCTTGAGATTCTTAATCTGAGGCTGTTCTCGAGCACTATGCCACTTAATATGTTTTTAAATTCTCAGAGGATCAGTAAAAATGTCAGAAAATGCTTTGTTTTGCAATGATTAGTTCCTAAATAATCTGTTTTTAGGATAATCATCACCCAGAGACACTTTTTGATTAGTTCTTTAATTGATATGACATGGCTTTGCCTATGATGATGGCACAAGAAGTGCATGCTTTTAAGTGCTCATACATTTGGTCTACCAGCCAACCACATTGGCTAGAGCATTTAATGAAAATCTTGGTAATTGAACTGAAAACAAACACTTTAGAATAGCAAGGCAGTTTCGAAAGTACCGCAGGCTTAAAAGTACACAATGTACTTGTTTCATCGGGTAGGGACGGACAGATTCCTATGGCTGTGATGCACTCCAGTTTCAGTTTCGGGTTAAACACTTTTCTCGAAATGTGCATCTTGTTGCATTTGACCATGGCAAATAAATGCACAAGTGTGGTGTCAGAAGAACATGAAATGGCCTCTTTTATACAAACTGAGCAGTGTGTCAATGTAGCTTATTTGCATGGTCCACTTGTTATTGATAATAAGAGAATGAATTGTAAACATGGAATGCTTCGGTCATCACAGTAGGTTCCCTTTGTTAAACTGTATTTGTTCTTGCACATGCAGATCTAGGAACAGCAGGTTTATTTACTGTTTGATTTTTGTTGCTGCTGCTGCTGTTGTTGTTGTTGTTGTTGTTGTTGTTGTTGCCAAAATCCTTCTAAGTTGCTAATAACTTTTACTTTATGTTTCTTGCTTATTCCAGGTCTGACTGACTGACTGTCTGACGGAAGTTATAGGGAATCACTTTGACACCTGTGTTACCAGCCCTGCAGCCAGCACTAAACAGTGAGGGGTCATTCGGAATGAAAGTAAGAAATCCTGATATTAACTGTGAGTCCATTTTCAGAATTTGAATCTTCATCTTTGTTCGAACTCTTTCAATATAATGGGAAATGTCCGTGCTAAAGCTGAGAAGCTCTTTTCGTCTTATTTCACCGGGGAATTTTCTTTGAAGCAGCCATTGCCGAGTTCTTTTATTCAATATAAATTCACAAAATGTTGACTATTTAAAAATGAATTTGCTCCAATGCACCCACTCTTTGGGAGATTTTGGATGGAAATGACTTTACAATATTTGGAAATGTTAGAATACTGCTGATAGTATCTGGTGTGCATCCAAGTAGGGTAAATTCTTGGTATTCTTGCATTAATTAGCTGCTATTATCTCTATAATTGGGCATTTAGGTTAACCCATACAACTACAACATCAATTGCTTGATGATCTACACAGATTAGAATGAACAGTTTAGACCCTGATCAGATGCAAAGGGGAGATGATTGTAATTACCTCTGTTTTCTACATAAAATGGGGTCACATGCTTTGTAAGGGCCCTTTTTACATGTTTGGCAGTCCAGGTGTCATACTTATAAGGCTTAGCATGACACAATGAATGTTTCCCTTTGACAGCTTCAAGATAATCATTGCAGAGCTGCAAAGGACACTAAATATCAGTAACTTAAGCTATGCCTGCTCTACAACATTTTAGCCCTTTCTAACAGGTCGGCTTCCGATTTTCAGACATATTCTAAATTTCATATGAAAAAGCAAATATGAGTTTTTTTCAAATTTAATTCATTGATTGCTAGTCAAAATGGACCATATTACCTGGTAGGGTAACTTTTTTCAAGCTTCAAAATGAACTTCAAAAAATTAAGGCATCAGGGGATAGTTTCGAAATTGGGGATGGACGAATTTTAATATATTCTAGTATAGGGGTCCGAAATAGCATATTTTGAATTTAAAATGTTGATTTATGAGGATATCTTGGCTAAAAAGCATTGTAGAATGGATATTTCTACAAGTTTGAGTGAAATACGAAACTAAAATTTCATATCATACATCCCTGCTTGTGGTGGGGAACATTGCATCGGTTGCAGCTGTCAGTTGTTAATAATGAGCACCAAAAGTGTCCTTTTTTCGGAGAGATTTTGCCAAAAATCTAATTGGTTATCAAAGGGTCGCCTCTTGATTTTGAATATTGTGTAATATTGATCTACAGACTGAAAGTGAGTGATAGGGCTGGTGATGTGCAGGTAACTTTCGTTTTCCATATAAGTTGTGTTGGGGTCAGTGTATTTTCACTATCGAAAAAGTGTTGATGGGGATATAACAAATATTCCACTGGTACCTAGTTTTGGGCCATAGGGGCTTTATTTTTCAATTGCCAGGTTTTGACTCCTGTAGGGAGAAGGGCAAGGTAGGAAGTGAGTTGATGTGCCTATTTGTTGAAAAGTTATTAAGTTTTAAAAAAAGTATTCGGCCGCGGGCAAAAAGGTCCTCAAAAGAACCGTCCCGTGATGCCTTAAGGAAACGACTAAATTTTCATTCTTCTTTTTTCAAAGATATTTTTTATCTTTTTGATGCATCATCTATATCCGACTACAAGTGCAGTATGCATTTTCATGTAGTGCACTCAGTATTTGTTGAAGAAGCTGAAATAAGTTTGCCACCATACTTATCTTGAGATTCTTAATCTGAGGCTGTTCTCGAGCACTATGCCACTTAATATGTTTTTAAATTCTCAGAGGATCAGTAAAAATGTCAGAAAATGCTTTGTTTTGCAATGATTAGTTCCTAAATAATCTGTTTTTAGGATAATCATCACCCAGAGACACTTTTTGATTAGTTCTTTAATTGATATGACATGGCTTTGCCTATGATGATGGCACAAGAAGTGCATGCTTTTAAGTGCTCATACATTTGGTCTACCAGCCAACCACATTGGCTAGAGCATTTAATGAAAATCTTGGTAATTGAACTGAAAACAAACACTTTAGAATAGCAAGGCAGTTTCGAAAGTACCGCAGGCTTAAAAGTACACAATGTACTTGTTTCATCGGGTAGGGACGGACAGATTCCTATGGCTGTGATGCACTCCAGTTTCAGTTTCGGGTTAAACACTTTTCTCGAAATGTGCATCTTGTTGCATTTGACCATGGCAAATAAATGCACAAGTGTGGTGTCAGAAGAACATGAAATGGCCTCTTTTATACAAACTGAGCAGTGTGTCAATGTAGCTTATTTGCATGGTCCACTTGTTATTGATAATAAGAGAATGAATTGTAAACATGGAATGCTTCGGTCATCACAGTAGGTTCCCTTTGTTAAACTGTATTTGTTCTTGCACATGCAGATCTAGGAACAGCAGGTTTATTTACTGTTTGATTTTTGTTGCTGCTGCTGCTGCTGTTGTTGTTGTTGTTGTTGTTGTTGTTGTTGCCAAAATCCTTCTAAGTTGCTAATAACTTTTACTTTATGTTTCTTGCTTATTCCAGGTCTGACTGACTGACTGTCTGACGGAAGTTATAGGGAATCACTTTGACACCTGTGTTACCAGCCCTGCAGCCAGCACTAAACAGTGAGGGGTCATTCGGAATGAAAGTAAGAAATCCTGATATTAACTGTGAGTCCATTTTCAGAATTTGAATCTTCATCTTTGTTCGAACTCTTTCAATATAATGGGAAATGTCCGTGCTAAAGCTGAGAAGCTCTTTTCGTCTTATTTCACCGGGGAATTTTCTTTGAAGCAGCCATTGCCGAGTTCTTTTATTCAATATAAATTCACAAAATGTTGACTATTTAAAAATGAATTTGCTCCAATGCACCCACTCTTTGAGAGATTTTGGATGGAAATGACTTTACAATATTTGGAAATGTTAGAATACTGCTGATAGTATCTGGTGTGCATCCAAGTAGGGTAAATTCTTGGTATTCTTGCATTAATTAACTGCTATTATCTCTATAATTGGGCATTTAGGTTAACCCATACAACTACAACATCAATTGCTTGATGATCTACACAGATTAGAATGAACAGTTTAGACCCTGATCAGATGCAAAGGGGAGATAATTGTAATTACCTCTGTTTTCTACATAAAATGGGGTCACATGCTTTGTAAGGGCCCTTTTTACATGTTTGGCAGTCCAGGTGTCATACTTATAAGGCTTAGCATGACACAATGAATGTTTCCCTTTGACAGCTTCAAGATAATCATTGCAGAGCTGCAAAGGACACTAAATATCAGTAACTTAAGCTATGCCTGCTCTACAACATTTTAGCCCTTTCTAACAGGTCGGCTTCCGATTTTCAGACATATTCTAAATTTCATATGAAAAAGCAAATATGAGTTTTTTTCAAATTTAATTCATTGATTGCTAGTCAAAATGGACCATATTACCTGGTAGGGTAACTTTTTTCAAGCTTCAAAATGAACTTCAAAAAATTAAGGCATCAGGGGATAGTTTCGAAATTGGGGATGGACGAATTTTAATATATTCTAGTATAGGGGTCCGAAATAGCATATTTTGAATTTAAAATGTTGATTTATGAGGATATCTTGGCTAAAAAGCATTGTAGAATGGATATTTCTACAAGTTTGAGTGAAATACGAAACTAAAATTTCATATCATACATCCCTGCTTGTGGTGGGGAACATTGCATCGGTTGCAGCTGTCAGTTGTTAATAATGAGCACCAAAAGTGTCCTTTTTTCGGAGAGATTTTGCCAAAAATCTAATTGGTTATCAAAGGGTCGCCTCTTGATTTTGAATATTGTGTAATATTGATCTACAGACTGAAAGTGAGTGGTAGGGCTGGTGATGTGCAGGTAACTTTCGTTTTCCATATAAGTTGTGTTGGGGTCAGTGTATTTTCACTATCGAAAAAGTGTTGATGGGGATATAACAAATATTCCACTGGTACCTAGTTTTGGGCCATAGGGGCTTTATTTTTCAATTGCCAGGTTTTGACTCCTGTAGGGAGAAGGGCAAGGTAGGAAGTGAGTTGATGTGCCTATTTGTTGAAAAGTTATTAAGTTTTAAAAAAAGTATTCGGCCGCGGGCAAAAAGGTCCTCAAAAGAACCGTCCCGTGATGCCTTATGACTGCTGAACCGAAAAGTCTGAATAAGATCAAACCAGGGGTCGCAGGTTCGATTCCCGGGTTCTCCATAAAACCACTTTCGGTTGAGCCTTCGGGAGTTCCCGTCATATAATAAACACACAAATCATAAACCCTCCCGGCCCAGTACTGGTTTCTACCCATGGAAAAGCCACAAAAAGTTGTTTTTTTTTGAAAGGCTATAAAGGCTATTGGACAGCTAGAAGATATAATATACTGGTAATTTATCTACAAACTGAGGATTTGGCTGAAACATGTCTACCGAGCTTTGTAGTATATTTTACCATAGTATATAGTGGCGAAGCTTCAGACATCTGGCTTATTTCAGCTCATTGTTTTAGAAGGCTATTTGACAGACGAGAGCAAATACATTAAGTGGCTAGACCTCTCATGAATCCTGTATAAGGCGATTGGTTGGGAGACCTGACTCACTCTAGCTCATTAGTTTACCAGACAACTTTGTGGCTGCTCACACTGTGACAGCCTGTTTTATATATTTAACCTTGTGATTGCTCCGGCAGTGTTTTCACTCCAGTATTTGTTGTACAACACAGTATTATACTTATTTAACTTTGGTTATTCCAACGGCTAGCTGCTTTGACAGCGTATTGATACTTGTTCTCCTCTATACACAGTATGTAAACTGAAATAAACATCCTGTACCGTTCCTCCGCTAACTCACGCCTTATAAACATGAATAACAGCACTCGTGCGTAACCAGTAGTCTGAAAATACGTGTATTTAGGTACATGCACTCGTTTCGATTTATATTGTTAGCGATACAGACAATACACATTCGAACAAGGTAAGAAAAGCCACTTTATCTATTTATTCCGTTTTATTCCATGATTTTAACGGTTTCCTCCTTTGCATTTTGCTTTGTTAAAAAACGACTTGCTCACAATCAGAGCCGTTGTGTGTCGAAATCGAGCTTAATTGCCAGATTGCACGGTCTTAGTGGAATTGGCAATCACATGTATACATGATTACATGGTTGTAACTGTAACAGTTACTTAGATCTATGGAAAAATGAATTTTAATAGGTGGGCCCTCGCAATTACAGCTGTACCAACAACTCTCACATCACGATTTCCGACAACTGGTTACGCGCGAGTGCTGTAATTCATAAAGTATAAGGCGTGAGCTAGGAGGAACGGGTACAGGATGTTTATTTCAGTTTACATACTGTGCTATAAGATTGCAGTATTTGTCATAGTGTTGTACTTTTGTAGTCTTTGGGCTCAAATAACAAGGTTGTTAAGGTTGTTTTGAATAGGTCAGTTTGAGCTGCTCAGATATTGCTCTGATAGTACTTTTGTGCTCACTGTGGGTCACTTTATATATAATTGATCAAGGGTTTACATTTTACTACTTGGACTGCTTTGATTATAGTTATTATCAACTGTGGCTTATCGCATAATTTGTTGTCGACCACAGTGAATGGTCTTATTATTAAACACCAAGTAGGTGACTCGATCCTTGTTTGGAGCAGATAGCTTTGTCGTAATTGGGAAAATCATTTATAGCTCATTTGGGCTCATTTAAGTTCACAGCTCTTTTGAACTATATTACTTTCTTGTTGCACCTAGGCTTGCAAAGCATACCTGGGCGTAACACACACACACACACACACACACACACACACACACACACACACACACACACACACACACACACACACACACACACACACACACACACACACACACACACACACACACACACACACACACACACACACACACACACACTGTATGATATATAAAGGTTAAGGTCAAATATACTTTAAATATGTTGTTATTTTCGTACATATCATCAGACAAACACTAGCAATTATGGTTGATGGCTCGTTTCAGCACGTTTCAGACCTTCAAAGAAGTCGCTAGACGAGTTTTCCTTATGGCCAATTAATGGTTTATACTTTATTGAAGCAACGAAGGACTTCGACAAGTTTAGCAAGAAGCATGCTAGATATTATCGCACATGGGTAAAAACAACGGATATCCCGATGTGGTGTGCGAGAAATGAACAGCTTCGGTCTACGAGTATTCATGATAGAAAGGTTTGTGCTATGAGGCAATGAAGATTGAAAGTGTTTTGCTTTTTCGTCAAATGAGGTTGTATATCGCCATGCAATAAATTAAAATCTATAAACCAGTAGTGGTTTACATACATGTAATCAGTACCGTCATGCGCGGATCCAGAAAGTTTTATCAGAGAGGGTCCAATTTTGACAACGTTTTTTTAGTTTGATGAGGGGAGGAAGGATCCAAGTACCACTATTAGCGGGCCATCAACATCCCGCCAGCGAAATGCCATTTAAATGGCGTTTCGCTTGCGGGCCGATGATGGCCCAACATTTAAAGCCTTATTGGCAGCTATGTGATTTTAAGGGGATCCGGACCAGTATTGTTAAGGAACCCTATTTTTGTAATTGTCCAGGGGGTGGGGTCCGGACCCCTTGTCTCCAGCCTCTGGATCTGGACATGACCGTTTTCTAATGGCATCCATAACAATGTTGCGTGCTAATGGCAAACTCTTGACATTGTCACGCCAAATATTGCGATTTTAATGTTGGTGCCTGCACATGACAATATTTAGTAAGCCTCCATGCGAGCTTAACATTTGTGTGCTTTAACAACAACAGAATCTAGGGCGAAGATTTGGTACCAGTAAAATGCATTTAAGCTCCCAAGTGGCTGAGGCTGCTGTCCGTTCTAAGGCGATGGTTCTGTTGTTGTTGATGATTGTTGCTCCCATTGTGCATTTCTATATTTGTTCTATGTTTTGTTGTGCGTTACTTTGTGTCCAGGACTAGTTTTGCAATCATCTTGATGGGAAAGAGAGAGCTGGTTGCTTTTCTTTGTTTGCCGTAGTAGTGTCTCGTGATTGTTGTGTGGCTCTTCCTCGTGGTGCCGCGGATTTGTATGCAGTTTTCGATTATGGTATTTCCTGATCATAATCACTTACTGTTTTCAAAATTATTTAATGTCATGTGAATAATAGAATCCAATATTCGTGCGCAAGTATTATTGAATTTATATATCGTTGCGAAAAAACGATAAATAGCTCGGCAAGCCTAGCATTTTATCGCCTTTTTCACAACTCGTTTTATAAATTCAATAACATGAGCACTCTAAGATCCTCTATTTACTATTACCTAGATAGTCTTTAACGACGTTTATCTGCTCAAGATTGGTAATTCTTAACAAATGTCCACCTTCTTCTGTGCAACGTTGAGTGGCGTTCGGTACTTTAAAAGTTAACTGGAACAATTTAAAGCATATATTCACGCTGACGTCAGATATGTATCCTTTCTCCACTGGACAATTTGAGGGACCTGAAAAAATAAACATATTAAAATATATGGGTCTCGACGCGAGAAAAACTTTCTTCTGGGTTTCGCAAACAACAAAGGAGCAGACCAGCCTGCGCATCTGCTCAGTCTGATCAACGCCTTTGTTATCCGCATTTGGAAGTGTCATATCCTTACTTACTACCAGCGAATTTTCAATTTTATTGGTAGTCTATGTAGCTGAGCAGACTGGTTTGAGTATGACCTTTTCGGAAACCCTATAGACAGATTTTCTTGCGTCGAGGCCCTTATGTGCCAGTGCACGAGATTTCTTCATTTTTTCGCATATGCTCAAATGCCTCTGTTTGACAGCAAAACTCCATACTGACATATTCAACTGACAAAGAGGTCTTTGTTTTGGCCTGATTCTTCAACTAACTCCAATCTTTGTGTTTGCATGCAGCGAAGGCTCTGGCGAGTCTGTGCATGCTCGCTGATGCGATAAGTACCACCATCACATGTTCTGACCAAATTAATAAACCTTTTGCACTGGTTTAAACAATTAATGCTGCAGTAACCTAGTGTCTGTTTTTCCCGAAAAGAAATGTCCCCAAAATGTGCATTAAACACTAAAATAGATGGCGTTGCCTATAGACTATAAGTTATAAAGGTCCTGCTTCCCCGCCTCCCCCACTCTAGGGAATTTCGCAGACAGGTCTTACCATAAAGAAATATTCAAGCTACGTCGAATAAGAAATGTTTGCACATACGTTACTTTAACAAATAAAAATAAAACACATAGTAAAATGAAGCTTGAGCTACAGAAAGAAGACCTTGAACTATATTTTTTTCAAATTACTCATGTAGTCTGCATGCTGGATGTCTAGCTACATAAAATAGCAAATTGAACAAAATAACAGCTTCCAATGGTGTTATGTGCGTTGCATATATTACATTTTCCTTTGCAAATGATAATTGTGACTAACATCATTTAGATTTACAGCTGATCTGTATATGTGTCAAAATGTTTTAATCTTGGTTTATCCATTTGACTTATAGAAAAAACAAAGTTTGCTTTTCCATCATAAATATTTTGTCTGAGATATTTAACATTCCCTATCCCAAGTTTTAAGGAACCTATTTCGATATCTATTATTAAAGTAAAACTTAAGTGAAAATGTTTTTCGCTGGTGGAGATCTGATCTTTTGGGACTATCCTGCAAATATGATAATGAATCATAGATCTGTAATTTTAAAACCAGGATCGGAGCACTTATTAAAGGATGCAACATATGTTAAATGAGCGAGAAATTTGTCTCGATGTAAGTGATGATATTTCAGAAAAAATATTTTTCACATTTATTCATATAAATCTCTAGCCTCTGGTGCCTAAATCTTATTAATAATAGTCATTGCTGATAATGAGCCCATGGATTAAATTACATATATGTTATAAATACATTTTTCCACATATTTCTTAATACATATACTACTAAAGTATATATAAAGATACATGCATGTATAGAAAAACATTCACATTTAAACAAAATAATTTAATAAATGTTCCTGTTAAATGTAAAAATTCAAAACTTATCTTTATTCAACTAAACCTTACATTCAACGTCTATCATTATGTTTGCTTCAGTAGCAAAATAATCCGTCCAGCTCATCACAACCAGTATAATCACCGCAAAGTGTTATGACTGCAAGCTGAGCAAAGTCCTGCCTCACCCTCAACCCTTAAGAAATTATTCAGACATCATATCTTCAGGCTGCATCAAATAAGACATGATTGCACTCTCTACGTTAGGGTTAGCCTGTTACAGCCTGTTATATATGTTGCTATGTCAGATTAAGAATGGATAAATCGAAAGTCTGAGCTTTAGAAAGAAGACATTAAGCTATCTATTCATTTGAATTTTTCATGAAGTTTGCACGTTGGATGCCTTTACTACATATGAAAACTGTTTTGAACAAATAAACAGTTTTTTATGTTGTTATATACGTTACATTAATTAAATAACCTTTTGAAAGTGATAATTGTGACAGACATCAGTTACACGAGTTTACCTGTATTCCTCATCTTTTGCACTTAAAGAACTTATTTGAGTTTCTATGCACGTGTGGCCTGTGCCAGTTTCAAACAAAATGACTGAGCTATAATTTAAGTCCTTAGAATTCCTCAAAAGCAGAGCCAGCATGCCAGTGCCAGGGGATTAAACACTAAATGGACCTCGACGCGAGAAAATTTGTCTTCGGATGTTTGCAAACAACACAGGCGCAGACAAGCCTGCGCATCCGCGCAGTCTGATCAGCGCCTTTGTTATTCGCTTTTTGAACAGTACCATATATAAACTTGCTACATAGATTATATAGAAACTTTCTTGAAATTTCAATTTTCTAGCTAGTCACTGTAGCTGAGGAGACTGGTTTGAAACTCGCTTTGTCGGAAACCCCGAAGACAGGTTTTGTCGCGTCGAGGCCCAAATTAAATATGGGTAGTGTTTGCTGCTGTTTCACATACATGCATACAATGGAGCACAATTATGACACCTGCCTCTTCTTTTGAAGTGGAGAGCATCCAATGGTATTACTGCAGCTGCTTCTTCATCTGTGCTACTCTCCTGCCAGCCAAGAGTGATAATGACGTCATGTTTTATTTACAAAGTTATCAGGGACTTATAGGCGCACTTCGAATCGAACTAAAGTTCCTACTATAGTTCTTACGTAATAGATGTGCACGCACGTTTACACCTGAACGACTAAAGTTGGAACTTTTAGTTGGTTGGCAAGTAAACAAAAATAATAGCCCTGTATGCTTCACTTCAATTCTTTGTCGTAGACAAAAAGGATGTTATAAACTGCACAGTGCTTTCTAATAATCAATTATGAATAAGTGGGACCAAAAATTATGCTCAGCTACATGTAGGTTTATTTTACAGAAACATATCATTTGAGGCTACTGACCGATCTTGAACCCATCGTGCTAGATCTTGAACCCATCGTGCTAGATAGGTCTAGAGTAGGAAACCAGCTAGGGAACCTATCTACAAGAGTAACGGTGCTCCGACCATCTCTAGTAGGTTCGTGACGTCACCCTAGAAGCGACTATAGGTGTTCAAATCAGACTTTAGTTACTATAGTAGGGACTATTGTTCGATTCGAAGTGCGCCATAATCGATAGATCACTTGTGTTTTAATCCTATCCGCAGTATAGGATAAATACGGAAGTGATCTATCGATTCGCGTTAGCTTAAGTAGAGTGTACAAGTTAATGTTTTACTTTAAATTTTAAACAAAATATTACGTCACTGTCACGCTTGGTTGGCACGACAGTAGTGTTCTGATTTTGCAAAACATATGCCTCTACCGTGTAAGTCTTTGCATATGAAAATGTCCGCCATTTGTCAAACAGTAATTCAATGGGCTGCGTTTTGTTTCTATCATTTACCATGGGGCCTTTTAAGTCCTTGGGTGCTAGGTGTTTAGGCTTTAGATCAACAATTTTCTATGCTCTACGTACGTTTGTTTGTACACAAAGAAGCTAATTGAGATTTCTCTAGATGTATATTGTAACAAAGTAGATTCTTGATGATTTTGCCAGACGGTCTAATACCATTTCTGCTACACCTTGAACGTTATCTTGTAAAGGAGAAAAGACAATGAGTTGGACATTGTCATCAATTATGTTTGCTACTGGTTCATTTGTTGGTGTCAAAGGTTGGCAGGATCCTTAAAATGATGTAAAACCTTTGCTTTCTCAGTTATTGCAGGCATACACTCTGCTGTTGCATGCAAAAACGAAGTTAATCTAAGGGTAGAATAGGATTAACCAGTAGGTCTATATTGTGCTCAATGGATGATTTTATACCGAGATAAAAGTTGATAAAGCTCTCCTATACTGAATGACTTTAGAAACGCACCAACTATGTATTCACTGTCTCCACCACATGGTTGATTTGAGGATGTTTTCTTTATCACTTTTTATCCGCTTACACAAAGGGCCATAATTTGCCATAGTTTCGATTTGCTCCTGCGGTTCATTCTGACGTAACACTGACGTTAGTTTTTTTCAGCAATTGTCGTCAGTTAACTGTGAGATTATTTCAATTTAGAAGCAAACGCTTTGAGCTGGTAGCAAGATATCTTGACCAACGGTCAAACAAAAAAATCTAAAATAATCGGAAAAAATGTTTGATTACACTCCCAGTCACAGGGTTTCTTTACAATCGTCAGTCTTAATTTAACAGCAATAACAGCGAATGTCGCGATACTTTTGTCTTCTACGCAACAGGTTGCGGAGTATCTGGTGGCACTAAAACATTTTGATTATTCCTGCTCCTTAGGATATAAAAAGCCAATAACGTCAAAAAAATAATAACGTCACATAGACGAAGTGAACTTTAACAGAGGCCTAAAACTTCATGATTTGATTTTGTATTTCCTTGTGCCTTCGAGAACAAACATCGGTTCAAAAACTTTTTTGCGCTCATTATGGAAGGTATTGATACTCTGTGATTTTTTTTAATTTGGGAAGTCACACAATAACCGCGACGTCACGGTAACCATAAGCCACAGCGTTTCGATTTTCTCATTGAATGCAAGCTACATGAAGGGACTTGTCAATTTTATTTTTCACATAATTAAAATACTACATTTTGACATCAAATTCGCATTTTAGCAGGTGGTGCGTTTCTAAAGTCCTTCAGTATATTTCATGATTCATTGAAAAAGGCTGAAATTGAAAACCCGTGACCATTAAATCGAATACGATTCCCCAGCTTATTTATAATGTCAAGATGCAATATGTTACATCCTTTAATGAGCACTCTGTTCTTAGAAACTTTGAGAATCATTGAGGTGAAAGGGTCTGAGTTGTGCTCCGTTCTTCCTGCATTTCATTGTTTTACGTACTGTGATACATCTAGCTTTTTCATCTGAAGAAAAGGGACAGATTACCTCTCTTTAAGCGCTTCAGAAGCACTCAAGACTACATAAAAGTCTTTTAAATGCTTGGGGAAAGATGAAAAATGTTCGGAGATAGTATTAATTGAAAATGTGTTTGTCGCATGTTAGGAAAGCTAACATATTATACCAAAGTAAACCAGCTCAGATATGATTTTTATTCTTTTTGACAGAAATGTCAAGGTTCGTCAGGCCAGGGTACTTAGTCCTTTTGGTGGCATTGATCTGAGTCTTTCTCCTCCTTGCAGAGAATCACTGGAAACCCCTGCTCAAAGAGCCAATTATCAGGCATTCATATCATTTTCGATTGTGCCAAGCCCTGTATTATGAGTAGACTAGTGATAAAATTGTACCACAAGCATTTAGTGATATACTATATTATGATTCTACTGGTTTCAAGGAGACGGATAATAATGATGTTTTGCCACAGAAGTAGACACAATGATACACGTTTCATATGAGTGTTACTCTGATAAAGTTCTGAATATTTACATAAAGCAGGAACATTTATTGACTTGTCTTGATTAAATGTAAAATTATATTTTCTATTTGTGGCTCAATGTTTAGCATTATACGTACAGTGATGGAAAATATGCCATATCGTTTATTGATAACATCTGTAACAACAGTCTAATGGCTTCATAATCGGAATTGTGTATAAGTTCTAATGTTTCGGTAATAAAGACCAGAGATTTATAGGTACACGTGAAATATATTCATTCATTCAGAAATACGTCAGACAATATCCTTGCTCATTTATTACACCATGTTGTATATGTCACATCTCTAAAAAGTGCTCTGATATTAGAAACTTGATCAATTTGCATAATTTTGAGCAAAAACGTCTAACAAATGTAAAATATCCACCAGCTTCAATTGTTGTCACATGTGTTTTACTTACACGGTAATTCCAAAATGTGCTTCTCAGTAAAATTGGGGGTAGAGTTGTATACCAGCTCATTTTAGACAACATATTTCAGATAGAAAAGCAAACATTCTTTTTCTATTAGCTAATTGAGAATGTTTGTTAATCCTAACCTAAAATAGTGAAAACTACACAGAGCAGTTATTAAACTAAATGACGATAGCCACAATTACCACTTTTAATTAAATTTATATAACGCACATAACACCTCACGAAGCAGTAGTTTTGTTTAAAAAATCATATGTAGTAAAGGCTTTCAACATGCAGACTCTATTAGAATGTCAATAATAAAAAAAGTTTTAATGTCTTCTTTTTTGTAGCTCAAACTTTCAATTTTCATATTCTTAATGTTACAGTTCTAACGAGTTCTGACGGAAATGATTAATACCGCCCAAGCTGGTGCTAGGGGGCATAATAGCTATTGCGCTTTCAAATAAGTCGCATGAACAGACTCGGTAAAATAGGTTCATTTTTTTTCAAATATGTCGATTCTCTCTTTCTGAAGTGTAATTCATACAGATCTTTTGAAGCACATTCGATAGAGTTGCTCAGACACACTTCAAACCAAATGGTTAAGCTACGTTTAAAACGGCAGGACTGAACTGTTTTTTAAATACCCTCAATAGGGTTTGAAACGTGTAATTTGAAGACTAATTTAAAATTCCAAATATATGGATAAGGTAGATATATTTACATTTCGCGAGAAATGAAAGTATAATGGCTGCCATTCTAAATATATTGATAGACTGTTTGACATCATACAATATACAATAAAATCTGTCTTAAGCGGTCACTCAAAATAGACAAAACAAAGATATTAATATCAAATGGTAGCTTAATACAGGTCGAAAGTATTACAGAATGCTCATTCTGTAATACTTTTGTCCTGCTTTAAGCGATAATCGGTCTTGAACCAATTTTTGGTCTTCTTTTTGAGTGGCGGCTTAAGACAGGTTTTACTGTAATTTCATTCTATTATAGACACATTAAATTTTGCAAGGATTTCCAATTACAAATCTTACCATAATCATAATAGTGCCAGTCATTACTTCCTGATGATATCATGTCAGCCGATGTCAGTATACTGGTGATTAGACGACATGCTGATGTGTTAGTATTTGTCCAGAATGCGACACAGTTCGAATTCAGTGAACATTTTACTGCACAGAAAATGGTATTCCCCACTAAATGTTCCCCAAGATCGTCTCTAGGGAGCATAGTCCTTAAATCTGTCCGTTCATAGAAAAAATTAGCTTGGCAGGTCACTACTATAAAACATATAAAAGTTATTTGTACATGTCTTACATCCATGTTCATATACATGTAGTTGTTATACTGGTCTATCTTCGATGTCGCACATGTATCTGTATGTACTTATTACGTAAATGCAAGGCTCAGACGATTCGGTGCATATGCACAGACTTGCCTGAGCCTTCGTTGCTCGCACACACAAAATAGGGATGTAGATAAAGGCTTTGACCAAAATTTAGACCTCTAGCAAGTCAGCATAAGCATTCATTAAATACAAAACTTAAGATGAGAAGCTTAAGTACATTTATGTCGGGGCCGGCTATTGTGCTCTATGTATAGTTTACACTCATGCTGGTAACAGCAGTAAGTCTCTCGCAAGCAACGCGCATACATTGATGTTGAAAATACTGACGTTATTCTTTTTAAATTTACTTAGTGGTTTTGAAACTGAAGAGTGATCTAACTGTTGTCAATTTGAACTGTTATTAAGTGGACGATGCAACTGTAAAATTGTATTAAAGACGGTATTTTGTTTGTGTCTCCAAGGAACGTGCTATTTGGGAATAAACGATCTGGAACAGTAAGTGACGTTATAAATTATTATAAAGAATTTCTAGCGATAAGGCGAGCAATCTCCCTAAACGAGATGTTCGTTTTATTTTGTTGAAATAACGACTGGAGAAACTAGGCACATTCAACAAATATATATAGACGAGCCGTCGATGTACCTTTGCCCCTAAATTTGTATATTTAAAAATGGGTTCCTTCATGCATGTAATAAATCTACTTCTTATTGAATGAGAATTTATTTCGATCATCAACTGTGCTTGTTAATCAGTAACATATATGGGAACTAGACCGTTAAACAAGGAACCACGCTATGTACAGTAAAACTATTTATACAGTTGATGTACGATAAAAACGACCATCTTGCAAAGTGGTTTATTTTGTAAGATATTTGATCTCTTCTTTCGCTTATACGACCCCTCTCCCCCCCTAGACCCAAGACGCCCTTTACAGATGTTATATATTTGTATAGCGACATTTAATTGTCCAAAGGGCATCTTGGGTCTAGGGGGGGGGGGGGGGGGAAGCATCTAAAAACAAACTGAAAGACGCCAGTTTCATCTTTTAAATGACAAACGTCACAATTTTAAGTATATTTCGTACGCATGCGCAGGAGGAATACCGCAAAGCTTTGGAAATGAAGGGCACTTATATCCTTAATATTTTAGCACTTTTACTTTTTGAAAACCTGCAAAGAATTTACTAAAACTCTCGTCTGAACGGCACCCAATCTAAAGACGTAAAATGAGGGGTAGGAGTAGAAGGTCCAAGTTTTCACGGCTTTGTAAATAATGAATCGCTTTGAAACATATTTTAATGCTTTCTAAGCATATTTTACTACCGAAACAGTCCAATTTCAAAAACATTAGGGCAATTTGAAAATTTAGGTTTTGTAATCGTGTCAACTAGGGAAAATATATGCCTTATCGCTAGAGCTCCTTTGAATTGACAATATCATTTAGAATGAGTTCAAATGCGTCTGAGGTAGTAGTTCTTGGGCATTGTTTTATTGAGAAGCTCGAGATGTATGCGCATTCAGAATGGGAAAATTTAAATGTTGACTCTTCTAGAGTGATAGTTCACTTCAAAGGTGTGTCTGGTGGAACCTTTAGACAATTTTGCTCTAAAGAATTTACAGAATGTCTAAAGTCACCTAGCGTCAAGTATATAATATGCCAAATAGGTGGAAATGATTTTGATTCTACGTTCAGGTCGGAAACAACCGTTTCCACAACCATTTTGTCCTATGCCGAGTTTTTGCATTATGGCTTTGACATTGAAAAGGTCACCGTGAATCAGCTGCTATTTCGGGGTAAAACCAGACATATTCCTATTTGCGAGTTTAACAGGAGGGTTGTGGAAGTGAACAAGACTTTGAAACAAGCAGCAAGACATTTGCCACGGTTAATTTATTGGAAACATAAGGGACTTAAAAATGGCAGTGTCGACCCATATAGGAATGACAAGGTGCATCTCAATGGCTTTGGCATGGAAAAATATGTCCGTAGTGTGAGGGGTGCTGTATTATCTATGACCGATTGTCGTTTAGGAGCCCTATAATGTTATGGTGTGAGTCAAAATACATCATATTTTGTTTGTTTACATCAAGTACATACATAGCAATATATGTAAAAAGCATAACACACATTGGTTTAAAAGTTAACAAACCACGTCAAAATGAAACCAGCATGGGTGAGGGAGAAAAGTACAACTTTTATGTCCCTACCATGGTAAATAACTATATATCAAACCCAAACAACAACCCTACAAAACAAAACAAAAGGGTAGGGAGTAATGGGTGGGTGAATTTAAAAAGAATAACGCCAGTATTTTCAACATCAATGTATGCGCATTGCTTGCGAGAGACTTACTGCTGTTACCAGCATGAGTGTAAACTATATATAGAGCACAATAGCCGGCCCCGACATAAATGTACTTAAGCTACTCATCTTAAGTTTTGTATTTATGTCGGGTTGCCTACCAATCAGGTAAGCAGAAACAATAAGCATACTGTATGTTGAAATGGCCGTTTAATTAACGACGAGTCTGGCTACAATACATTCACAAGATATGATGACTACTAAGTACATACATAGCAATATATGTAAAATAGCATAATTAAACGGCCATTTCAACATACAGTATGCTTATTGTTTCTGCTTACCTGATCGGTAGGCAACCCGACAAAAAGGCATTTGTGCATACATATGCGATTTGTACCAAAATCTCGTAAACTTTTTCCAATTTTGTATTTCCTAATACCGTACTATATCACTTATAAACCATTTAAGCCGAATAGAATTTCCCACTATTATCAAATCGACCAGTCCATTGCTGTTTTAAGGAGGGTTGTTGTGTGGTATTTTTCATTTATATTAAAATAATTGTTATAGAACATTCTGTAAGCAATAAGTGGAGACCCTGATCCGATGCTGCATTCTATGGTGTCTGATGTTTGCTTATGGTTCACAAAAAGGCAATAGGCTTATATGGCTTGATCGACCACGTTATAACCACAGCATTATATCACGCTCGGAAACGCTATAACATCACTTATTATCAATCGATCACTTCTGAGAATTACTTTTATCAATGCTGTAGCATTCTTTTTACCCCTCTGAAATTACTAGTTTGTTACATAGAGTTTATCAAACGAGTTGTCGCTGAAACACACATTTCTCAATATACCGCTTTATCACCTTAATATCCTTGTCGCGTTATACTTTTCTTTGCAAATCACAGTTATATAACATATCGTTATATAGCACACAAATCAAAGGGCGTCGCGTAGTTTATTTATATTACATATTCAATATCTTTTAAAAGCGCTGTAAATTCACCGATCTCCCAAGTTCAAACATTACTTCACACTTCTGAAAATCGATCTTATTGTTTGATACATTTCGTGTTTACCTTTCTCCTATCCCCGGAAATCATCTGCTAATGGGGCATTTGCATTTTAATGTTTGAGTACAAGAATAAACCGTTCCTTGGATAAAATGCAATTGCACCTAAAATCAAACTATACGGGTAAGAATCATTTTTGAGCGTAGCTTTTAGAAATACATGGAAAGCACGCGTAGTGAAATCTACTCTGCAACCACCAAAATTGAAATAGGGGCCAGAGAAGCATAATCTTAGTGCTTTTGTGTGTTTTATACACATGAACATAGCCACCAAACTAAATTCACTTTTTGTTTCCCTTGGTTGGTATGTAAACGGTGTTAGGTCTTTGAAGGCAAAATTCATAGGTCCTGCATATTAACAAGCAAATTCGACAACGCATTGATATCCCCCGCCGAAATTATGTGAGATCTTTTCATTGAAATTAAGTCATTTAACGAATGTCTAAGGACATTCTAATAAACATTCATGTGCATCGCTCCAAATTCATTTATATTTAGGCAATCAAAGGGCAATAACCTTTAAAACTGATGATATCCTCATGAAACTTTACATGCATCAATGGTAATATATAATCAGTATAAGTTTTATGAAATTCCTTCTTAGAACCATTGCCTGTCAATTAAAGCTGAGGATAGAAAAATTCAATGACATTTTGAAAAACAAAGAACAATAACTCCCCTATTACCTCGGAAATCCTGACAAAACGCCATGTGCATTACCATATTATGATCATATAAAATCAGAATAAAATTTGTGAAATTTGATCCATTGCTTCCCTAGTTATGGTTGAGGATGGAATAAATTGTTTAAGTTTAAGCACTCAATGACAATAACTCCTCTGTTACTTAGGATATCCTGACAAACCTTCATATGCATAACCACACGATGGATTTATATACTCAGCATAAGTTTCATGAGTCCCACCCCTCGCTAACTAAGTTATGGCTGGGGATCGAAAATTAGTTAAAATGTAGGCAATCAAAGGGCAATAACTCCTCTCTTACAATGACAATGAATTTATTTCGCTAACAAATACACAATGAATGGTCATGGCAGACATATAAACATGATATGCAATTTAACATGAGACAATGAAAATTAAGGTATTGGATCAATGGTGATGAACTAATTATTCTAATTAAATCAATGTTTCTCGTATATTGAGCATAGTTCTAACATATCTGATCAGCAATTTAACAGTGATATCATTCTTACTATTAAGTAAATGATACAAATGTTTTCTATTATTAAAACATAGATGATTAGGCACAATTATGCCTACTTTCTCCATTTTAGATTAAAGTCTACCATTTTGTTTTTTGTTTGATTTGATTCTTTACGTCCACTCAACAATCTTTCAGTTATGCGGGACGGGTCTTCCTGGGTTGAACCAGTACTAAGCTAGGATAAATGTGTCTTGCTCAAGGACCACAATGCAGTGACGCCGGTGAGGCTCGAACCCGCGGCTCTTCGGTCTCGATTCAAGCACTCTACCATTGAGCCACTGCGCTCCCGTTAAGTCTACCAGAAGAAGTCTATATGCAGTATATTCTAACAAGAAATGCTGTTCATTTTCAGTCAATCCTATAACTGATTACACCTTGATGAAAGTTTGCGTGCATAATTGTTACCGGTTGTCAGATCGGTCCTTCTGAATGACGAATATAAAACTCGATACATACAATACGAGTATATGCTTTAATAATGAGCAGCAACCATGGCATCAACTAGTCCGGAACCCGGAACAATAATGTATATAAAATATATTAAATATGAGCTCCACAGAAAGTATAGAACTTATCTTTTCAAGGTCTTTATGGCAAGTGCCGTACACAATAGGCCTTTGCAACGCATACCCTAAAACCTAGTGTTATCATCCAAGAACACAGATTGTGTAAACTCATTGGAAACGTCTCGTAGAGATGCTCACAAAGGGTGTGCACAGTCCAGATTCAATATGGTGAAACAGGTAGTAAATAACGTACCAGGCATAGGAATTTAAATAGGAATTTGGCTGCCAAGACAAGTTCATTTTCAACAGGATAATGGATCGGACTTATGAAATATTTAGAAATCTTGCAGTTTTATTTACAAAAATCACATTACAGCGATACTTTGCAAAATACAATTCACATATTTCCTAATACAAAACTATGGAATACAATATGTACATACCTGGAACAATAATATATATATGAGCCCCACAGAAAGTATAGAACTTATCTGATCAAGGTCTTTATGGCAAGTGCAATGGTGCATATTAGTAAAGCATGCATTTTAGCTCAAAATATCATGCCATAGGCGATAATACAAAGGCTTTATTCACAGGTAACTCACACCCCTTATAACCAGAATACAGGTAAAGTATCTGAGACGGCACACCATCCTGTATAACAACATGTACGTGTTGGGTAACTCACCTAAATATAGTGGCTATTACATAACATCGTCATGGTCATATATATTCAGTATAAGTTTCATGAAATTACAACCATTGCTTACAAAGTTATGGCTGAGGACGGAAAATCTAAAAATTTAGGCAATCAAAGGGTCCTAACTCCTCTATAACTGATGACACCTTAATGACACTTCATGGCAATGAAAATCAACAGTAATAATAATATGTAGAAAGAAAGAAAATTCCTTAGTTAGTAAAAAAAAGTTGTATAGGTTTAAAAACCCTTCTGCAACATGGCACATGGGAACTAGTGATTTAGTTTATAAATTCAAAAGAACTGTAGGGAAGCCTAATTTTAGTGATCAATTCAAAAAGATAATCAAGCGTTATACAAATTGAACATAACCTGAACATCATCCGACAGTCTTCATGTCTGGTTGTAGACCAAATCATGCTTTATAGCTATGCTTTCCTCTTTGATTGCACGACGGGGGCGTAGGCCACAGACGCAGTATAGCTTTAATCCCTGGATATGTGTCTGATGTTTGTCTTTGGCTGTGCCCACCATGGCTCAACATGAGGTTTTCTTTAGCTCTGACACTATTTGTGAGCGATGAGCTTTTTTCTTTTTTTCACCATAAGGTTTAAGCCCTCCAGTAAAATATTTTACTGACCGTTCCAAGGCGGTACTTCTTTTGTGGATCTTTTATGTTTTTGTTCTGTCTTGTGTTTGCTATGTTTTGTGCGCGTCTGTTTATATGTGCTTTGTGGTCACCTGCTGGGAAAGGGCTGACCTCTTGGCTCTCGTTTGTGGTGTCTTCTGTGAGTTTGTCACTTTCCCATTGGTATCCTGGGTCAGGTGTGGTACTTGATTGTATCGATTCCTGATCTTTGCACCATTACTTACTTTTCTCTGATTAGATTATGTTTCTCTGTGATGATACCCTCTGTATTAGTTAGGAAGCCTCCATGAGAGCTAAACTATATTTGTGTATTAATAACGACAGAATCTAGGGCGAAGATTTGGTACCAGTAATGCATTTAAGCCCCCAGTGGCTTAAAATTAGGTTGCTTTCTAAGGCGGTTGTTCTGTTGTTGTAAATTCATTGCTTATTGTTGTCCCTATTGTCTGTGGGAGTTCTCTTATAGATTTATAAATGTACTAACAAGTGCTTGAAACTATTTTAAAACTTTGACATTAAAGAGTACACATTGTTATTATACACGAACGGCGATAAGAGTGTTACAAGCTAACGTGACGCAATCGGTAATAGCCAAACAGTTTCGATGCCATGTTAGGACAATTGAACGTCTTAGAATTGTTTCAAACAAACTGGGACAATGTTAGACCTTCCGCGTCCAGGACACCCGCGTGGTACGACGACGGACGTCAAGATCAATACACCAGGATGTCTCATCTGCGCAAAAATATTTTCGTCTGGTGACAGACATTGCTAGAAACACTGTAGGAACTCATTAATCCGTGAATCAGCTCAAACTGTGAGAAATCGTTTGCGAGAGATTGGTGTAAGACCCCCAACGTTCCTACAAGGCTCCAAACTCATCTTTGCGTCATCGACGTAAACGAGCACAGTCAGCGATGGTTCATCAAACCTTCTCAAGTACGATTTGCTATAAAGTTTCTAATTACTGCATAGTTTTTGAATGAAATACTTAACAAGTACAATTGAAAATGAGTCATGCATACTTGTAGCGGAGTTTTTATTTGGTCCAGTTATTAAATGTGTACTTGTCTGGATAGCGCAGTAAGTGATTGATATATGGAATGTTTTACTGACCGTTCCAAGGCGGTACTTCTTTTGTGGATCTTTTATGTTTTTTTCCATCTTGTGTTTGCTATGTCTTTGTGCGCGTCTGTTTATATGTGCTTTGTGGTCACCTGCTGGGAAAGGACTGACCTCTTCTCTCTCATTTGTGGTGTCTATCTGTGAGTTTGTCACTTTCCCATTGGTATCCTGTGTCAGGCGTGGTACTTAATTGTATCGATTCCTGATCTTTGCACCCTTACTTACTTTCATCTTTTATGCAAATAGTTGCGAATTGGAACATCCCTTATACACGCACACACAGAAAAAAACTAATAAATTGATAATTAGTGTGGATAACTTTGGTTATCGTCACTATGCAATATGTTTTTACTTGACTAGCCATAGAACAATTCGTACAGGAGAAACTAGAGAACCTTAGGTCCCGAAGCCTTCATCTGACACTAAGTCACAAGAATCATCATTTGAACACTATTCGAAAGACCAAGTAGCTGATGAAGGATGAGCTTTTGGAAAGACACATATGAGCCGTGGCATGTGATTTCCAACAATGTGGCGTTTTGACAAGTGTTAAATGATGTTCGGCCAGTAGCATAACAGTCATACATAATTCAGGCGACCAGCAAAGGCTCTGATCAGACTGCGCGTATGCGCAGGCTGGTCTGAGCCTTTGCTGGTCGCACATTTAACATTGTCGGAAATCTCATGACATGGCTCATATATCCCGAATGAGATATACTCCTCAAAATAATTGAAGGACCAATACTATCTCTTATACCATTGATGCATTTTGTGTAGAACGTATTTCGAAAACCGATTTTACGATCTAGCCTAAATTTTTCAGACATCTTTGACGCCTAATTGCCAAGTGAAACAGCAAACAGAAAGTGGTAGAAAATGTTGCTTACAAGGATTTTTGTGTTTAAAGCTTGCCCTAAATGTATTGGAATGTCATTTTTTGTGTGTCATCCATGGACCACAGAACTGCATAAAATGAATAATAAGTGTTTTTAGATGCTGAAATCTCTGTTTTTGCATGCTTTTATGGTGTTTTAATACCGTTGATACCATCCACTTTTTCCTGTGAGAGAAAATTGCCCCGTTTGGCTGTGGCGTAATAGCCAGACTGTAGATTCAGACTGGTTTTGGCGTTTGTCTGTGACAGTCTTTAAATGATTCGTCGGGACATCTTTCTAACACTCAACGGCACAGAATGACGATTAAAAGTCTGATTCTTGATGGCCAAGTACACACATTGTTTACAGAAAACCAAACAATGTCAAAACTCCATTGTCAGAGATGAACATGCTTGCTTCCCAGTATATTGAAACAGTTTGAAGATTTTTTTTGCATGTAAGCTGAACTGGTTAAAACAAAGTTTAATTTGGTATCACTTTCATTTTACTCGAACGACCACAGAAGATTTTTTTTAACCCCACCCACTGCCTTTTGAAGGTGTGTTTTTGAGGGTATGTGCATTTGAGACACAGTTATGGCAGAATTAGGCATGGGAATCATCCATAATGATTCTTGATTTATGGGCATAAAGCATAGAAATATTTGGGCCAAGTTTTACAGAATTTAAATGTTTGAGATAATCATACTCGCATTCTAAAATCTTGGTCCTTTAATTATTTTGAGGAGTATATTTAAAGACAAAAGACTTAATGTGATAAGCACAGTAGTTTCAAAGAGAAAGATTTTCAATAGTTTTTACCTAAAATATTGCATTAAGACATCTTGGTGACGCGACATGAATTTTATAGCCATATTAATGGTTGTCTAATCCAAAGCATGCTCTCTATGTAATTTGACTTCAATTGACCCTCTGATTTCTGAAAAAAATAAATTTGCAATCCAATTAGAGCTACCTTGGTTGAAAGGTCAAAGGTCAATAATGACCTTTTGTGTCTACCAAAGGTCATAGTCTCATAAGGTTAATTATATCAAGTAAGTATCATGATTTTGGCTTCAAACAGTTATGAAAATCTTTTCAAGATTTCCCCCATATTAATACATTCAGAAACACATTTGACCTTATCATAAAGTAGATCAAGGTCGACGACCTAGAATCACTAGCCAATCATGCAATGATACATACCATAACCCAGCGTCGTTGAACTTTTGGTTCTAGAGAAGAAAGTAAGAAAGAGGGCAAAGATCAGGAACTGGTACAATCAAGTACTACACCTGACACAGGCTACCAATGGGAAAGTGACAACGCTACAAGTTGACATCACAAACGAGAGCCAAGAGCTCAGACCTTTCTTAGCAGGTGACAACAAAGCATCAACAAACGGACGTGCATGAAAGCATAACAAAACACAATGGAAATAACCCAAAAGAAGCACTGCCTTATCACGGTCAGCAAAAAATATTTTACTGGACGGCTTAAACCGGTTTAGCGGTGCACCAATCTCACCCTTAGTTCAAATGTGGATCAAGACACATGTTTGGTTGACATAAAAGGCCCCTAACTTATCAATATACCGAGCCGCGCAGCGCAGTCGGTAACGTGTCTGGCTACAGATGCGTGTCTGACTGCAGATCCAGGGGTCGCGAGTTCGATCGGCCCGGTCCCATACTTCCTTGGAGATTGATCATGAAATAATTTCTACAGTCATTCTCCTCCCTTCCGCTTATTCATTCAAGAAGGGTTGTTGTCAATTACAAGCGAAAGTATGTACACAAATTACTGGTTAACCGCTTGTTCAAGCGTGCCCAGGAAAAAGTGTGGTTAGGTGAACTGACCGTCCCGCAATGACCATAGCTGTTGACTTGGGACGTAAAGCAAACGAACAAAAAAAAATTATCAATGCATATAAGACGTTTTTTTAGTTTTGACCTAATATGGGCATGACAGCTATTTGTGTCATGTGTCTTAGACCACATAGCCATTTTACATTATCTCATCAAATAAATGCTCCATTTTAAATTTTAGTTCAATTGGCCTTGAAAAAAATAATCAAATATACTGATGGCAGTCCAACATGAGCGACCTCGATTGAAAGGTCAATCTTGACCCTAGGCATTTACCTTTTAGATTAACCATATTTAGTAACTATGGTGATTTTGATTTGAATGGCAATTCAGGAATCAACTTTTCAAGATTATTCCCACTAAACTGCATTAGGAAGCAAATTTGATGAGATGGTAGGGGCCTGATACTTTGGCTGTAGTCCGGCTGACAGGGGTTTACCTGTTGGATTTCAAATGCCCCGGTATTCAGTTTTACTGTTGAGTCCTTATCTTTGCTTTATCTATCATGATTTATATGTTCTAGGAGATGATGAATTGATATTTTAGGGGTCTCTCATGCAAACCAAACATCTAAATGTTTTGATACACATCTAAACTAAGGGTGAGATTGGCGTGCCGTGAAACCTGTTTAAGCCCTCCAGTAAAATATCTTTACTTACCATTCCAAGGCGGTACTTCTTTTGTGGATCATTTGTGTTATTTATGTTTTATGTTTGTGTATTAATCCACATCTGAACTAAGGGTGAAGTTGGTGTGCCGTGAAACCAGTTTAAGCCCTCCAGTAAAACATTTTTACTGACCATTCCAAGGCGGTGCTTCTTTTGTGGATCATATATGTTATTTATGTCTTGTATTTATCATGTTTTTGTGCGCGCGTCTGTTTGTTGATGCCCTGTGGTCACCTGCTGGGAAAGGGCTGACCTTTTGGCTCTCGTTTGTGATGTCTAATTGAGAAGTTGTCACTTTCCCATTTGTATCCTGGGTCAGGTATGGTGCTGGTTTGTATTTGGGTTGAGGTTTTCTTTAGCTATGACTATCTGTGAGTCATGAGCCCTTTCCATCGTTTCATCATGGTGTGTTAATTTGATAAGAGTGTTTCTTCATGATGATACATTGCATTAGTTAGAAGGCTTCCATGCGAGCTGAACATTTCTTGTACTTCAACAACAGCAGAATCTAGGGCGAAGATTTGGTACCAATATAATGCATTTAATCCCCCCGCCTGCTTAGGCTGCTATCCGTTCTAAGGCGGTGGTTCTGTTTTTGTTAATTTTTTTTGTTTGTTGTTACTCCCATTGTGGGATTCTGTAACTGTTCTATGTTCTGTTGTACGTTACTTTATGTCAATTCTAGTATTGCAATCATCTTGATGGAGAAGAGAGAGCTGGTTGCTTTGCTTTATTTGTCTTACTGATGTCTCGTGATGGTTGAGTGGCCCTTCCTTGTGGTGCCGTGGGTTGTGGGTGGTTTGTGATTTTGGGATCTCCTGATCATACGCATTTACATTTTTTGCCCTCGTTCTTACTTTGACCTTGATGTTAAGAGTGTCAACCTAGGCTCATCATTTGAACGAAATTAGTAGATATTACATCCCAAAATATATTTACTTAATACAAAGTCCCAATGTCATAGACCCTCAGGTTGCAGAGATGAAAATTTTAAAGGGCTTTTACCATATATGCTCATAGCAGCCGACTTGGTCATGTGACCAGGACTATTTGCATAAATTTTCATTCCCAGACCCTTAGAAATCTACATATCAGTTAAGTCGAACTGGCAAGATTCTGATAAAAAATTTATGTATTGGCGGGAATCCAAAATAAGTGACCTCAGCTGAAAAGTCAATCTTGACTTTTGGGGCTTATTTATAGTCATTGCCTCATAAGATTTAATATATCTAGTAATTATAATGACTTTGGCCTCAACAGTTTTCAAAAAGCAACTTTTCAAAAATAGTTATTCCATTTAAATGCGTTAGGAAGCAAAATTAATGCCTTTTTTAAGTTTTGGGTTTCTTAAGTGGTTATATGTTCTGTTAAGTCCTAATCTTTGTTTTACCTCCTTCTTATACCTTGATTGGTATACGTACAAACACTGCATCGATAAGTTAGGAATCTTTCATGAGAATCAAACATATGTCTTGGTCCACATCAAAATTAAGAATGGGGTACCTTTAAAGATGTTTAAGCTCTCCGGTGATGTTTTGCTGATCGTTTCAAGGTGTTGCTTCTTTTGTGGGTCTTTTTTGTTATTTGAGTTTCATTTTTATCTTCGTTATGCTGTCTTGTCTGTTCCTTGCAGTCATCTGATCACCTGTTGGGAAAGGGCTGACGTTTTCTCTCTCTCTCTCTCTCTCTCTCTTGTTGTGTTTTTGTGCTTTTGTCTCTTTTCCATATTATGGTGTTTCTGGTCATATATGGTACTTCGTTGTATCGATTCTGATATTTGCTTTCCTCTTTAGCTTGACGCTAAGTAGGTCAACATTGACCTTTGTGACTTATTTATAGTCATTATATCATGAGGGTAAGCATATGTAGTGATAATCATGACTTTAGCTTCAATAGCTTTCAAAAAATCAACTTTCCCAAAAATAATCCATTACAATGCATTAGGAATCAAATCTGTCAATGATAGCCGTGCTTTTTTTATTCATTTCATTGTTTTCTTTTTTTTAGCCAAAACTTACAAGTATAGGCATTCACAAAATATCCTCTCTTCGTTTATAAAACCCAACTCGATGACGTGTCATGTTTAGAGATTCCGAATAGTTTACCATATATGTCAAATTATGAGATAATGAGAGTTATTGCTTTTGAGCAGGAATTATAATTTTTTTAGTAATCAATTTTCGCATCCGAGGGATAATATCCAGAAATCCATTGCAAATTCATAAGATAAGGATGCAATTCTACGCCGAATACGGCTACTTTCGGCTACTCCGTGCTGTATTTCAAGGAAGCTTACGAATACAGCTACTGTGTACATGTTGTATTTGTACGAATATAGCTATCCTACCGGACAGTAGGTATATTCGAAGCATGTCATGTTTTTCGCCGAATATAACTTTCCTTTTGTGGTAATCCTGGATTACCGACACATGATCTTGTCGTTCCTAAAGATGGCTATCTTCGATATACATGTAGCCACTCCGTTAGCTGTATTCGAACTAATATAGCTGCTGCATTCGGCCGAATATCGCGACGGCTTTGAAAAGATGTAAAAGATTGGCTATAACATTAATGTATTGCAACAGACTGCATGCTTGGTAGTCAACCCAATCACGGTTGGCAACTTTGCTTTCCTCTTTAATTGCACGCCGGTGGGTCGGACTTCAGACTCTATGATGGTTCCGACTTAAAAACTTATCTATTGATGAGATGGTAGGGGCCTGATGCTTTGGCTGTTTGTCGGGCCCACCGGGGTTTACCTGTTGGATTTCTTTTGCTCCGGTATTCAGTTTAATTTACTGTTCAGTCCTTATCCTTGCTTTATCTCCTTGTTATATCTTGATTTATATGTTTTAGGAGATGATGCATTGATAAGTTATGGGCCTTTCATGCAAATCAAATATCTATGTGTCTTGATCCACATCTGAATTAAGGGTGAGGTTGGCACCGTTAAACCGGTTTAAACCCTCCAGTAAAATATTTTACTGACCGTTCCAAGGCGGTACTTCTTTTGTGGATCTTTTATGTTTTTGTTCTGTCTTGTGTTTGCTATGTTTTGTGCGCGTCTGTTTATATGTGCTTTGTGGTCACCTGCTGGGAAAGGGCTGACCTCTTGGCCCTCGTTTGTGGTGTCTTCTGTGAGTTTGTCACTTTCCCATTGGTATCCTGGGTCAGGTGTGGTACTTGATTGCATCGATTCCTGATCTTTGCACCCTTACTTACTTCGAAGAAAACATACGTTACTACGAATAAAGCTGCTGCTATATAAATATTTATAATTATTTTTAGTTTGAATTAGACGGGCCCCAAATCAAATGTAGGCTTTCCCAAACCCCAAAACTTTGACTCATATTAGTCATCTGGTTATGAAGATGTACTTCTTTGAAAATATAGACAGTGGAAACCAAAATACCAGCTCACCTTCTTGGTCTTCGGATCAGGTGAGGAAATGAACCCAATTAAGATAGCTATATTAGGTGGAAAGCATGACATGCTCCCAATATAGCTACTGTCTAACAGAATAGCTATATCTATTCGGATACAGCTACGACACTATATACGCAGGGTGTATGTAAATATAGCTAACGGAGTAGCTTATTCGAATGTAGCCCTATACGGTACATACAACACACTTTAAATGAACTTTCCAACACTTGTTTTAAAATTGTTGGTTGGCAAAGGAGGGCACCAATCACACATAGTATGCATAGCTTTCCTATACTAGGTGGATATGGACAGCCCCTTTCATCGCAGCTGTTCTATGAGACGATGTTGTCTTGGTTACAGCATTCAAAGAAACAATAAACTATAGCTTATATACGTTATATATTAAGCAAAAGCTTTATTCGTAGCAATGTATGCTCTTACTCAAACCCAGCAGCAATATTCGTACGAAGATGACTCACCGAGTAGCTCAATTCGAAGGTAGTCATATTCAATATAAAAACTATCGTTTCTATTTCAAAACAAATGTCTATGATAAATCAAACAATGTCTCAGTAAGACAGTTCTTTTGAGCATATAAAACAACTGTTTACAATTACAGCCGTGACATGAGATTTCCAACAATGCGGTATGTGCGACCAGCAAAGCCTCAGATCAGCCTGAGCATTCGCACAGTCTGATCAGAGACTTTGCTAGTCGCTTGATTATTCTATGACATTTTAGCTATTGACTGAACATCATTTGGAGTTCGTAAGCTTAAAAGGAGGCTGCACAGGCTCGTCTTAGTCTACACTTGTCAACATGTCACATTGTTGGAAATCACATGTCACGGCTCATAATGGAGAAACAAATATTTAAAACATTTACGCTTTCTTGTTTATCTGGGATATTGATTTGCCAAGAAAATACAAAAGAGTGTGCAGAAGAATCATTCTATAATCTATTTCTTTCCTAGATCTTGCCATCAAATCGTAGAAAAAAAGTCATCAATCCACGAGTTATTTCTGCTAGATTGGAAATGCTGAAATAAATAATAAATCTAATTTTAATCAAGATACCAGCCATTTTTCATAACAAGTTTCTTGCATACCTGATCAGGATTTCCGCCGTTTTCAACCAGTCTTACATTCCCCGCACCAACCTATCGAACAGCCACACATCGAAAGACAAGTGACGTCATTGTTATGACATAGTGACGTCATCATGCTATATCGCATTTCAGTGTATTAGGAACTTCTAAGGGCCTTTATTATTATTGAGCCATGACACGTGATTTCCAACAATGTGACAAGTGTAGACTCAGACGAGCCTGTGCAGCCTGCCTTTAAGCTAAGAAACTCCAAATGATGTCCATTCAGCAGCTTAACACTTATAGAACATTCAAGCAACTAGCAAAGGCTCTGATCAGTCTGCGCGTATGCGCAGGCTGGTTGAGCCTCTGCTAGTCGTACGTACCACATTGTTGGAAATTTCATGTCACGGCTTAAATATGGAAATGCGTTTTTAAGGGTGAGCAAGAAAAAGAATCCATTATTTGTGTGATGATTGGATAGAAAAACCCGTCCCTTGCAATCGGCAAGCCTCGTGATACCAAACGGTGGTCATGGCGAAAGATGTGTCTATCCCACTCTCACTCTCATGATAGATTCTGATAGATTCAATATCACAAATGCAATCTCAAGCAGATAGGATTATTACCTTCAGGCAACTTCACCAGTTTCTCGGCCAAAATATTTGCCTCATCGAGTCCTTGTGAACATCAAAAGCAAATGCTAATAAAATTGATGGATAGAAAATACATACAATTTAAGCTCAAATTATTTTGTTTATCTGGAACTAGTCTGGTATGTATATATAACTATACTTAAGGACTTTAGATACGCACCAATTATATTGATTTGAGGATGTTTTCTTTATCACTTTTTGTCCGCTTACACAATGGACCAAGATTTGCCATAGTTTCGATTTGCTCATGCGGTTCTTTTAGACGTAACACTGACGTTAGTGTTTTTAACAATTGTCGTCTGACAACTGTGAGACTAGTTCCATTTAAAAACAAACACTTTGAGCTGGTAGCCAGATGTCTTAACCTACGAAAAAAAACAAGAAAAGTTTCGGAATTAATCCAAAATAATCATTTAATTACACTACCAGTCGCAGCGTTTCTTTGCTAACGTCAGTGTTCATTTTTTAAATATCAATAACAGGCGGATGGCGTTCGCGCATGTCCACAGATGGGCATCGGCGGAACTACAGCGAAATCGCGTAAGCGTATTTTTGTTCCTTTGTCACATTCGGGACCTCGTCACGGAAAAGCCAAACAAAGGTATGTACTCTCGCTTGTTTTGTTTTTTTTGTAAAAGAATGAGCTAACTATGTAAAAATCCGGCAATGCTATTCCATATAGATATGATTTACCTTGCTAAACCGGCCAAATGCGATGTTGAAAAAAAGCTTTGCTTTGAGACGAGAACCGTAACCAAATTGAACAAGGAACGGGAATTCTTCAGTTTTATGTCAAAACAAAGAAAGTATGCAGATGCTTTGTCAATTTTAGCTAAGAACAAGAGCATTTCACATATGGCCTGTACATGACATTTGATAACCTCTTTGGAATGAGTCATTCATAAGTGTTAAGATACAGTAAAAGAATAACATAAACTGAAAGACTGAAAGATAAATAGAAAGATCAGAACATTTTGGAGGGGGGAAAGAATGGGCCGGCCCAGTCTTTCCCCACCCCACAATGTAGCAGTACAAATAAAATGTTTGGTTTGAAAACTTGATTCTCTCTTTGGAATTGGTCATTCATAAGTGTTAAGATACAGTGAAAGAGTAACATAAACGGAAAGACTAACTGATCAATAGAAAGATCAAAAGATTTTGGAGGGGGGGAAGAATTGGCCAGCCCAGTCTTTCCCAAATCAACAATGTAGAAGTACCAATAATCTTGTTGGATTGAAAACTTGATTCTCACTTTGGTATAGGTCTTTCATAAATGTTAAAATAGAGTGAAAGAGTAACATAAACCGAAAGACGAAACGATCAATAGAAGATCGAAAGATTAAGGAGGGGGGAAAGAATGGGCTGGCCCAGTATTTCCCCACCCTACAATTACGCATAAAATTGTTGGTTTGAAAACTTGATTCTCTGCTTGGTATAAGTCAAGAGAGTTACGATACAGCAAAAGAATAACATAATCCAAAAGTCTAGAGGATAAATAGAAAGATCCCAACATTTTGGAGGGGGAAAGAATGGGCCGGCCCAGTTTTTCCCCACCCCACAATGTAGAAGTACCTGAATCAACTTGTTGGTTTAAAAACTGGATCTCTCTTTGGAATAGGTCATTCAAAATTGTTCAGATACAGTCAAAGAGTAACATAAACCGAAAGACTAAACAATAAATTGAAAGATCCAAGCATTATGGAGGGGGGGGGGGGGAAGAATGGGCCGGCCCAGTCTTTCCCCACCCCACAAAGTAGAAGTACTTTTAAGTTAGAAAACTTAATTCTCACTTTGGAATAGGTCATTCAAAATTGTTCAGATACATTCAAAGAGTTGCATAATCCAAAAGACTGAAAAGATAAATAGAAAGGTAGGAAGATTTTGGAGGGGGGAAAGATTGGGCCGGCCCAGTCTTTCCCCACCCGACAATGCAGAAGTACCAATATACTTGTTGTTTGAAAACTAGATTCTCTCTTTTGAACAGGTCATACATGAGTGTTAAGATGCAATGAAAGAGCAGCCTAATTTAAAAGACTTAAAGATAAATATATAGATCAATACATTTTGGAGGAGGGAAAGAATGGGCCGGCCCAGTCTTTCCCACCCAAAAATGTAGAAGTACCAATAATCTTGTTGGATTGAAAACTTGATACTCGCTTTGGAATAGGTCATTCATAAATATTAAGATACTGTGAAAGAGTAACATAAACCGAAAGACGAAACGATCAATAGAAGTATCCAAAGATTAAGGAGGGGGAAAGAATGGGCGGGCCCAGTCTTTCCCCACCCCACTATTGAGAAGGACCATGCAGTTAGCTAAATGCTTTCTTAACTTGAATTTCTCCTTAGGACAAGACAATCATGAGTGTTCAGATACAGTGCAAGAGTAAGTTAAACCTAAAGACTGAGAGATAAATAGAAAGGTTAGAAAATAATAGAGGGGGGGGGAAAGAATGGGCCGGCCCAGTCTTTCCCCACCCCCTATTTAGAAGAATCATTTGGTTGAATGCTTGTAACTTGAATTTCTCCTTGAAATATGTCAATCATGAGAGTTCAGATTCAGTGTAAAAGTAGTTTAAACCAAGGACTGACAGATAAATTGAAAGGTTAGAACCCAATGGAGGGGGGGAAAAGAATGGGCCGGCCCAGTCTTTCCCCACCCCACTTTTGAGAAGGAACATGCAGTTAGCTAAATGCTTTCTTAACTTGAATTTCTCCTTAGGACAAGACAATCATGAGTGTTCAGATACAGTGCAAGAGTAGGTTAAACCTTAAGACTGAGAGATAAATAGTAAGGTTAGAAAATAATAGAGGTGAGAAAGAATGGGCCGGCCCAGTTTTTCCCCACCCCCTATTTAGAAGAATCATTTGGCTGAATGCTTGTAACTTGAATTTCTCCTTGAGATATGTCAATCATGAGTGTTCAGATTCAGTGTAAAAGTAGTTTAAACCAAGGACTGACAGATAAATTGAAAGGTTAGAACCCCATGGAGGGGGGGGGGGAAAGAATGGGCCGGCCCAGTCTTTCCCCACCCCACTTTTGAGAAGGAATATGCAGTTAGCTAAATGCTTTCTTAACTTGAATTTTCTCCTTAGGACAAGACAATCATGAGTGGTATCTGTGCAAGAGTAGGTTAAACCTTAAGACTGAGAGATAAATAGAAAGGTTAGAAAATAATAGAGGGGGGAAAGAATGGGCCGGTCCAGTCTTTCCCCACCCCCTATTTAGAAGAATCATTTGGCTGAATGCTTGTTACTTGAATTTCTCCTTGAGATATATCAATCATGAGTGTTCAGATTCAGTGTAAGAGTAGTTTAAACCAAGGACTGACAGATAAATTGAAAGGTTAGAACCCTATGGAAGGGGGGGGGGAGAATGGGCAGGCCCTATCTTTCCCCACCCCACTATTGAGAAGGAACATGCAATTAGCTAAATGCTTTCTTAACTTGAATTTCTCCTTAGGACAAGACAATCATGAGTGTTCAGATACAGTGCAAGAGTAGGTTAAACCTAAAGACTGAGAGATAAATAGAAAGGTTAGAAAATAATAGAGGGGGGAAGAATGGGCTGGCGCAGTCTTTCCCACCCCCTATTTAGAAGGATCATTTGGCTTAATGCTTGTAACTTGAATTTCTCCTTGAGATATGTCAATCATGAGTGTTCAGATTCAGTGTAAGAGTAGTTAAAACCAAGGACTGACAGATAAATTGAAAGGTTAGAACTCAATGGAGGGGGGGGGGGGAAGAATGGGCCGGCCAAGTCTTTCCCCACCCCCTATTTAGAAGAACCAGTAAGCTAAACGGGTTTTAAAGTTGTAGATCTCTTTGACATGTCATTCGAAAGTATTTCGATACAGTGAAAGAGTACAATAAACCAAAAGACTGATAGTAAATTTGAATGGTCTGAACCCCTAGAAATCACAACCAAACAGCAATAAGTATGAGTACTTTTGAGACCTATCGCTAATTTGATAGCGGCTTTTTAAATTTATGCAAAGAAATAATAATTCCATTATGATTTTTGAAATTATTAGGGGGGGGGGGGAAACTGACTAGGTGGGGAAAGAATGGGCCGGCCTACTTTTTCCCCGGGGAAAGAATGGGCCGGCCCATTCTTTCCCCGGGGAAAAACTGACTGGGGGGAAATTCCGGCCTGTTACACCGGCACAACCTTAAGCTCAACTTTTTGCGCAGATGCGCTACAGATGTAAGTATCAGGTCTTGTCTAATGGCCAAAATTTACTTGAAGTGTATAGATACTACAATATTACACGCATTTCTCCCTGCGCCTGCATGCACTGCATGTACTGATATGGTATACTCGAAGGAACTAGAGCGTGACGTTACAACTAGTGCGATGGCGAAGGCGATAGTGCGCCTGAAAACTTTATTATTCATTCCTTCATAGAACATGATCGGTTCGATTTTTTACATCCGAAGAACGAATAAGGGCTGTCATGAACAGGCCATGTGTAAAATGTTCTTGTTCTGAGCTAGAACTGGCAAAACATCTGCATACTTTCTTCGTTTTGACATAAAACTGAAGAAATCCCGTTCTGCGTTCGATTTGGTTAGGTTCTCATCTCAAAGCAAAGCTTTTTTCAACAACGCGTTTGGCCTGTTTAGCAAGGTAAATCATATCTACATGGAATAGCATTGCCGGATTTTTCATAGTAAGTTCATTCTGATACAAAAAATCAAAACAAGCGAGAGAACCTACCTTTGTTTGACTTTTCTGTGACGATGCCACTACCGCTAAAGGTCACGGATGTGACAAAGGAACAAATTTACGCTTACGCGATTTCGCGGTAGTTCCGCTGATGCCACCCGTGATGTCGCTATACTTTTGTCTTTTACGCAACGGGTTGGGGAGTATCTGGTGGCACTGCAACATTTTGATAATTCCTGTTCCTTAGGATATAAACAGCCAATTACGTCCAAAAAATAATGACGTCACCCTGATGAAATAAACTTTACTAGTAGTTCATAATTTTATGATGTGATTTGGTCTTTTCTTGTGCTGTCGAGAATTAACATCGGTTCGAAAACGTTTTTGCGCTCATTATGGAAGGTATTGATACTCTGTGACTTTTTAAATTTGGGATGTCTCAGAATAATCGCGACGTAAGCCACAGCGTTTCTATTTTCTTATCGAAAGCAAGTTAAATGAAGGGACTTGTCAATTTTATTTTTCACATAATTAAAATATTACATTTTGACAAAGCAGGTGGTGCGTTTCTTAAGTACTTCAGTATATTCCTTCTAATGTATGACGAATCGTGTCTTACACAAACATATATATACTGAGGGAAATATTTATAATGGGGTTTCCCATAGGCGATCTTTGAAGCATTAGATACTTTTAATTGGCCTGTTAGCGAACATGTCAGTTGTTTGAAAATGACCTAATGGCTACCCGCAAGTTGTCAAACGAAACAAAATCCGACGTCATAGTGAGGATTTGATCTGCTGAGCACTTTAATTTCAAACGTTTTTGAATTGAAAGGGAGGTATTTGGAAAAATACGATTTTCAACTAAAAACGTTACGAAAAAGGGTTAAACCGTTTTTCACTTTCATGCTATAGGATCTAAACATTTGAAAGAAAAAATGAACCTTTTAGTCGAAAATTATTCGCATTTTTGCCAGATAAGCTGTTTTAGCAAGGGGACATAAATTCAGACTTTACATTATGTGAAATGTTAACCTGTTATTGTCATCGTACTCGTGAACGTTTGTCAACATACATATTTGATACTATGAAATTAAAAGTCCTATTTCTCCTAAACTGTGAATCATCAAAGTATATTGCTAAACTTTTTCCCTCAGTATATGTTACCATACATCTGTTTATGGATGCATCTTGATATACTGAGTTTGTTGCATATAAATGAGCCATGACATGTGATTTTCAACAATGTGGCATTTTGTCAAGTGTAGACTGAGAAGAGCCTGTGCAGCCTCCTTTTAAGCCTAGAAACTCCAAATGATGTTCGGTTAGTAGCTTAGAAGTCATAGAATATTCAAGCGACAAGCAAAGACTCTGATCAGGCTGCGCGTATGCGCAGGCTGGTCTGAGCCTTTGCTGGTCACATATACAGCATAGTTGGAAATCTCATGTCACGGCTCAAATATACACAACAAAAGTACTAGCCTTCCTGACAGATTTTTCATATCATGTTAACACAGGGTATTATTTCTTTAAACTGATTAGTATAATTAGTTGGAAGTTGGGCAACACAAGAAATAATGCATACTTACTTTAAAACGATCAGCATTCACAAACAAAGCAAAATGTCATGCTGCAGTCTTTCACTTCCCATTTATAATCCAACCCATGCAGAATCATACAGCCGGCACTTTGAATAGGTTCACCTGGTGATAAAGAATGTCTCATCATTATATCATGAAGACTCCAGATATGAGAGTGATAGTAGTACATACTCAAATTAACCTTTCAAGGTACATACGGTCCTCACTTTGATCAGGCTCACCTAGTGGTACAAAATGCCTGATCATTATTTTACCAGGACTCTAGATATGAAAGTGATAGTAGTACAAAGTACTTAAGGGTGCGAAGATCAGGAATCGATACAATCTAGTACCACACCTGACCCAGGATACCAATGTGAAAGTATTAGACTTACAGTTAGACTAGACAAACGAGAGCCAAGAGGTCAGCCCTTTCCCAGTAGGTGACCACAAAGCACATATAAACAGACGCGTACAAAGACATAGCAAACACAAGACAAAACAAAAACATAAATATCCACAAAAGAAATAAGGCCTTGAAACGGTCAGTAAAATATTTTACTGGAGGGCTTAAACCAGTTTAACGGCGCAAACCTCACAACTAATTCAGATGTGGATCAAAACACATAGATATTTGGTTTACATGAAAGATCCCTAACTTATCAATGTATCATCAAGCCCAAATAAACCTATCAAGGTACATACAGCCCTCACTTTGACCAGGCTCACCTAGTGGTACAAACTGTCTGGTCATTTTATCACCAGGACTCTAGATATGAGAGTGATAGTAGTACAGGCCCAAAGTAACCTATCAAGGCACATACAGCCCTCACTTTGACCAGGCTCACTTAGTGGTATAAACTGTCTGGTCATTATATCACCAGCACTCTAGATATGAGAGTGATAGTAGTCCAAGCCCAAAGTAACCTATCAAGGTACATACAGCTCTCACTTTGACCAGACTCACCTAGTGGTACAAACTGTCTGGTCATTTTATCACCAGGACTCTAGATATGAGAGTGATAGTAGTCCAAGCCCAAAGTAACCTATCAAGACACATGCAGCCCTCACTTTGACCAGGCTTACCTAGTGGTACAAACTGTCTGGTCATTATATCACCAGCACTCTAGATATGAGAGTGATAGTAGTAAAAGCCCAAATAAACCTATCAAGGTACATACAGCCTTCACTTTGACCAGGCTCACCTAGTGGTACAAACTGTCTGGTCATAATATCAGCAGCACTCTAGATATGAGAGTGATAGTAGTAAAAGCCCAAATAAACCTATCAAGGTACATACAGCCCTCACTTTGACCAGGCTCACCTAGTGGTACAAACTGTTTTGTCATTATATTATATCACTAGCACTCTTAATATGAGAGTGATAGTAGTACAAGCCCAAAGTAACATATCAAGGTACATACAGCCCTCACTTTGACCAGGCTCACTTAGTGGTACAAACTGTCTGGTCATTATATCACCAGGACTCTAGATATGTGAGTGATAGAAGTACAAGCCCAAAGTAACCTATCAAGGTACATACAGCCCTTACTTTGACCTGACTCACCTAGTGGTACAAACTGTCTGGTCATTATTACCAGGACTCTAGATATGAGAGTGATGGTAGTACAAACCCAAAGTAACCTATCAGGGTACATACAACCCTCACTTTGACCAGACTTACCTAGTGGTACAAAATGTCTGGTCATTATATCACCAGGACTTGAGATATGAGAGTGATAGTAGTACAAGCCCAAAGTAACCTATCAAGGTACATACAGCCCTCACTTTGACCAGGCTCACTTAGTGGTACAAACTGTCTGGTCATTATTACCAGGACTCTAGATATGAGAGTGATGGTAGTACAAACCCAAAGTAACCTATCAAGGTACATACAGCCCTCACTTTGACCAGACTTACCTAGTGGTACAAAATGTCTGGTCATTATATCACCAGGACTTGAGATATGAGAGTGATAGTAGTATAAGCCCACGTTAACCTTTCACGGTACTTACAGCCCTCACTTTGACCAAGCTTACCTAGTGGTACAAACTGTCTGGTCATTATATCACAAGGACTCTAGATATAAGAGTGATAGTAGTACAAGCCCAAAGTAACCTATCAAATACATACAGCCCTCACTTTGACCAGGCTCACTTAGTGGTACGAAATGTCTGGTCATTATTACCAGGACTCTAGATATGAGAGTGATGGTAGTACAAACCCAAAGTAACCTATCAAGGCACATGCAGCCCTCACTTTGTCCAGGCTCACCTAGTGGTACAAACTGTCTGGTCATTATATCACCAGCACTCTAGATATGAGAGTGATAGTAGTACAAGCCCAAAGTAACCTATCAAGGCACATACAGCCCTCACTTTGACCAGGCTCACTTAGTGGTACAAGCTGTCTGGTCATTATATCAACAGCACTCTAGATATGAGAGTGATAGTAGTAGAAGCCCAAAGTAACCTATCAAGGCACATGCAACCCTCACTTTGACCAGGCTCACTTAGTGGTACAAACTGTCTGGTCATTATATCAGCAGCACTCTAGATATGAGAGTGATAGTAGTAAAAGCCCAAAGTAACCTATCAAGGTACATACAGCCCTTACTTTGACCTGACTCACCTAGTGGTACAAACTGTCTGGTCATTATATCAGCAGCACTCTAGATATGAGAGTGATAGTAGTACAAGCCCAAATAAACCTATCAAGGTACATACAGCCCTCACTTTGACCAGGCTCACCTAGTGGTACAAACTGTCTGGTCATTATATCACCAGGACTCTAGATATGAGAGTGATAGTAGTACAAGCCCATAGTAACCTATCAAGGTACATACAGCCCTTACTTTGACCTGACTCACCTAGTGGTACAAACTGTCGGGTCATTATATCACCAGCACTCTAGATATGAGAGTGATAGTAGTACAAGCCCAAAGTTACCTATCAAGGTACATACAGCCCTCACTTTGACCAGGCTCACTTAGTGATACAAACTGTCTGGTCATTATATCACCAGGACTCTAGATATGAGAGTGATAGTAGTACAAGCCCATAGTAACCTATCAAGGTACATACAGCCCTTACTTTGACCTGACTCACCTAGTGGTACAAACTGTCGGGTCATTATATCACCAGCACTCTAGATATGAGAGTGATAGTAGTAGAAGCCCAAAATAAACCTATCATGGTACATACTGCTCTCACTTTGACCAGCTTTTGCACCTGATAATATAAAGCATTTGATCATTTTTTAAACCTTTAAAGCGCCTGTACAAATCATCTAAAATGCCATCTGCTTAAATCGTTTGCTTCATATTTAGCTAACAATATATAGCTTATTAAGTATGAGGAAAAACAGTGTGGACCAAGATCAGACTGCTTCTACAGGTCCACACTATTTGTCAAAAAGCTCCTGAAACATTTCAGCAGACGCCAAAAAGCAGATAGCTTTTTATGTGATTGGCGGTTGAAGGGTTAACGTGCCTCCAGATATGAGAGTGATATCATATTTTGACTTATTCTGACATATTTCTAATGATATTGTTTCTACCAAAATTTATGACAAACGTGACGACTTTGATTTTGAAATTGTCAATTTCCGATTTTTAGATGGTGATGTTCCTCGTTCTACATCCTATGGAGTCTATATCTCTCAACTCATTCGTTTTGCTAGAGCATTTAGCTATGTTGCTGACTTCAACACTCGCAATAAATTGTTAACTCAGAAACTTCTTAAACAAGGCTATCGGTATCATAAACTTCGCAAAACATTTTCAAAATTTTATAGACGATACTATGATTTGATTTCTAAATTCCAAGTTGGACTTAAATCTCTCTTGCGCCAAGGACTTTCGGAACCTGATTTCTATGGTGACTTTGTGTATAAGTTGAAGAAGATTGTTGGCTCTAATAATTTTTCAACGCAGTTCATTAAAATAATTGCCAATTATAAAAAGATTGGCTATAACATTAATGTATTGCAACAGACTGCATGCTTGGTAGTCAACCCAATCACGGTTGGCAACTTTGCTTTCCTCTTTAATTGCACGCCGGTGGGTCGGACTTCAGACTCTATGATGGTTCCGACTTAAAGACTTATCTATTGATGAGATGGTAGGGGCCTGATGCTTTGGCTGTTTGTCGGGTCCACAGGGGTTTACCTGTTGGATTTCTCCGGTATTCAGTTTAATTTACTGTTGAGTCCTTATCCTTGCTTTATCTCCTTGTTATATCTTGATTTATATGTTTTAGGAGATGATGCATTGATAAGTTAGGGGTCTTTCATGCAAACCAAATATCTATGTGTCTTGATCCACATCTGAATTAAGGGTGAGGTTGGCGCCGTTAAACCGGTTTAAGCCCTCCAGTAAAATATTTTACTGACCGTTCCAAGGCGGTACTTCTTTTGTGGATCTTTTATGTTTTTGTTCTGTCTTGTGTTTGCTATGTTTTGTGCGCGTCTGTTTATATGTGCTTTGTGGTCACCTGCTGGGAAAGGGCTGACCTCTTGGCTCTCGTTTGTGGTGTCTTCTGTGAGTTTGTCACTTTCCCATTGGTATCCTGGGTCAGGTGTGGTACTTGATTGTATCGATTCCTGATCTTTGCACCATTACTTACTTTTACTAATTCCTGTACCTTTTGAGCATAAAAGAAAAAAAAATGTTTTGGAGGATCTTACATGAGTGCTCATGTTTTATTGGATTTATTAAACGAGCTGGGACGTTTTTCGTGTACAAATTTCTTCAGAAGAACAACTTACCTTAGTCTTTTCCTGGTCTGCTGAACATATCAGAATGTCATTTGGTCATTTTGCTAAATTTCTATGGTGTCCTGTATACACCAACCCCTAGTTTTGGGTATACCCTTAAAAAGTGTCACAGCTGAACCCAAAGTGCTAACTTCGAATTCAAATAAACGCAGAAATAATCTAGACCTATTTTTCAAAATAGTGCCAAACTTATGTTATAGAGGACCATAAAGATAGTTAATCGCGTGTTTGTACTTTTTGCATTATCACTATATAACATGCCATTCTTAACACATCTATAACTTTTATTCTTTTAAAAATGAATCTGAAATTTTCAGACAGAAGTTGTCTTTGATATTGTAACAATATTATAACAATAACACTTTACATGTCTAAACGTTTTGAAAACACCAGAATGGGCTAGAGTATAGGGACAGTTTTAGGGTAAGTGTGCATTTACTATGCCCGGTTGTTTACCTCAATGATAATCAAATCATAATTATTTGTAAATTGTCAACAATTTATCTATTGTTATAAATTAAACAAAAAATATTAATGACTGGAAAGCTTCCCTCGTTTTTCAAGGAAACTATTGAGGCGATGCTTAACTTATGTCTGACTGTATATGTATATCATATGACATTGCAATTACTTTGAATCTCATTTCTGTTGTAAAACGTTAAAACGTTGATATTATATACGAAACGCTGTCATTGACGTCATAACGGTTCCCAAAAATCTATAAACCACTATAGGGATCACATATTTTTTTCATGTAATAACATGCATTAACATTTGTCGGCATCCAAGGAAGCTGTTTGAACACGAGACCATTAGGCCGAGTGTTCAAACATCGTCCGAGGGACCCGGCAAGTGTTAATGTAATGGGACAATTATGTGTGATCGTTATTCTTGCATATTTAACCTGATTCCATCCAAAACCGCACTGAAAACGTCGCTTAAACATCAAAATATCCATTTTCTTACACTTGATTTCTCTCAACAAAATGGCATGAGCGTCAAACTTTCAAACAGCATTACGTCGCCACAACGGCATAGACACGCACAACGTTTTCGCGAACAAAAACATCGGCGAAATGATCAGTCAAGGCCGCAATGCTTTCCCTTGTAACGTCAGGCAAAACATTTAGGGCTCAGTTTAGGTTTTTGTAATGTTAAAAGTCATGTTCAAACAGAACGTGAATCTCATGATTTGAACATGGATTTTTGTTCATTTGACAACGGCTCCAAACAGCTTTGCATATCCAATATTCTATGTAAGACTATAGGGATCACACATGTTTTTTTCATGCATTAACATTTGCCGGGTCCCGAGGAAGCTGTTTGAACATGAGGCTGTAATGCGAAATAATCAGTCACGATCTCAACGCATATGTAGTTTTTTTCTGGACTAATGGCGTTTCATACAAGGTTCACCTTATGATACGAACCGTGGGATTTTAAAGACATATGCGGCTAATTCCCATGCACACCATTCCTGCGTCGGGAAACATGGAACATTTGCTCCTCCTGTCTTTCGAAAATTAAAGAATTCGGATCATTACAGTGTTCAGATAGTCTGATGTCAGATCGATGTTCAGACGTTTTCTTGACAAAATAAAGTAATTAAAATGTGTTCGAAATATATATTGATCTTTTATCAGAAATGATCGCCACAGTACCAAAACAGACATACAGAAAGATCAGGTATAATGAAGCTATGTACATAATTTCCAAGTTTTAACCCTTTTTACGAAAGTTTGTCAGTTCTATTTGTTCGGATTTGCCAGCCACAAACGGCCTGAGAACTCATGGTATAGTGGTTAGCATGTCAGGCTATGGAGCCACAGGACCCGGGTCGATTCAAAGGCTGGGCACATAGTTTAAATGTGTTTTTCTTCCTTGTTTAACATTAAATATGACCGAAATGGTTACTCCTGAACTTTTCATATAGAATTGTGTATGAAATCTATGGGGATGAGGTTAAATTAGGTCTTCTTTAAAAATAATTGATACGGTGACCCCAGAATTTTAATCTTTTTTAAAGGTATGATGATATTTCATGAATAAAAAATAAATTCTCGAGATAAAATTGCTGAAAACGTTCATATGAGATTATGAAATACTAAGCATGGTAACATACACTTTTTATTTCATAAATGGATGACTCATGTATATGATAAACTGTATGCACAAAGTATTGAACAGATTTCAACGTGGCAAGTATACATGTAGATTGAAGAAGGTTGTTGGCTCTGATAATATTTTAGCGCAGTTCATTAAAATAATTTCCCATTATAAAAAAATGGCTATTAATACATTAATGTATTGCAACAGACTGCAGGCTTGATGGTCAACCCAATCACGGTTATCAACTTTGATTTCCTCTTTAATTGCACGCCGGTGGGTCGGACTTCAGACTCTATGACGGTTCCGACTTAAAGATTTATCTATTGATAAGATGGTAGGGGCCTGATGCTTTGGCTGTTGTCTTTACCTGTTGAATTTCTTTTGCTCCGGTATTCAGTTTTATTTCCTGTTGAGTCCTTATCTTTGCTCTATCTTTTTTATAGTTTGATCAACATGTTCCAGGAGATGATGATTTGATAAGTTAGAGGTATTTCATGCAAACCGAACATCTATGTGTCTTGATCCACATCTGAACTAAGGGTAAGGTTGGTGCACAGTTAAAATGGTTTAAGCCCTCCAGTAAAATATTTTTTACTGACCGTTCCAAGGCGGCGCTTCTTTTGTGGATCATTTATGTTATTTCTTTCTTGTTTTGGTATGCTTTCAAGCACGTCTGTTTGATGATGCCTTGTGGTCACCTGCTGAGAAAGGGCTGACCTCTTGGCTCTCGTTTGTGATGTCTAATTGTGACGTTATCACTTTCCCATCTTTCATCTGCCATCTTTCTTACTTTGCTATGAGTGAAATTTAAATTTTCTAGCTTATCTCTGTAGTTGAGGAGACTAGTTTAAGTCTGGTTTGAGTCTGCCTTTGTCTGAAACCCCTAAGAGAGGTTTTGTTGCGACGAGGCCCAATATAGTTCAGCTCATGAAATTTTGGGACTTAGTGCATATGCCAAAACAAATGTGTGACCAGGAATTCCATAATCTTAGACAACAATCCAACCAACGACAAAACATGGTAGTGACACAGACATGAGATAATTCATGGTGACATTACCAGCGAGACAACAGGAATAAATGTAGGTCTTGGTCATCATCTTCATACAAATTATGTATATGCAAATAGCAAGGCATTGGCCAGTCTGTGCATCTTGAAAATGTGGCAGGTGCCAACATCGAATTTGCTGGCTTATAACAGTTATTGCCTCGGTAATGCTGCATAGAGACTCTTTTAACACGTTTTCAAACAGGGCTGCCTGTTTAGGGTCTACTCTGTTTGCTTATGGAAATACGATTAGATATGATCTTACACTAGCGGACCTGATAAGTAATTCAGGCTTTGTTCTATGTACAAAGGTGAATGTTTATTTGTATAATTATTCACAGTGGGTGGAGCTTATCATAAGTATTTATGAAGGACATGGTTAATGGTAGAGCAAAAACTAGCGAAAATTGACCGATAACCCCTCCCCATCAGTAAAATGGAAAATGATTGTATGAATGGTGTGACAAGATGTTGAAGTTTCTTGGATCGCTGGAATTACTTTTGCAAAGAGGGGCAGTGGTGTTAAAATTTGGCAAAAACTTCGCTTTTAGAAGTAAAATTGCAAATTTCTGAAATCCATTTGTAGCAGCAGATATATGGCACCAGCAAAGAGTAACTGAAAAATGATTATTGAGTCATATATAAGTCCACCCTGATTTTATAATGGTGTCAAAACCGGAATTTTAATGTCTTGATTTTTGGGTGAAAATCGGTGTTTTTTATAAATTTAAACACGAATTTTTGTAATCAGGCTGATAAAGTTTTAAGATTTAGAGTTGTTATTTAACTTGTTTCAAATTTGATGCTGAATTATTCAACTTACATATATCCCTGCTGTGTATACTTAGAAAACCCACCAAAATATTTTCGTTTTTACCTCAAAATCCGGCATTTTGATATTCAGGTATATTTTGTGGAATGCATGAATTGCTATTACTTGTATATCTGGACATTGCCATATTAAGAAAATGACGTACATATATTAAACATTTCAAATGGTAACAGCATTTATCATGTACTATGATATCATATCAAGGAATGACATAATAAAAAGAGGACAAAGTGACCCTGGATCGCTCACCTGAGTTTCGTTTAAAACGTCTTATCTATAGTTATCTATTGGAAACTGGCCACGCTCCTGATGACCTGCCTTGTGGTCCATGTTCCGTCCCAGAGTTATAATTGGAACATATTTAAATGTTGTCTACCAGCTGATGCTACATACTAAATATCAGGGCTCTAGGCCTGGTGGTTTCAGACAAGAAGATTTTTTTATGTTTTCACTATATATAAGTCAATGTAAAAAAGAATGTATGACCAGGAAATGCCACACTCACAAACTGCATACAAACTCACGGCACCGAGAGGAAGAGTCAAAGAACAATAACAGCCTCATAAACTCTGTGACCTCCAGGACGATGCCATTTTGACCACAGAACCATAATTTGAACAAACTTGGTAGATGCTACATATCAAATATCAAGCCTTTTAGTATCTGACAAGAATGTGTTTTAGTATGTTCTCTATATAAGCTATATATATAACCTTGATCCCCGAGGCGGCCTCATTTTCGGCCACAGAGCCATACTTTTCAACAAATTTAGTAAGTCTACCAGATGATGCTACATGCCAAATAAAGACTCTAGGTTCTGTGGTTTCAGACTAGATTATTTTAAATGTTCCATAATTATATAAGCCTATGTAAAACATGTGACCCCAGAGTGGGACCAGTTTTGGCACAAGGGCCATTATGTGAACAAACTTAGTTGAGGTATACTAGGTGATGCTACATAACAAATATCAATGTTCTATGCCTTGTGGTGTCAGACAAGAAGATTTTCCCGATAGATACCTATAGTGAACGTGTGAGCTCGCAGGCGGGTCATCTTAATAGTCACTGTGCCCCAAATTGAATGAAATTGGTAGAGGCGTACTAGGTGATGTTGCATACCAACTATCAAGGTACTAGGCATTGTCGTTTCAGACAAGAAGATTCGTTTTGTTTATCTGATATAAAAGTAAAGCAGAGGGCAAACCCAGAAATCGATACAATCAAGTACCACAACTGACCCGAGACACCATATGGGAAAGTGACAAAATACAAGAAAGCACCACACACAAGAGAGCCAAGAGATCAGCCCTTTCCCAGCAGGTGATCACATGCCTATGTAAAATATACCATCTCCAGGAATGTGCCATTTAAACCACAGGGCTATAATTTTAACAAACTTGGTGGAGGTCTACTAGGTTATGCTACATACCAAATATTAAGACTCCAGACATTGTGGTTTCAAACAAGAAGATTTTCATTTTGAAAATCTATTTTAGCCCATGTCACCTAGATATGCGATGGACTAAACTGTTTGAACAATTATAAAAGATGGTCATATAAGAATAATTCCTGCAAAGCTTGGTTAAAATCTAGCTTGTCATTTAGGAGGAGATTGTGCCATCATAAAACCATAGACAGCCAGTTTCCCAAATATGATCATTTATACATCTCTTCCAAAACAGAATGCATTACATGCCGTATATGCAGAGTTTAAAGGTCTGCATTTTGGTTTATGAGTGGTAATCAGCCGATTAACTTCTAAGTGAAAGATTATTTCATGTCTTAGTGTATTTCAATATCTCACCAGACTAAGGGGGCTCCAAGAGGGGACTTACCGCCTATATAGGTACACTAAGATTAATATAAATATTTTATCAGAAAATATCTAAACCCTTTAAGGACATTTTTATTACTCCATGCAGGGAATTCATAATCCACTATTTGGTCTGCCTCGCATAAAACCTATGAGAGTCATAAATATATTTATGATTAGTACCACTTTGAGGGTGTAAAATGTAGGTTTTTAAGCATTTTGACCTTGAACTTTGATACAAAGGTCATATCAGCAGCCAGAAGCTATTATTGACAAAAATCACCTTAGACAATCAATGTGCAAAATATGAACATGTTAGAGATATTGCCTTACAATCCATACAATCCGCTTCAGATTATTTTGAAAATTAAGGCTCAAATGTCATATTGGCAATTATTCTACAAAATATGAAGCACCTCTGTCAAAAACATGCCACTGTATGACATATTCTAATTAACTTTTGACTCCAGGGTCATGGTGGTGATATGAAGTGTACTTTGTCATTTACACACCATAAGCAATAATTGTGCTTAGTTTGAACACCTTGAACACCATTGGTCAAAAAATGAAGGAGTAAGTAAGTATATTTGACCTTGTCTTTTGACACAAATGACAAAGCGGTGATAAGACACCTATGTTGTATTCTACACCCCATAGACAATCATTGTGCCATATATGAACACCCTTGGAAATGAAAGAGTTCATATCATGAGTTGTATTACAGATTTTGTCTTAATTTGACCTTGACCTTAAACTCCAAGATTATATTGATGATTTGAAATACACACCATAGGCAAATATGAATATCAAGGCATAAAGTTAAATGGCAAGTTCTTGTTACAGCACTAACATAGTTACCCTTTAAAACAGATTTAGGAGGACAATTGGTGATGCACAAACGCCATGCTGCTACTAATACCCAAAGGCAAAACCTACTATATTTTAATTAGCTGATGGATAAAAGACCATACTTGATTTGGAATGCTTCAAATCGTTAGCACTGACAATATGTGTAAAAAGAAGACAATATATTAAAGTAAATGTAATCATGGTACTAAATAATGATGTCAAAATGATAAATCAGGTACTTCCATTCGGCATATATATGGGCCAGGATATGATGAAAGGTACCCTATGGTCGCGATAATCAAAATCAGACTAATGTTACATCTGCAAAGTATTACATGATTAGAGCATTTCCTGAAAATTTGAAGTGATTATCTTCGAAACTGATGATTATATGGATGTTAGAAACAACATATATAAATTATAATCAGGTTTGGAATGTGACGTCAAAAATGGCATTAACCGTATGATGACGTCAGAGTGTTGTTCTATATTCGTTTGTTGATTATTGATGCTCAGCATAAGAATCTAGCAAGTATAAAGTTTTCCCATGTCTGATACATGTGATAATGAAAATGCTGATGAAGTTACGTGAATTTATATCTTCTAGATCGTATTATAGACATTCAAAATGACCCACTTGTAGGTGTTGTGATCTGAGTGTTCTAATGGCAACACCCCTTATAGAAAACTTTAAGAAAAAGTATAGTCAGGAGCTTTTGTTATTTTGATGGTATCAAAGTTTAAAAGCATTTTCGTGGAAATATAATGGTATGTAATTTAAAGTTATTTTAAGTAGTTTTCAAATGTCTCTTACGTAATATTTACTTAGACTCCTTAAGGTCCCTTTTGTCAGATCCGCGTTCTTATGTATTACATTAAAATATGCCTAACTGTTTTAATGCATAGCTTATTTGGTTAAATGTACACCCCTAATGCTTTATAATTGTGAAATTATTTACAGCTTTGCATTTCTTTTCATCCAGATTTTAGATGCTATATATGATTCTTTGAAGGAGGGTGCCATTCCTCGAAGCCTTATAAAGAGTCACTGCCCCTGTTTTGTAAAGTAATACCAGTGGTTTTATAATGTACAGTTATAAAACTTTCCATTGATATATTACAATCCTATTTTTCAAGTAGGGAGAGGTAGCGACTTATTATTTACCAGATTTTTCCTCGGTCAATAGGTTATTTAGAGAAAACATTAAAAAATATTCTTGCCAGAAAATTAAATGCCCCAAAGTTTTGATATTTGGTATGTAACATCACCTAGTGGTACTCTACCGAGTTTGCTCAAATTGTTTGTTTGTTTGTTTGATTTGATTCTTTACGTCCCATCAATAATCTTTCAGTTAAACAGGGACGGGTCTTCCTAGGTTGAACCAGTGCTAAGCTAGGATAAATGTGTCTTGCTCAAGGACCACAACGCAGTGACGCTGGTGAGGCTTGAACCTGCGGCCCTTCGGTCTCGAGTCAAGCACTCTACCACTGTGCCACTGCGCTCCCTGCTCAAATTGTGGTTATATGGTAAAAAAATCCAGGATGGCACAGAGTTCAAATTGACTTACATGTATACATTGAACATACAAACTCTCCTGGTTTGAAACCACTAGGTCTAGGACCCTAATACCACCCAGTGGATGGACCATATTTAAATTGGCTCCAAATAGAGCTCTGGGGACAAAAATGGCCCCACCAAGGGTTCACCAGAGCAATGTCAGTTTTCAACAGATACATATAGATTAGAGATTTAAACAAACACTCAGGTGAGCGATCCAGGGTCACTTGGCCTTCTTTTAGTGAGTGTCAATACTTGATTTGATATCACAGAACATGATAAATGCTGTTTCCATTTGATATGTTCGCTATATTTAGATCATTTCACAATATGACAATGCCCTGATATCTATGAAATAGCAAAACATGCATTTTCCAAAATACACCTGAATATACAAATGTCAGTTTTCGAGGCAAAAAAGAAAATATTTTGGCAGGTTTTATAAGTAAACACGACAGGATATATGTAAGTTGAATAATGCAGCATCAAATTTAAAACAAGATAAATAAAAACTAAAAAAAAATAAAAACTTTACCTGTCAGATAACAAAAAATTGGATTATTTTTTATAAAAATACTGATTTTCACCCAAAAATAAAGACATTTCATTTCTGACTTTGACTTCATATTAAAGTCAGGTCAGGACTATATAAAACTCAATGATCATTTTTCAGTTTTTCTATGCCGGTGTCGTGTATCTGTTGCTGCAAATGGATTTCAGAAATTCGCAATTTCACTTCTAAAAATGAAGTTTTTGCCAAATTCTAACACCATTGCCCCTGTTTGAAAAAGTAATTCCGGCGATCCAAGAAACTTCAACATCTTGCCATATCATTCATGCAATCGTTTTTCATTTTACAGATGGGGAGGGGTTCCGCCTTAAATAAGCGACTTTTTGCCGGTTTTTTGCTCTACCATAAAGGTGGCTAAAAGTACTAAAAGATACCTTACCTGCTCGCCAGTTGCTGTAGACCTCTGTGGAACCAACAGAAAAATTACCACCACCTAAAGGCCAAATCCACTCGCCTGAATTTGTCATATCATTAGCATTTGTCCACCATTTTACATCACCTAAAATATATTGACATTCCTTACCTAAATATCAATAGCTTACAAGATGTCAATGGCGTAGCCAGTAAGCTAAATTATTTACGTACATCAGATGAGACTACTGAAAGTGATAGCAGTGTTTTTTTCTCAATTTTCAAGGACAAGCATCAAGCACCAACCAACGGATTAAGGATTTACATCAGGTTTATCATTGGGTCTGAAGCCTGACCCACCGTCGTGCAATAAAAGAGGAAACCGTAGCTATAAATCGTGATTGGGTAAACAACCAGGCATGCAGCTTTCGCATGATATTCCTGTTGTATCCCACTTTTTTATAACATATAATTATAAAATTTATAAATTGATCACTATGAATAGGCTTACCAACAAGTCATTAATTAAATCACCATAAAAAACCTGTTCCAATATGCCATTTTGCAGAAGAGTTTTAAAACCAATATTTTATTTCACAATCAACTCTGAGTGTCTCTGATAAAATTTAGAAAAATAAACTTTACGAAGTTTATGGTATCGATAACCTTGTTGTAATAGCTAAGATGTTGATAATAATTGGTTATTTTTGTTCAATTCACTCATATTAGAACATACTCTCGCAAAAAAATAAATTTCGAAATGTATACTCCACAGGAAGGGGAGTGACGAATATTTCCACCAATAAATGGGAAATTAACTATTTCCAAATTAAAATCTTCCCGTCTATCATAAATTTTAGATGAAGCTACGACATCCGTTAAGGACAAGTCCAAGTCCAACTTCACACACACACACGCGCGCGCGCAATGCACGCGCGCACACACACACATACACACATGCCCAAGAAAAAGTAGCTGTTTTAGCTAACTAAGTTAGAGAAGTGTGATCAACAATGTGTTGCTTTGGAAGCTGCACCAAAACAAATCAAGAACATACTTGTTGGTAGTAAACTCTCCAGATATATTTGCTCTGCCTCTGAATTAACTTCAAGAAGATATGCACTGTCCGCTTCGCACAAACTCTAAAACAAAATATCACAAGACAAGTAAAGCATGTGTAGGTATATAAGTTTAAGGTCAACATTTTTGCTTTACTCATGTAATCCAATTATCTTTGGATATCATTAACATGAAAACAAAAGGATCTTATCTGAAAGCGTATGTAAAGTTGAGTTTATTAAATGAGTTGAGGGGAAGAGATACAATGCTTTGCCAAGCCGCAATTAATCTCTTATTGCCAACTCGTATAATGAATTTAAATATTTGAATTTTCAGTTTTCGAGAATGATCCAATAAAGAATGAGACTTTTTTAAGAGTGCAGTGAAATAACTTGCTAGACTTATGAAATCGCGTTCAAAGCTAGCACGTCTTTTTGGCTGTTCACATGTACCATATTCGACGTGTCACATAATTTCCATTTTTGTTGCTAGGCAACATTAGAAGACTAGGCGAACACACGTGGACAGCTCACTATAGGTTGTCACCAAGCCAACTTATTAAGATGCATAGTTTATTTTTCTACTTAAGCTTATATCTGCTCATGCAATCTGTCTATACTCAATAGGGAAAAGAAATGTTCCAGAGTCTTTAGCTGTTACCATGGAAACCCAGTTTAAAAATTCAAGTTCCAAGAAATATCTGGTATTTCTCACTGACCTCTTGACTTCAAAAAATTAATAGTCAAAGGCAATTTAAGTGAACAGGGTTTTGTTCATGTAATCTAAATTACAATCAGCTGCACATAACCATACTTTTGTATGATATACATCGCTAACATAGTCACCATAGCAACGCAAAGTAGTGTGCATATCAAAAATCGAAAAAATTGGTTACTAGGCAACCAGAATAACGGATATGCATATTTGATTCTTCTTTTGTAGCATTTTATGTAACACTAAGATTGTTCAGATGAAGAAATGATATCAAGGGGTTAAATTATATCTGTGATCGAGAATAAAAGACTTTGAATGACCATGGGTTTGCCAAAATAATATAAACGTGGCCTTCAATTCCATCCACAAAAATCCCATTACTATGGCAACTGATAAAATGCAAACATATTGTTTATATTCCTAAATTGCTAAGATGTCATACTATTATTACAGTGAATCTTAATTAAATGCACACAGATTTTCAGACTATGAAGAAAGTATCACTCTTTATTGGATGACCCTCGAAGTTGCCATAGATAAACCAACATTTCTGGCCGCTTTCATTTCTTGATGCAATTCATTGAAATGTCATGTGAACTACATCATGCCTCTAAGTGGAGTAACGTCAACGTCAGCCAATTACTTTCTTCGTTTATCGACTTTTGCGTGACGTCATTCGCCTATCGCCACGACGTTATGTTCAAAAGTTTCGCTCTCTGGCTGTTCCAATACCTCTGTTACAAATGATGGGGTTTGGTGGAAGATAATTCAGTTAATTTGATTGATAATATAGAACGTAAATATCTAGAATGAAAAGCATACCTTTTCGTCCAATTCCAATCCTTAATAATACACGAGCACCAATGTTAGATTATATTCATCTTGATATTAAAATTACATTGTAATAACATTTTGCTAGGATTTTGCCATATATATCTAACATTGTTCTGGACGCCCTTTTATAACGTTACCAGAATATTGATTTCATTGCGATTTATGACTCCCAGACTCGACGTCATGTGAGTTTACTTATTTACGCCTACTCAGCGTAATTCTCGCTCTTCATCTCTATTATAGACTATACTATGGGTAACAAACGCCTCACTGTAGGAGACATTAGATGTATTACAACTAAGAAATATGTCCATACATGTATGAGTTATAATAAAATACATTTTTTATTAATTTTTTTATGAGAGTTTAGGTTGGGAGAGGAGCTAGTTAGATAATAGTATCTGAGCGAACTACTACTGTAAACAACATCAAGCATAATATCATGTACGATCTTAAAAATGCTATTGAATGGAGTAAACCAGATAAAATGCAACTTTACTATGGTAAAACCACATGCATGCTTGTTGGAACTAGACAAAGACTAAACATGTCACACAAATTAAACATCCAGGTAAATGATACCTGCATCCAACACTTGTCAAAGCAGAAACTTCTTGGTATTTACATTGATGAAAATTTGACATGGTCATCACATATCGACCATCTATGTTCACACATCTCCACGAAGATATCACTTCTTCGCAACCTATCAAAATATGTTCTGGTTAAGGAAATTAAAATGTTTTATCAGAGCTGTATCCTTCCTTGCATCGATTATGACTCCATAACGCGGGGTCTGCATCTTCTTCACATATTGAACGCCTGAATAAACTACAAAAAGCGAGCAGCTCGGATCTTTTAATACTCCATCTCAAGAGATGTTTCAAGAACTTGGATGGTCACCAGTGCCAAAAAGAATTAACTACAATAAAGCAGTACTCACTTACAGAGCGCTGAATAATCTGACACCAGCTTATATCACAAACTTATTGAAACCGATGTCACAGGTACATTCTTTAAAACCTAAGATCATCTGAAAATGGCTCCTTGTATGTACCAAAAATAGTGAGTATGATCAGGAAATACCACAATCACAAACTGCAGACAACCCCGTGGCAACGCGAGGAAGAGCCGCTCAACCATCACGAGACACCAGGAAGACAAATTAAGCAAAGCAATCAGCTCTCTCTCTTCCCCATCAAGATGATTGTAATACTAGAATGGACATAAAGTAACGTACAACAAAACATAGAACAATTACAGACTCCCACAATGGGAGTAACAATAAACAAAAAGTCAACAACAGCAGAACCACCGCCTCAGAACGGACAGCAGCCCAAGCCACCGGGGGTCTTAAATGCATTTTACTGGTACCAAATCTTCGCCCTAGATTCTGCTGTTGTTGAAGTACAAGAAATGTTCAGCTCGCATGGAGGCCATCTAACTAATGTATCATCATGGAAAACACTCTAATCAAATTAACACTCCATGATGAAACAAAGAAAAGGACTCATGACTCACAGATAGTCAAAATCGCGTACATCTTTATATAGTGGTTTATTCTCTTGCTCAGCTCCTAGGTTATGAAATGCTCTACCTCAGTGTGTTAGAGAGGCAGGTTCCCTGGACAGCTTTAAGAAAAACCTCAAGAACAACTTACAGATTTTTACTTACTTTAACTAGCATACAATGCAATGTATACGAGGGTCATTTGGAAAGTTCTTAGCACGGCAGCATAACTCTACAATGCGTTGATAAAATGCTATCAAATAATACATTTTTGGAAACTAGAATTCAGTGGCTACTTGATGGTTTGATTTTTGTCGAAAAAGGACTTGGCGTGCACGTGCAGCGCATGCTCAAAATGAGGAGGGGTTTATATACTGGCGGAAATTTTAAGCAAAATACTTGGAAAAAATCGAAGGAAAATTGGGGTCCTTATTTGCGATCATGATTTGACATATTAACGAGTCGGTGTCAACTTATTTTTTATTAGAATATAACATGCGATCACTGCTTGCACGACTTCCACCTTTACATTCAGCAAATGTTTAGTTATAGAGAAATGGTAAACTATTACAAATGGGACTTTTTTCGAATTTTCTTTATACTTTTACTATAAATTGTGTCACTACAGGAGCACGAAAAATGCCTATTGTGTACATGTTTTGCTTTATTTGTAGCGAACAATGCATAAAAATCATTTCGTCGCGCAAAAACTGTGGCTTGTTTAGATCTGTATTCAAGAAAATTATTCCTAATAACACTACCCCTACTTTTACAGAAGTGGGTGGGGTAACTTAACCCCTCACAATTTGTTGAAGGCATAAGAACTTCTCATGGTATCGCGTTAACCATCACAAAATTGATTGATTTCTACTCTTAAGGTATTTTTACTTATTTGTTTGCCACGGTTTTCAATTGAAATGCACCAGAACGTCAACTTATAGCTAAACTTACTCTGCCCCCTGCAAAAAATATACGAGTTATCTTCCCTTTGTTCTTGTTTACAAAGTTTATTTTGGTTTCAATACTAAGAGCATAAACTGTGCTTGACAAAAATACCAACGCATGGCTTTTTTAAACTACTGTTGGTTATATATTTTCAAAATATGCGCATTGTGACATGCAGTTTTTAGTCGAAAAAATTAGCGCATTGCTTTGCTTTCTAGACGGTTTAGGTATTGTTGTTCCGGTATTTAGTTATAAGAAACATCCAACGCGGTCATCAATTGTATAATAACTGTACCAGATTGTGGCCTACAAAATGGTACAAAATTATCTAATTTCATGAACTAATGTTAATGTTCTGCACACTTTTCAAAAGGTAAAAAGATATATTTTCTACTGAAATTTTGCGTTTTCCAGTATACAAACAGTACATGTATTCACAATGATATTTTTCGTGTCTGCATTATAATATCCTCATGAAATTTGTGCCATAATATAGAGAAAAGATAGTTCTTTAAGATGATACCAAACATGATAGGGTTTGTAAATCGGTTACTGAGATATAAGACCATGCTAAGAACTTTCCAAATGCCCCTCGTATATGTATTTTATATGTATACAAAAGGCTTTTAAAGCTGCATACTCTGTAACTATGAACATTTTTCGAAAAATTTTATTTTCTTTTTAAATCATTTGTAAAAGTTGAATTAAGTTATGTTTTCACAATAAATCTGTTCACTAGAGCGGAAAACTGCACGGAAAAGTGAATTATCTTATAAACAGGTGTGTTTTACTCGTGTCGATAATTATTTGCGTCCCTCCAATAATTATAGACAGTTAAATTTAACATAAATGCTGTTGTTTCGATACTGATAATTTGTTAAGATTTACGAAATTGGTAAAATGTATACCTGAATTTTAGTTTTTTTACCGTGTTCTTGAAAAATAGAAACATTAATTCAAAAATTAAAAGATCAAAAGTTACAGACTATGCAGCTTTAAGCATTTTTCCTGACCAAACATCCCTTTAGATACTGTGCTGGGCTAAGCCAAGTATAATGTAACGGTTTTGCAGAGAGTTTGCTGTTTGGACATTGGTATCCGCCGCAAGCTCCCTGTTCTACTGAACAGTCAATTCATGACTTTTCATGGTATTGATACACGGTTGTTTGTTGTATTAGGCCAACAATTGCTGATTGTTAATATCTCCTAGATTAATCAACGTATTTGTTTGTATGCGATGCATATTTTAATTATGTTTAGCTTACACCTAGATGTTTTTTACGCTCGCACAAGACACATTAAAATTGCATTTTTAATTAAAGCAGATCGTTACTTTTATAAGCAGGTTTAAGTTTTTTGTCCCTTTTAAAATATGTATTTATAAGGTGTCTTAAGATTTTGAAATATTTTTTATACCCAGGCATTATGCCACAGTTTTTGTTTTAAATGGACATTTTAGCAATGCTATTATTATTGTATATCTGTATATTATACAGTTTTTATGCCTGTTTGTAGTATAGTCAAAACTTTTACCCCTAGGTGCCAAGGACGACCTGATGCACTATTGCACGAGGCCCAAACAGGCATTAAATAACAGTTATACTAACCAACCCATTTGATGAAATACTTAGCAGCGTTTTTTGCATGGAGATGCTGTAGACGATGCAGTTTTGTTGCAAAACAGAAAATTTCACCAAATCTGCTCAATTTTGGTCTCAAAATGTTTCGCTCGTTCTAACTAAGTAAATGAGTACCCACACTTTATGTTTCTGACCATAAACAACGGAGTTATTGGAGTTTAAAGTTGCCAAACCATGCCTCATTTTCACCATTGTTGCATAACCTCTCCTTTCATAAACGAGCCAAACGCGCATCGTTGTCGCGATTGTCAATACGCGTTTGTGTGTTTTAACAGGGAAGCGGGTAACCAGGCCATGGTATAGTACCAGTCAATAGTCAAATTTATTGACCGGTGGAATAGTTCAGTGACTCATGACATGGCAAAAAATAGACAATTACTCCGTATATAGACGGTTGGGTAATAAAGATATTAATAGAGGGCCTCAAGGTAGAATAACTTATGTGCTAATTGTGACACCCTCTCAAAATAATGTATAAATAAATAAATTCGGAAATTTTCACGAGAATTTTATTTTCGTGAATAGTATTAAAAGACATACTTGTGACGTTAAAAATTCGCGACTAGAGCATGACTTACCTATATATCAGTAATCGAGAGAGTGATTTCACCATTTTGAGAAGATTTTAGTGCACGAAACTTCGCATATGCAATGCTAATAATAATATTGTATAGTAAATCTAGCAATGACAAACTATTGATACCTGAATAAAAAATGTTGATGTACAAAAATTGGCTACTTCAGTCTCCCATTATGCTCATAGGTATTAGCAGTGCTAAGTTCTTGCTTTAAGGTGTTAATGTAGGTCATTTTTCAAACGTCCAAAACGTTGTTAGCAGCCTTATCTGCAGGCGTTAAAACAAACTACTTATGGAATTTCTGGACCCATTTCTTCATATTTCTAAAAGTAAATTTAGATTTAGGTGGAAGAAGATCTAAATTATTGCAATAAAATGAAATTCTTTTATCGATGATCTTATAAATATTTAATTTCTACTTATTTAAAGCATTATATTTTTCATGCTCTTGTTTGCACAAGCGATTATAAGCTTTTTGTGAAGTCAAGTGGCGAAGAAAATCTTTTCATTTAATAGACCAAGTTCTTGAATCAATAATTTATTGAAATTAGATACAGTACTATGAGTAGATATAACTAATAATATGTGATTCCTTATTTTCAAAATAAGTAGGAATAAAAGAGATAACATATTCACCTTAAATATATTGGGTAAATTAATGAAATCAATCCCTTTGTTGACAAATTGAATTATGATAAAATGTCTACTATGATTGATTTCAGAGTCTATATAAGACCAAAGAGCATGCTGCATCATAAAGGCGATGAGCTCTAACATAGAATTTATTAGCCTCAATATCCAAATTACGAAGCGAAGAGAAAGAAAGAGTAACTAAACGTGAAAGGGCCATATGGCGGCTGATGTTTTAAGGTGATACGTAAATCAGAAAGTGTTAAAACGTGTCTATATTCGCATTTTAAATTTTCATTTTTCCATTTTTCAATGCATATTATAATCCGTGAATAAGTTTATTTTCGGATATATAGTGTATTATGTATTCTTCAGATAAACATGACTATAGTTGTACATTTGACAAAGGGCCCTTATATCTTTACAGGAAAAGAAAAGGTACAGTCAATTGCCCAGTTTCGAATCTTGCCTAGTTCCGAATCACGTCATAGTTTCGATGCAAACACCACATCATCGGTAATATTTGAAAAACATATTTTGGTTCGGTTTTGTTGTATAATTATGCCTCTTTATGTTTGTGAAAGCAAATATTGAAATGTTATTTGCTTAATGATAATAATTCCAATTTTCCCCATGACCCATTCGATGAAGGCATATTTTGCACATGTGTCAGTAACTGTTCACTGAATATTTCAGAAAAATGCTTTCGTTTGAAATGCATTTTATCAGACTTTTGGGTTTAGCATGTAATTCAACATATATTAAAACATATCCAAGAAAATAAACGGACCGTTTTTATTCTATGTTTGGATCCGTGATAGCCGTGTGATCATTGACAACGGTTTGCCTACTATTGGGCCAACCAAGAGTGACAGTGACGTAATATTGTGTTTACAATTGTTAAGTAAAATATAACTTGTACACCCCACTTGCGCTTATACGAATCGATAGATCACTTGTGTATTAATCCTATCCAAAGGATAGGATTAATACACAAGTGATTTATCGATCATAAGTCCCTGATAGCTTTGTAAACAAAACATTACGTCACTGTCACTCTTGGCTGGCACGACAGTAGTTTAGAATCACAGGTTTATTTCTGCTTACACGTTGACACAACCACATAGCAACACGCACGCAGCAGAGTCTCTCTCTCTTTCTCTCTCTCATTTGATTCTTTATGTCCCAGTCAACAACTTTTCAGTTATGTTGGGATGGGTCTTCCTGTATTAAACTTAAAGCAAGGATTAATCTTGCTCAAGGATACAACGCAGTGACGCTGGTGGGGCTCAAACGTGCAGCCCCTTGATCAGGAGTCAAGCGCCTCTGCGCTTTGTGTGTGTGTGTGCTAAAGAACATAGCAGACCAGATATCGATACAGGGTATTTCCCCAGGGGGTGGATGGGGGCAGTACTCTCAATATTTCTTGCTATGTAAGCTCGGTCCCAGTATATACTGTACACCCAAGTCCCCCACCCCAAGTAATAAAACAGATATACAAGCACATATATAGATCTATATCGGGGATACCCAGAAAAATTCTTAAAAATTGAAATATTGAAATAATGAACCCCATAACAGGCATATTAAGGAGTTGTTAATTCATACAGATGGTCTGGACTCCCAAATGAGTAGCTCTTAACTCACAACAAAAACTTGTCTGCTTTGTCGACTGCTGTTATGTTTTGAAGCATCTAGATCAACATCAGTCTGATCCAGTTGGAGCAGTCTGCTCTGGGTTCACGCGGTTTTTCTCCATACTTACATTAGGCGTCTGATGCAGACAGTATCTTTCTTTGGCTAAGGGTAAAACAAATACAATTGTTCAAGTTTTAGTTCTGAAACGTTTTTACCAACTGTTCGAGTTTGCTCTCGTATTAAGGATAACCCACCCGTTAGGGGTTACCGATTACGTACGTCTAAACCATTTACTTATTACTGAGCGCGATGACTCAGTGGTACAGTGCTTAACTCGTGATCGAGGGTTTGCGGGTTCAAGCCTCACAGGAGGCACTGCTTTGTGTCCTTGAACAATACATTTTATCCTCTGTTTAGTACTGGTTCAACCAAGGAAGACCCATCCCAACATGACTGAAAAAATGCTAACTGGGACGTAAAGAATCAAATCAAATTTTCCTCTTGCTCAGCCGCTGCAACGAAATCGCGCTGGTGAATGTTTGCATAAATCATTGGCCGCGGTGCAAGAAAAGCCTAGTCTTCCAAGGTAGCGACCTGGTCTGATACGAGCATGTCTGTATGCTGATCAGCCCCTTATGTTGCGTGAGAGAGTAATTGAGTTTGTGTTTAACGTCCTGTCAACATTTAAGGTAATATGGAGACAGGGCAAGGGTAAAGAGTCTCATCTAACAGACTGGATGGGGTCTGGATGGGCGCATGCCTTGACGCTTATTGCTATAAATACGGTAAAATAATTCATCCTGTTCGTCTTTGGAAGTAGTGATTAAGTTAACAAATAGATGAAAATATAACGCAAGTGCACTATTGAAATAGGCATTGTTTTAGAATTGCAGAAGTGATTCGAAACTAGGAAAATGACCCGGAACTAGGAAAATTGACCGCCTACTTCAAACTCATTGTATGGCTCGAAGCAGAGTCCGAGTGAAACAAACTGAGTTTCATTATTTAGGAGAATGACAGTGCCTTGTAACAGTAAAGCTGAAATCTTATTTCCTCTGAGCACATATTTGGAATCTACCTTGAAGTAAAAGTGATTCAAAACTGGGCAATTAACTGTGCCATACAATCATCACTCATCGAACTAATGTATATTTGCGTGAATAAATGAACAAATGCACATGGATATGTGCATAAATAAATGATTGCGCATCCTATAACCAAGGCACTTGCCTTCACAGCCGTCACTGCACTGTAAGGAGAATTTACTTTGTAACAATTTTGATATTTTCATTGTCTTGTTTTCTGATTCCCACGCCCTCCAAAAAGACCATTATTTTCAAACATTTGTTGCGATTTGGTTCTCTCTCTTTATCCCAATCCTCCAAGTAAGGACACATTTAAATGTATCGCATTTAAAAGTGCCTTGCCTGTGAATCCACCCATGCACGGATACAGAAAGATTCGTCGGGGAATCCAGCTATGAAACCCCTTTTTTTATTTTACAGAGGGGAGACGTGATCCAAATGCTTATCGAGGGGGTCCATATTAGTATTCCTAAGAAAACAGCAGAATACAACTAAAAGAGAGATATCATCAGCCCACTAGCGAAACGCCATTTACGTGGCGTTTCGTTGGCGAGCCGATTATTATTACTGCACGCACTGCAGTCAAATGACCCCTTAAAACGGTTTAGAAAATAATGGAAATTTAATGGAATTTTAAGGAATTCATCTATTAAAATGACTTAAAATGCAGTTAAAATTATACTTAAACTATATAGTCAGGGGCGCTAGGGACTCCCGTGCGACTTTGATGCCGATTTATGGTGACCTATACCAAATCAAACTTTAGGGGATAACTAATGAAAATCACTTGGTCACCCATCTGGGTTTCACGTCTGGACGTCAGTCATCAAAATAGCGTATATTGTATCAGTGCAATTTAAACGGTATGTCCATTGTAGTATATGGGAATCGGGGCGTTCTTGCATTTTGTGTGCCAATTTCAGTCGAAATGCACCAAATTTAATCTTAGGGGGTAAATAATTAAAATTAACATGTCGCCCATATTGTCTTCGCATCAGAAGAAAAAGATGACGTCATTGAAATGACGCCTAATTATATATGCATTTTGTCCATTTCCAACGCTTGGAAATATTCCTTTAATGAACTGGTAACCTTAGCATGACTGAATGCAAACTCTTTTTAATCGTTACATACAAAATATATTCAGATTTTGTGAAGTCAGTTCGAGGGTGGGACGTAAATGCCGTCACGATTTACGAGTAAAAAGACAGTGGAGTGAAAGAAAAACCAACAGTGTTTTTGATGTTAAACGGAGTAAATACAATCTCTTATGCTTATATATATATATATATATATATATTTATATATATATATATATATATATATATATATATATATATATATATATATATATATATATATATATATATATATATATATATATATATATATATATACAAGTTACCCATTGTACTGCGATAGCACGGGCAATAGAAAACTGTTACAATCTGATTTATCTTTCGCATGCTACTACTTGACTTCAAAGGTCAAAATCGGACAATAAGGCATTCTTGATGATACGGCTAAAGAAATATCTGAATCCACATGAAAATAGTTGTTCAAAAGTCATAAGCATATTGATCACTGGCAATAGTTTACATGAGTCCTCTTCTGCTCCACAGCAATACAAATCAGGAAAATATAAATGGTTTGCTTTGTACTTACACCGAGATGTTTCGCATACAGACATGCTGCAATCACATTTTATCAGCTGCAGAGGGGTTTCGGGGAGCAGGAGGCAACATGCGCGGATCCAGGAATTTTTGTCAGTTTTATTTAGTCCTCAACTTATTTTAAAGTTTAAAGAGGGGTGCCAATGGTTTTATTGATGAGAAAACTATACTTATACTTTACAAAGGATCCAGAGGCCGTCCATTATTTTCCGGGGGGGGGGGGGGGGAGTCCAACTTTTTCCAGGGGGGGGGGGGTCCAAATGCTAATTTTTATAGAAACACATATATGTACTTGTTATTTTCCGGGGGGAGTGTCCGGACCCCCTATCCCCCTCTGGATCCACACGTGGGCAATGTCATCATAACGGGACAATATTTATCACGGTCCGTCCTCTAACCATAATTGTCAGGCCTTGATTTGTCAGGATTAATGACAGGTGAGGTTTTCCAAATGATTCACTGATACTGCGCACGTTTGACACCTTCGAGAAACACTACTCTTGGAAGTGGTCGTTCTTGCAATTCAGCTTTTTTTCTCCACATCCACCACCTCAACGCAGTGAGTCAAACAATATCAGTGACTGGCTAATGCAAAGTAAGAAAGACGGCAAAGATCAGGAATCGATACAATCAAGTACCACACCTGGCCCAGGATACCAATGGGAAAGTAACAAACTCACAGTTAGACATCACAAACCAGAGCCAAGAGGTCAGGACAATTTACAAATATATTACTCTAGTGCATCCGCCACAGTGCTTTCTAAGGGCACTGAGCCGAGGTGAAAGAATGCTTCGTGGATAGAGTCTCCAGCATGGCTAAATGCCTGCCAATATTATATCTTGCTCTGTCCTGACATTGAACTAGTTAATACCAGCACCTGAAAGTTTATGGAATTCGGTCAGAGCCCTTGTTATGGCATCATCGCACATTGACATCTTTGATAAGTGTCCTGATCTTAGAAACTTGATGATATATGCGCAAGACTGATTAAGAAAATGAAAAATATCAACACTCTGCTATTGTTTTTATATTTTTTTAAGCGGCGATAACAAAAGTTTCTCCTCTGCAAAACTGGGGGTAGGGTTGTGCATTAGCTCATATAAGACAAAATATTTAAGATAGAAAAGCAAACTTTGGGTTTGTACTCGTCAATTGAGTATATGTTTGTTAAACCTAATCTAAAACAGTTTGAAACCAATTCAGAGCAGTCGTTAAACTAAATGACGATAGCCAAAATTACCACTTTTAAATTATGATTAAGCTCATGTAACGCACATAATATAACATCGCCGTATTAATGTTAAACAGCTGTCATATGTAGTAGAGACATCCAGTAATATGCAGACTATTAGAATGTTCATTGATTAGCTAGTTTTAATGTCTGCTTTCTGTACCTCAAACTTTCAATTATCTTTTTCTCAAATTGATAAAATAACATATGTAACAAGCTGATACAGGCTAATGCTTTGGCTGTTTGTCGGGCCTGCCGGGGTTTACCTGTTGGATTGCTTATGCTCTGGTATTCAGTTTAATTTACTGTTGAGTCCTTATCCTTGCTTTATCTCCTTGTTATATCTTGATTTATATGTTTTAGGAGATGATGCATTGATAAGTTAGGGGTCTTTCATGCAAACCAAATATCTATGTGTCTTGATCCACATCTGAATTAAGGGTGAGGTTGGCGCCGTAAAACCGGTTTAAGCCCTCCAGTAAAATATTTTACTGACCGTTCCAAGGCGGTACTTCTTTTGTGGATCTTTTATGTTTTTGTTCTGTCTTGTGTTTGCTATGTTTTGTGCGCGTCTGTTTATATGTGCTTTGTGGTCACCAGCTGGGAAAAGGCTGCCCTCTTGGCTCTCGTTTGTGGCGTCTACTGTGAGTTTGTCACTTTCCCATTGGTATCCTGGGTCAGGTGTGGTACTTGATTGTATCGATTCCTGATCTTTGCACTCTTACTTACTTTAACACCCATGCTTACAGTGTGCAAACATCTCCTATTCGATGCGCCTTAAATCGGTACATACGATAGAATATGTCTTAAAGGGTTTGGGATGGAGCAGGTCATTATTCAGCTTGCAGTCAAAATCTTGTTTGATGATTATTCTGGTTTTTATGATATGAGGAGGCAATTATTTTACCAGAGAAGCAGAAATGATAAACGATATTGTACATGTTTATGACTTGGATAAGGATTTGTTCAGAATATTTACATTAGAAAGGGACATTTACTAAATTGTACTGTTTAAATGTGAAAAGATTATTTCCTATGTTCCTTTAGGGTGTATCTTTATTTTAGAATTATTCATATTAAGAAATATTGAAAACAAATATTCATAACATCTGTAGCAAAGGTTCAGGGGCTTAATAATCATCAATACCTAAGATTTAGGCACCAGAGGCTAGAGATTTTAGCTAGGAAAACATGCGAAATATATTCATTTTTTCCTGAAACATCATTTCTTACATCAAGTCAATGTCCTTGCTCATTTATTATGTCATGTAACATATGTTACATCCTTTAACAAGTGCTTCAATCTTGTTGTTTAACCTGCAAAATCTATAATTCTTTATGATATGAGCAAGACAATCCCAAAAAATGCAAGATATCCAACAGCAGCAAATGTTTTCATATATTTTTACTTAAATGATGCCTACCGAATTCGGCTCCTTAAAATTGAGTGTAGCATTGGGTTGTTTTTAAAAATGCTCGTATAAGGCACTTTATTTAAAGTATAAAAGCAAACTTTGGATTTTCTCTAACCCAAATGAGTTTGTTAGCATAAAATAATCAAAACATTTTGGAAAATGCACACATCAGCTAAAAAGTAAATGATATTGGTCACACTTTTCATGTTTAAAGGGTAATCTAATTAGAGTAACGCACATAACACCACAGGAAGCTGTAATTTTGCTCCAAAAGAATTTATATGTAGTTAAAGTAGTCAATATGCAGACCATATGAGTAATTTAAATAATTAGCCTTCTTTCTGTAGCTCAAACTTTTAATTTTCTTTTTTTTTTCTAAATTTAATATGGTAACATATGTAACAGGCTGTTAGAGACTTACGCCCCGGCGAACATAGTGCAAACATCTATTAAAAGACGCAGCTGGAAATCCTCTTTTAGATAGGATAAGTTTGCGAAATTCCGGAGGGGTAGCAATAACATTCTCAGCCATCAGTCTAAAGATGGCCCGATAAGCTGGGTATTTATAGGAAATCTACGGTATTTTGGATGCAAAATATTGTTATCGAGAAATAATTCATTGTCAAAGTCAGGTAAAGCATTGATGTAACTATCATGTGACTAAAATAATTGATATTATGTTAAAAAAGCGTTCGTGTTGGATAAATATGACCATACCAACACAAACCATAGCTTTTATTAACGAGCAGTTTCTCATTATGGTCGCCATATTTATGACGTCATAACTAGCCTCAGACGCGGATTTGAGATGGGTGACCACCTTTAAATCAAAGGTAACACTCCATTGAAGGTTTTAATATAGGTCACCATAAATCGGCACACAAATCGCACGGGACCTATTTTTGTCCCTAAGGGCCCTGACTAATACCAATTTAATGCCATTTAAATACATGGTGTTTTAAGAGTACAGCAAATTAAGCACCATTAACTTTAGAGTTTTTAAGAGCAATATAAATTAAATGGCTATTAAAATAGCTGCTTTATTTTAAGGGGCACTGCTTATTATAGATTTTAATGATGCTTAAAACACCATTAAATCAACTGACTATAAATTAATGGTCATTAAAAGTAATGTCCATCAAAAACTCTCTTTATACCACCATTAATCTATAGCATGATTAAGAGGGCCTTTAAAATTAACAAAGGTTTCAATGATACTTAAATCCCCATGGTATTGCAATGTCATTTTTAACACAATCAAGAGCACTTAAAACTGTAAAGCTTAATGGCTTTTAAAAGAACTAAATGTTGCAAAATAATATTTAAGGGAATCATCTCTCAAGTTTAATGGCCCTTAATTAGCATATAACTTAAGTTAATAGCACTTTATTTGAATTAAGCCTTTCCAAAAATGACCCTTGAAAGACATTTAAACTCTAAAGAAATTCATACATAAAAACAGTTTGTTAACTTTCTTTACAGAGAGGGCAGATACACACGGGGTGGAGGGGGATCCATACCAGTGTTCCTACAAAAACTGGAAACCTAGAGTACTTGTGAGATTTTCAGGTGGGTCTGCGAATGGACAGGTGTGTGTGAGGGTTTCAAACCGACAAAAGCTCTGACCATTTTTTTTAGATTTATATTTTACAGAAGGGACCTCATTGCTTCTATGGAGGAGATGGTGGGGATCCATACCAGTGTTCCTATGGGAACCTAGAGCATTTGTGATTATCCAGGTGGGGTCTGGAAACGCCATCCCCTCTCTGAATCAGCGCATGGGCAGTTGGGGATGGGGATCACACTGACAATATCTCTGACAACTTTTTTTTATATTTTTAGTCATCAACTTATTTTACAGAGGGGGTCCAATTGCTTCTCGAGAAGGGGGTAGTCAAATACATTTAAACATTGCAAGTGTTCTGTCTGATAGACTCTAGTTCTGAACTAGTAAAGAATGCTTCAAGAACAGTTCAGGGTACATTCATGATGTCAGGAACTTTATTTCACAGGTTAAATGAACTTAGTACTGCAATTGAACTTCATATTCTAATATTCAACTTTAATAGATACTTCATAGTATAAGTGCCATTATAAAAGTAAGAAATGTGGCAAAGATCACATCTATTCATGAAGTACCACATCTGACCCAGGATACTACATGGGAAAGTGACAAAGTAAGAAAGGCGAAAAAGATCAGGAATTGATACAATCAAGTACCACACCTGACCGAATTACAATTAAACATCACAAACGAGAGCCAAGAGCTCAGCCCTTTTCCAGCTGATGACGACAAATCAGCAATGAACAGACACGAAAGCATGACAAACACATGACATAAATAACACAAATGATCAACAAAAGAAGTACCGCCTTGGAACTGTCAGTAAAAATATTTTACTGGAGGGCTTAAACCAGTTTCACGACGCCAACTTCACCCTTTGTTCAGATGTGGATCAAGACACATAGATGTTTGGTTTGCATGAAACACCCCTAACTATATATTGTAAAATAATTTAATGGGGTTTTAAATGCCTATGATTTTAGGTGTTTTAGGATCAAGATGATAAACACTTAAGTTCACAAGAACTACTTGCAATGAAAATAAACATCATTCATTGCAAAAACTGATACATTATAACTAAGTAAACCTTAGAAACTGTGTCTCGGGTCAATATTCACTGTGGCAACTAACTTACCATTGTGTTTGCTATCTAGAAATTGCCTCACATCTTTTTTTAGCATAGCATTTACTATCCCTATATTTCTGGCAGCCATGTTTTCCTATCATTCATCTGCACGTGTCATCCTTAAAAGCTGATTCGTCATATTTAATGGCTTTAAACCAAAATTTAATACCCTTAAAATCAGCTTAAATTATTTGATGTATATTTTCATGGGATTTTGAGGGCAATTAATTTTCAATTCACAAATTTTAGGCGACAGAACTAACAAAATGAAACACATCTAATGACACTTAAAAACGGACAGCATGAAGTTAACTAGTTTGGGTTCACGTTAAGCACACTTAAAACAGCCTTTTAAAATATTCATAGTAGAATTCATTGAACTTTCATGATATTTAATTTTTAACACCTCTTATTTTATATGTTTTGATTACCCTTTAAGTGGAATACACTCTCAGCTGCTTAAAGGCATTTTAAGAGAATGTTGTCATCCCATTAAAACATTGCAACATAATTTAAAGGCATAAATTAACATTTTTTTTATATTTCATGGCATTTTGAAGGTTATTTCATAGCTTTTTAACAGATCTTGCTTGGCGTAGTGTATGGACCAACGTTGAATGCTTGCTGGGTAGCTTTGTGATTTTCCCGGTGTGTTTGGGGGGGGGGGGGGGCGAAACGTCTACGACCGAAAGGTCTTGAGGAGATTGTTATTGTGCATAATTTTAGGGTACAACTTATCTCGTTTCAATCGACTGATATTTCGCATGACTCCATAGAACAAATGCATCGGCTGCAAAAAAGGTCTCCACTAATGACGCCTCTACAAGGTGATGTTTTTATTCTTATATTTCCAACTGGTTAACTTGCTCAAAATCGATATTTTTCTTTCCAAAAATAAATAAACTGTTGTAGAACAATTAATTCATCAATTCCAGGTCAGCTAGGTACAAAGTACATTGAAAATATGCGTTCGAATAAATTCTATGAGTTTAGAACCATTCTTATTTTCGAGTGACCCGATAAAATTCAACAGATATTTTACGGAAAACTAATAATATGCGTCTGACCCAGAGGTCAGTATTTTCACGCCTGCGTGTTGTTCTGCGAAACCATGTGCTAGAAAGACAACACGTGGTCTGTTAAAAAGCACAATAAGGATATTTAGATTCAGTACCATCTCTAACATTTAGTACAATAAAAACTAAACTATTTTGGCATGCATTTCATAGTTCCAGATATCTGCAATCCAAATGGATGTTTGGTTTAAGTCACGATTCAATGATTAAAGTACAGTACATGTCCTAATGGTGCAACCGTCTATACTGAAAAGTCACAAGAATTCAAAAAGGATTGAAACCCATTTTTATCGCTTGTATTCCATTATATCTGGCTCCAAAATCATTTCTGGCCTTCAGCCAAAGGTATGACACCTAATTTTGTAGTTTTTGTAAGTGTTTTACTTCCAATTTGTTGTCATATTGGCTGGGGTATGCCATATCTGTGCATTTTTGTTGAAGAAGTTGTCACGTTATTAGGTGCAATTACTGATAAATGGGTGTGAACACTTGTCTGTGGTCGGAATTAGAACTTAGGTAATGATCAGGTAACGGTTGCAGCAAAAATATAAACGCTTAATTTTTTGCTTGTGAATTTTGGGTAACGAGGATTGGTACATTTGGTGTCGTACTGTATCATAACCAATGACCCGTAAATTTTCTTTTGCATTCTGCTGAATTGCATATTGGTAGTTCTATCAGATACGAAAATGCCTTGTATTGAAATTTTTTTCTCAACTGTTATATAGTCAAAATAATTTTAATATCCTTCAATTGTTTTTCTGAGTATATTACGCAATGGAAGGTATTTTTAATGGATCAATATGTAGTGTAAGAGGCTAAAAGTTGTATCTGGACTAAAGACTCCTGATATATTTGCAGGTCTTTTCTGAACCTATGAGAATATCTCGTCTGGCGATATGTAAACATTGGGGTTCGGAGGCAAAATATATATTCATACACCGTTATATTATATAAACCGAAGTAGAATGTAGATTGCCGTGTTCATGAAGAATGATTATTTGCAAATATGATGGTATTAACGCCACTACTAAAAAGGTAACGCGACAGAAATCACTTTCTATTCAAACTGAAAATTATTGAGAGGCTCCTGTAGGGAAACATTTCCTGTGTTAAGAGGAATGTGTAACCGTCGCTGTTCAAATGGCTACTACACATTTTATCAGACAAATATACCCGACAGAAAAAGAAACGCATCACTTAGAACTGTTCAACTCTCAGGCAAATCACAAGTGATAGGCCAATTTAGTTTATATCAGTGCAAAGGTATGTCAGTTACTGCTGCGTCACACGTCTTTTGCAATCAGGCGTCAAATTGTTTTAATGAAAAGTGGTCACGAACCAAGTGGGGGTCAAATTGTAAACTCACAGGAAATAAGCGTTTTTATAATGCTCTCTTGCTTGATAATTTCAAGCAATTGGATTCATCTCAGTAGACCAAATTGTACCCAGACACTTATTCTTTGCAAATTCTATCTTAAAATTCATCATTCGCGATAATTGAACGCTCGGTAGCCTATATTTTGTGACTTTGGATAACGATTCCACACTTGAGATAAACCTTACAAAGATTTAAAGATTTCAACATTGTTTTAATCAATTTAAATGATCCTGACTGATGAAAATGGATATTTGAACAACAAAAAAAAGCAACAATAAACACATTGGTTGTCTCACATAACAACAACATACCGTGTTCATAATTTGCTAATGTAAAACATACTCGGAATTTCATGTAGACAGTAGCGTTGAATTAACGCTACCAAAACTCCATTACCCTCCGCATTTGTGTGTTTTGTGCCTAAACAGTGATAGTACAGATACTCATCTACGTCACATTAAAGTTTTAGACAAATTTGATCAGTAATGAATATTTCATGACAATTAACATTTTCGTATTAAAAGGAGATCTTAATGGGAAAATCGTAGTGGTGCGTTTCTTTTTTTGTCGGGTATAGTTAGTTATAAAATTATAATTGATATTTACGCGCAAAACGGTCTCCTCTTTGTATTGCTCGATCTATAATTCAATAGTGTGTACGACATACACTGTGTCAAAATAAAATCGTACACTCTACTGCAATTTCCCGTCGAGAGCCTCGATTCCGTTTTGTGTAGTATTTTACGGATTTCTACATCGTTCAAGCTGATAACTACCACACGATTGAATCTATGAATGCAAACTGGTTCTTTGTGGTATAGCAATGATATGCAATATTTTTTGTAGCCCTTAACGACATTTTGTTTGCAAATCGCAATACAAATAAAATCAGGAAGCCAGCTCCGATGAATGACAGTTTGTTATGAAATGCCTTGCGCATGCCCAGTATCTCAATTATAAAGTACGGCGAAAACTTCCGAAATTCCACTGAGAATTTGTCTTCTGCATTACCAGATTGTTTATTCTCATATTTTCTGTTGTTGCGATATTTTAATTTGTCAAGAAAAGTACAGAACGGCATTAATCTGTATTCTAGACTCATAGAAAAACTTTGATACAGTTCTGTGAGAGAACAAATGTCGACTTCTGAGCCATTTTATCCCTTTAAGTTTACATAAAATTCACTTACTTTTATCACCCTGGAAATCTCACAAATTTAGCGCTTTCCTAACTTTCATTTTCAAAATGAGGCCCGATAACGATAACCAAACAAGCGATTGACAAAAGTTCAGCTAACCTAGATTGAATACCCGATGGAAAGTAAATATCCTCCTCCAATGAAAACCAACTATGACTGTATGAAGGAAGTAAAATTAAATTCTTCCAGTAAATAATAATTTGGAGGTGATTGTGGTATTTCCTGATCATACCCACTTACTATTTTGGAAGTAAATTAAAGACCCGGTGTACGAGAGGTGAGTGTTAACAAAACATTGCTTTGTTATTTAAATTTGCCTACCAACAGTGTATTGGTCGCTTTATGATTTCCTTTGATGTTGCTATGACCAATACAGTGCTGGTAGGCATTATGCATAACAATAATTTCGTCACTCGTCAGCATTTACGATAACGGCGACCTCGCTGAACCTACCTTAGCATCTGCCCAGCTAGCGTAATTTGCCACATAATTATAGGTACTTCCCTCAAAACCGTCTCCATATTCTGTCATATCTGAAAATTGAAAAACAAAACAAGACAATAACAGAATCTAGGGCGAAGATTTAGCGCTAGTAAAATGCATTTAAGCCCCCGGTTGCTTAGGCTGTTGCCAGTTCTAAGGCTGTTTTGTTTGTTTGATTTGATTCTTAACGTCCCATCAACATTCTTTCAGTTAAACAGGGACGGGTCTTCCTTAGGCTGTGATTCTGATGTTGTTCATCGACTGCTTAATGTACTTCCCATTGGTTTGTAGGAGTTCTGAGTTTGTATTTGTTTTGTTATGCATTACTGTGTGTCCATTCTAGTTTTGCAATCACTTTGAAGAGGAAGAGTAAGCTTTGCTTTGCTATTATTGTCTTACAGATGTGTTGTTACTAAAAATGTTCTGTGGCGCTTCCTCGAGGTGCCGTGAGTTGGTCTGCAGTGTGAGATTGGGGTATTTCCTGATCCTAATTACTTACTTTTAGTGTGTTTTTATAGAGGGGTGTTTTTTTTAAATTCTGATTTATTAACTTATTTATTGATTTAGTAACCCTTCGCATTCTGGACACTGGTAAAACAGGTACTTTGGCAAACAGTGAAGACCCAAATGTAAGTCACATGATGCGCCATTTCATCAGAGTCTGTTTTGTTTGCTTTAATAAAAACAGTCTTTAGGGACAAACACACATAATTTTATAGATTTATCGACCAACAACACCTTAAAATACAAAAAGGACAGTTCAATCATTATTGTGTCAATATGTATGGGATAATCCACCGGAATAAAAAAAGGTTAAAACTCAAGCCAATTTTTCACAAACATAACATGCTGTGATTAGTTCATTGGAAGTCCTAGGTCAATGTGGATTATATTGCTGCATAAACTAAAAACATGGCTCATATAATTGATAGTTAGTGGATGAGTATCAAAAACCAAATGGGGTAGGTACTCTTAATCTGTCTTGCTTTGTAGGTTTGGCCCCTATCATCTGCCGTTTATCATCTGGCATACTCCAAAATGTATTTGATAGTTTAGCAAACCCCGAAAAAGTATTCACATTATGTACATAAACCTTACAATAGTCTAATTTATTGGTCACCCAAAAATAATATTTGATGAAAATCTTCATATCCAAAAATATTATTTTTTATGAAAACCCCAATTTAATCGAAATTCCAAATGTTGACCAACATATATACAAAAATACCAGAGAGCGCCACGCTGGATCAAGAGTTAACAGATTGATTGTTACAACCTATGTGATAACTCATGAGACACTCTTGATACTACTTTGATATTTGATAATTATGTACCTAATAATAATTACCTTTCAGGAGATGACTCATTTAAGCTTACGCTTACTATCACACATGCCTTGTTATATTAGTGTGCTTTGTATGCAGTACTCTAGAGAATGAAGAAAATTTGCTTAGACTAATTGATAATTATGCAAAAAGGCGAATAACTTATTAATCGCCTGATTTCCTCCTTCCGAATGTCTGCATTATTGAAAAGTGTAATGTTTACATTTGATGTACGTTAATTGAAATAAATATACTCATCAACATAATTGAAGGACCAATACAATCAATTTTAACATTGATGTATTTTGTGTAGAACGTATTTTGAAAACCAATTTTACGATCTAGACTAAATTTTTCGGACATCTTTAATGCCTTTTTGCCAAGTTGAACAGCAAAATTAAAATGGTAGAAAATTTTACTAACAAGAATATTTTGTTATTTTAAAACTTTTCCTAAATGTATTGGAATGTCGTTTTATGTGTGTTATCCTTGGACCACAGAACTGCATGAAATGAATGAAAAGAACTTGTAGATGCTTAAATCTCTGTTTTCGCATAATTTTATGGTGGTTTAATCCTGTCGATACCATCCACCTCTTCCTGTGAGAGACAATTGCCCCTTTTGGTTGTGGCGTAATGACCAGACTACGGATTCAGAAAACTGGTTTTGGCGTTTTTCTGTGACAATCTTTGTACAATTCGTCGGAACATATTTCTAATACTCAAAGGCATAGCATGACGATTGAAAATCTGATGCTTGATGGCCAAGACAGAAAGCAAAACAATGTCAAAACTCCATTGTCAGAGATGAAAATGCTTGCTTCTTAATATATTGAAACTGTTTGAAGAATTTTTTGTATGTAAGCTGAACTGTTTGAAACAGAGTTTAATTAGATGTCACTTTCATTATACTCGAAGGATTACATAAGGATTTCTGTACCTCACCCACTGCCTTTTGAAAGTGTATTTTGAGGTAATGTGTATTTGAGACACAGTAATGGCAGAATTAGGCATTGAAATCATTAATAATGATTCTTGATTTATGGGCATAAAGAATAGAAAGATTTTGGCCAAGTTTTACAGAATTTAAATGTTTGAGCTGATCATCGCGCTGTCTAAAATCTTGGTCCATTATTTATTTTGAGGAGTATATGTTTAAATCATTTGATATGTAAACTACAACTACTAAAACAACTACTACAAAAGCAACAGAACAACAGCTACTAATACTGCTACTACTGCTAATACTACAGTCTACTACTACTATTACTACTAATAATAATGTTTATAAAACTTGTAATAAACATTTTAAATACATACTTAGGCATGGTCTTCTTATACAACATGGAGAAATGCCATCCCACGTGTAATCTTCCAGACAGGTTCGTGTCTTTTCTCCCTCCAGTCCGAATCCCACCTGACACTCATAGGTGGCCACATCCCCTGGCTTTGGATTTGTAGGTGCGTCTAGAATAAGTCCATTGCAAGGCAGGTCGAGCATAGGACATTCTGGAATAGCAATACACTTGTAAGTATTGTGAGGACTTAGTCTATTTGCATGCCTTTCATGTGCGGATCCAGAAAGTTTTGTCAGAGGGGGGGGGGGGGGCGTTAAATAGTGTTTCGCTGGCAGGTCAATGATGTCTCAACATTGAATGCTGGCTTGGTAGCTTTGTTATTTTCCAAGGGATCTGGACCAGTACTGCTAAGACATCCTATAGCCTTGTAATTGTCCAGATGGAAGTCTAACCCCCCTGTCATCCCCTCTGGATCCGCACATGCCTTTCTAGTGTTTGCGATCATCCTACTTTCGGTGTCCTGTAAATACAGTCAACCCTTATTACAACGACAGTGTTAGTCCCTAAATAATTCCATATGAAACTGAATTCTTGTTGTAATTAACACAAATTTAAGCTAAACTTGAACATTTGTGCAAACATTACTGACATTGTATAGAATTTTGCTGTTATAAAGAATGTCAGTATTAAGAGTTTTTCACTGCATGAGACTGGTTATTGTCATATTATTAAGCACACATGTGTTGAAACCGAACCTTTATACTTATAAGAGTGCTTAATTTGAAATTGATTGATTGATTTCACAAACCTGCTACATTTTCTGGGTGTTCAAAACATCTCAATCAGACGAATCTTTTGCCTCCTCCACACAAAGAATACATTTGATGGATACGAAAATATCGACAATTTTACACTGTGATGATTTGTTCATCTGGACCGATTAGTCCATGAGCCAGACAAAATTTTGTTACCGGTCATGGAGAGCATTTATTACATATTTTTGCTAAGATTCTAACATGTGTAGATAGCAATTCACTATGATAGAAATCACAGATAGGTAGCTTATGCCCAGGAAATAACACATTTCGATAGGTACCTTACTTTGAAAAAAAATATGGTTTTGTGACTTTTGTGGACCTTTAGCATGCCACACCCCAAGTTTTTAATAATATGTGTTCTAAAGCAAGACTATCTTAGCCAAAAAATGACGCACTGCATTAGCCATCTGTCTGGTAGTTTAGATGTTTGCATTTAACAGCTCTGTAACATAAATAGCAATAAGCATAACTCCATACTGATAAAAGGTCAAAATTATTCTAAATATCAAATTTTGATATGTAACTAACTGTTTATGGGCTCAAATAAATACTATACAGTAGTACATTCGATGATGTCTAAGTAAAAAAGGCTTAAAAATTTGCATTAATCTCTTTCTGTTACATGTGTTACATTTAAACATAATGATGGCAAAGTCGTTGGCCTGGCCATAAATCTCTTCTTTCCGGGGTGAGGGTATACAGTATACTATTAATTTCTTATACAAATAACATGAGCTTTAAATGACGCATCTTATCACACTGACACTGGCTGCATTTATCAATAACAGCGATGTTACATATCTTACCCTAGAAAGACCTTAAAATAATATCAATGAAGAACTGAAATATTCTTATTCAAAACTATTAAGATGTGATTGACTGTTATTATACCTTATTCTATGCAAAGATGCAGTTAAAGATTAAAGCTATAAGAATTCGTTTATACACATTTTAATGTCATGTGTGTTATCATGTCCGTTACACACTTTACATTTGCGTCTTGATTATACAAATTGACTCGTAGTCATCCGCAATTGAAGGTCTGTCGTTGATAGAGCCAGTTTGAAACGGAAATGGAGAATTTTCTCCTTTAACATTTGGTAACAACATGCACTAAGAGCAAACCTGTAATTGTAATTTTAGCAGGGACAGCTGTGTTTAATAATGATAACTTAAAACAATCGCATAGACTTTTTAGACTACACTGAAGGTAATCACCATTAATATTATGATTTGAACTATCTTACCCTTCTTTACCCATATTGAACTCTACACTGTATCAAATAAGTAGAAGTAAGATGAGGCATGGCAAGTAGCTGATGACTATAGAAGTATATATTAGATAAGCTTTGGGTTGGGTCGGGTAAGAAAAGCGGATATATGCACATGTAACATTAGTAAACACCAAGGTTTAACCGCACAAAACCATTCCAACCACTGTATGAGTAGGTATAGGTTAAGACATATGCACGGTAGTAACAGCAACATAATTTTATAGAGTAAAGTGTAACTAGGGCAATGTATGGTAGGAGTATGGTAGGATAGGTTGTAAGTAGAGTATATGGTGAGGGGAGTGTACAATGATGTTATAGGGTGTTAGCTTTATCAAGATACGTGCATGTGTAACCAGATCTTTCCACATCAAAAGTTCCACACTATTAATGACATATTTGCCCACATTATACCATCCCCTACCCTGCCTAAGGATAATGCACACTACCCAAACATACATGTTCTTCTGTCCTGTTGGTATAAATAGGTTAGGGGTGCTAGGTAGGATTTGAGAATAGGATGTGTTTGTAAATGGTATAAGAATAGGGTTTTATGTCAATATATCAATATCAGCCCACGTAAAACATCTAACCAAAATCTCTGCCTGGTCTACCTTACTCTATCCAAGCGATATTGATTTACCCTGATCCTAATCTTAACCCTAATAGCAAAAATAGTAAGTTAGTACCTACAACACACCATACAACAGGGAAGGTTATACTAGGCTATCTTGTCATACACATAGTTATATGCTACCACACTGGTACCAATAAAATATCCTTCCTTAAGATGGTGTAAAAGTAGATGTTAGTAGGGTTAAGGTATTGTATAATAAAATTATGGTTTGAGTAGATATTGTCCTCGGCAGGAGGGTGCTGAAATAGTTTGATTTGTTTAGGAGTCGGAATTTGGAATTAACAGGGCTAAGACATATATATAGTATTGCATACAACGAAGTGACTTCCCTTGCATAGTGTTAACATGATCTTATTGCAGATTATTGGCCTCTTTATAAAGAAATGTATGATCTTCAAAAACCTATAAATTCTAGTTTTAACATTAAATAACACAATTTCCTTTCTACTATATAAGAATCTTATAATCAATTTATATATAGCTTCAAATATGTAGAAATGAAAATTAATTATTAGAATCGAAGTCTTTATTATATTTTAAGGTTGTGAACATGGGTTATTCTAATATGCAATCTTTTAAGTTATTATCTGCAATTTTGTAAAAAAATGTAACATAAGCAACTCCGGTTGGCAGAAATTCATCTCACAGATGTTTTAGATTGCTGTTTATGTTTTGCTGAAACATGTTTAAGTTTAGCTGAAACATGTAAAGCTCAAACTAATTTCATTAATACTATTGTAAAATATCTTATTAGTCGTGTCCTTTTTTTTGGTATTTTCAATGTTATTAGGGTTACATTGATTACAGGCCATTTTGACCAAAGAACACATAGTAAAATTTTGTGCGCTGCTATTTTTAATGCTAGAAGGGTAACGTTGATTGCAGGCCATTTACAGAAAATTGACCACAAAAAAACTAAGTAAAATACGGGTTTCTATGGCCCCAAAACATGTCTCTAAATGAATATAGTAACCAAGTTTTTCTTCGGAAGTTCCGGGTACAATAAACTCGCAAAATAGCCCATATATCTCAGCTTGGCCCCTAGACCAAGAAGTCAACATATGAATGCATATTGAATGGTGAAACTGCAGTTATGTTACTCGATATATTTGATTTAGACAGGAAAAGAAATCCAAATTATTAATATGTGAGAAAAACTAAAAAGGTCAAACGTGACGAGATTCAACCACCACCAGAACAAAACATAGGTTTTGGAGACCAGGATCCTATCGACCGCACTACGGAGGATTCGTAATTTGATATCGATCATAAGCTACCTAACCAAACTGCGTTATGTCCCTTAATATAAATTACTTGCTTACAAGACCGACTCATAGTTAATGGTGTCTTGGCATTTATATAAAAATAATTTTGTTTAGAGTGATATAATTCTTTTTGATTACTATTATTTAGTGTTATCACTCTTTCTAAAAGCTTTTGTTGTGGGTGATGAAAAACCCTCTCAATGAGACGGTTCTTTTGAGCACCTTAATATTTTTATAAAGGACCTCTGACAGTCTCTTATTTAATCTTCCCAAATTTTGAGAGCCTGTGGCTAGGATAATGTATAATTAATAACTGTATTTTTATGTTTAAATCAAAACCTGACATTTAGTGCATCTAGCAAAATAAAAATTTCGGTAAATATTGCGTATTAATGACAGGACCTTAGGATTTAGGGATGGGGGTATTTATTGTGACCAATTTTCCCCCCGCAGAAAGCCAAAGTTTCGTCAGATATTCATCTAAATACATGGAGATATAATGTTTGGAGCATTTGACGTGACGCCAACATGAGTCCCTGTTGTGCATACCAGTGTCTCGACAATGTTCAAATATATAATAAGTATGCAAAATTTGATCAAAATATATGGTGCGGTTCAAGAATCATGAGCGTTTTCACAAAAAGACCTCTACCAGCCAAAAAAAGCTTGCCAAAACTTCTGTACCATTTTGCATACCAGTGACTGAACAATGTTTTTATGATATCAATGTTTAAATAAATAAATCTGCAAAATTATTTGATGCAAATACATCATGCAGTTCAAGAGTTATGAGCATTTTCACTAACTAACCACAACCGGCTGAAATGATGCTCAGCAAACCCTATTCCATCAAATAAGACTGTTACACATGCCAGTGGTAAGATAGTGTTGGCATGCATTTGTTTGCAAAATGTGACCAAAATATGTCATGTGATTCTAGAATTATGAGCATTTTCGCAAACTGCTAACGGCGGTATCACAGAGTCCCAAGGGTCGTGATGTTATTTGCGAACATTTTCTTCTGAATTAATCAGTTACCTCTCATATTATGCTTGGTTGCACGTTGACCTGATAAACATCGTCTATCTCACTACATGCACATATATCTTTATCAGGTTAACATGACATTGCACATTGCAACGTGACACCGCCACGAAAGTCATAAAGTGAACCAACTTGTAAAATATAGAAAACCAGTTTCACGTCATTTGAAGCTCGGCTTTGAGAACGCTTATTGAATTGCGAGGCTGGCCTGGTATACTTGATATCAAAATACATTAACCTAGTATTTTCTAATTGTGATGACATGTTGTGTCGACTCTGGTGAGATCACCACGTGAGTATATATTGATCGACATGTAGGTCACAAAACAGAATCTTTTAATAGAATTTTATTGAAAGGTGACAGTACTAAAATGAAATAGATGTTGGGGGAAGGAAACATTGTATTTTTGAACTTACTACATATGCAGTCAGCTAGAGCACAGGCTGCTCCAACTCACAACTTCTGATAAGACCAAAATGTAAACTCCAAACTGTGTACTGTATATGCAAAAGTCTAATGTGAATTGCAAACGCCCGTAATACACACTGTTTTATCAACGCGAATTCTGAATGACCTATCTATACTCTTTACTGAACTGCGTTGTAACGCATTTACATGTCTACAAATTAATTCAGCATATATATCAACGCGTATCACCGCGTATCAACGCTACAGATATTACCCGCAATGGGTTTTCCATTTTACAATCAGTAAACCTGATTTAGTCCAGTGGAAAACTAGCTTTATCTGTTAGTGCATTTTAAAGCTTTTTATTCTTTATTGGCCCTGATAAATTAGTAAAAGAGAATCCAATTGATGTCACCATGGCATAATATAATTGAGCATTTTAGTCTATGTCGAATGGGCCAAAAAAATGGTCCAGTGTAAATTTCGTGACGATTTTCGGCGACCTATATAAAATTAAACTTTAGGGTATTTGCAACAATTTCAACCAGTTCGCCCATCTGAGTTCAGCGTCTGGTCCGAGTAATGACGTCATCAAAATGGCGGCCATCGCACAATTATAATGCGTATAGTATTTAAGAAAAATCAAAGTATATTGGCAAAATAAACGTTTTCGTGAAAAGATTTAGTGCCAGTACTGCTCCAGATTTTAAACAGAAACGATATTTACACAGAATTTTATTTTGAAATGCAATATGCCATCTTGCCCATGAGCAAAGGGCATGAGTCACATTGTAGCATATGTCGAAAAGGACAAAATTTGGCCCCGAGTAAATTTCGTGACGATTTTCGGCGAACTATATCAAATTAAACTTTGAAGCATTAGCAACGATTTTATCCAGTTCACACATCTGAGATCCGCTTCTTGGGTAAATAGTGACGTCATCAAAATGGCGATCACCGCGCTATTGATTCGAATATTCGTAGTACATGTGTATATGTATTAAAGTATGTTAGTCAGAAAAAGGCTTTTATAGTTTAGTGCTCGTACCGCTCCAGATTGTTAATCGAAACTACATTTACACAATATTGTACATGCCAGAGGGTGTTCATATTTGGCATTGAGCATAGACAAAAGTCTCAGATCTGATCATCGATGTGACCTTGGAATCGAAGATCAAAGTCAAATATACTTAGAATCTATCTGACTTATGGCTCGTAACACGAACTCCTCTTTTATGTTTTGCTTACGGGTGTTCATATTTGGCACAATGGTTGCCTGTGGTGTGTAGATTACAACAAAAATTTTAGATCACCAATATGACTTTGGAGTCAAAGGTCAAGGTCAAATATATTTAAAATTTACCTGACAGCTCTTAAAGCAAACTCCACATTCATAAATCCACCAACCCGAAGTGTCTATTCATCCGTTTATACATAACTCTTGTATCTCATTAAACCTTTAAAAATTCTCTAAGCTTTGGTCAAATGTTCACCTCAATTAGACGGTGTGCAGAACCCATGAATCAATTACGCAGACTCAAAGTCAGGGTTACAGTTACAGGTAATGGAATTTAGCCTTCAATTGCGCGTATGCTCCATATCTCCTCAAACCCTTGAAGGATTATCATTACACTTTGATAAGATGTTCAGCTCAGTGCGAGGATGTGCAAAACACATAGCTCAATCATACAAACTTAAGGCCAAGGTCACATTTGAAGGTAATGGGATTGAACATTGAATGTCATGTCCACCCTATATTTAATTGTGGTCGAATATTTGTCTAAGTTAGATGATGTGCGAAGCGTGTAATTCAACCATAACCACAAGGTCTTGATCACCAGTGGTGACCACAAGTTTGAGCCTTTAATTCTATGTCCGCACCAGATTGCCTTTACCCTGAAATTATTTCAGTAAATATAGGTGAAATGTCCGGTTCAGTGAGAGGATGTGTAAAATGTATGACAACACTGTGGCTAAAGCTCTATGTAAAAATTTAAGGTCACAAATTTGAACTTTTGAATTCCTTCCTTTATGTCAGAAGGATCTTCATTTTAACTTTAGTCTAATATTCAACTCATTGAGACTGTATGCAAACATTATGTTTCATCCATGCCGACTCAATGTCACAGTTGAAGGTCAATAATTTGAACATTTGATTTCATGTTTGCATTATGTTTCTTTTAAATTTGCTAAACTAAAATGGTTTCTTCAGTGAGAAGATGTAGAGAATACATGTCTTCGTTATACAGGCTCAAGGTCAGTGTCATAACTTCATGCCAAGCCTTGAAGGATATTTATTTAACTCTGGTTACATATTGACATAGTAAGTTAAGGAAAATGCGCAGAAAACATGTCCATGGCCGTTCATGGTACCAGTCATGTGGCTAATGATTTGCTCTCAGCAACCAAAGATGGTTGCCTTGCCATTTTATGTCCTTTAAGACAGTATTTTAGTCATGCTATGATAATGGATGGATGGTTAAAAAGCTGAGTGCAATGAGGTGATGTATAGGTCAAGCAGTAATCGAACCCTGGTCGCTGTGATCCACATTTGGGAGCACTAATCGCTCGGTGACGCGGTCACTATGACAACTACAGGTCCAATCACTCTGTCGTTCTGCGGTTAGGGATATAGCTGCCCTTCCAACTGCCTTCTTGAGTTGCCTGAAGGTGTTCGTATTTAGCACACTGATTGCTTTTGATGTCTAGATGACAACGAAGGTTTTCAGATTACTGATATGATTTCGGAGTCAAAGGTCAAGGTCAAAGTAAGTAAGGAAGTTTACTTCAAAACCTGTTTTACAACTCGTAACACGAACTTCTTTCATTTTTGATGGAAGGTGTTCATATTTAGCACACTAATTCCTTATGGTGTGTAGCTAGTAAAAGGGTTTCGGTTTGTCTATCAAAGGTCAGGAAGAGATATACTTAGCAAGCGAACTTGCTTATGCGATGGTTATAGGTTAAGGTCTAGATCAGCTGAAGTCAGCATGCAAAGATCTTTACAGTAGAGGTTGCTGATTTTACTGGATTAATGTCCAGCAAAATATTATGTTGGAAAGCTTTCAGTAATGCTGATTCTTCTGTCCATGAAGCTTTCAGGAAACTTGGTCATGTCCCACTGGAAGACGGGACTAAGCATGCTTTTGAACAATATGTATGCCTGCTTGTCAGCCAGGAACAACCATTGGAAATTTTACTAGGTAAAGATAGTGGATGTGTCGAAGGAAACTAAACTTTCTCTTCTTCAGAGTGTCAAAAGATCTCAGTATCAGAGCATCATATGGAAATCAACAAAGGAGCCAATTCTCACTATACATTTGCTTGATAGTAAGAAAGACGGCAAAGATCAGGAAACGATACAATCAAGTACCACACCTGACCCAGGATACCACATGGGAAAGTAACAAGTATACAATAAACATTCTTAACTACGAAAATCATGTTGGAGTTGATAAGGTGACACTGGTGTTCCTATTATAACAACATTACCTCCATCATATCCGTCAGTGATTTTTGTATAGTATGATCTCAAATTCATCAAAACAAAGAAGCAGCTGTACTCCTCGCTTTGATAACCAGGGGTCGTGTGTTTGATCTCCAGCTTCACTAGTCTCTCAGATGAGAATTTAAGCTGTGGCCCCGTCTCGATATGACCTTAGCTGTTGTAGGGACGTTAAGCACAAACAAACAATCAAATAAACAAAAGGAAACACACAAAAACACCCAATTTCAGCATGATGTCCTACGGGATAACAAGTAAGCATGTACGGTAATGGGTTCTGGGTCAATTTTATTGAATCGGAAGCCCAAAAACGGGTTCCAGGGATCAGAAAAAAGAAATACGTCATTGTCGTATCAGAAGACACCAAATCGATCAAATAAAGACAAAAAAATTATTCCAGCAAGAAATTCCCACATAACTAGTGGTTTGAATCTAATAACTTATTATATGTGTGCATAAGTAGCACTTAAGTGGCCATTTTGATGACGTCATCATTCGGTCCAGCCGCAGAACTCAGATGTGTGAGCTGGTTTAAATTGTTACATTTGCCCAAAAGTTTATTCTGATATAGGTCACCAAAAATCGTCACAAATTTATACGAGATTCCCATTCGACATAATAAACTTTAAGGTCAAATGTCGTGTACGTTCAATGAATTAAGGACCCCAAAAATAGATTTTTTTTCATTCTAGGGATATAAAACCTAATTCACTTCATATTTTGTATAGAATGGCCCCAAATTAACTAAACCAGAACAAAAATCACTTAATTTTAGCGAGAACTTTCTACAGGATTACCACAAAAGTAATGGGATCTGGGTCAAATTTATCGATTTGGGAGCCCCAAATGGACTCTAGGCGTCTGAAAAAAATGGAACACGTCTTTTTCGTATTGTTTGACGTCCAATCAGTTAAATAAAGGCGAAAAATCATCTCTAGCAATAAATTCTCCCTCAACTATTGCTTTAAATACGATGTCTTATATGTAGACATAAGTAGCACTATGGCCGCCATTTTTATGACGTCATTACTCGGACCAGACGCGGAACTCAGATGGGCGAACTGGTTCAAATTGTTACATATGACCCAAAGTTTATTTTGGTATAGGTCGCCAAATATCGTCACAAAATTTACACGGGATGCCCATTCGACATAGACTATTTCGGAATATTCAAGACGGCTGACAAGGTGGCTGCCAACAGATGCAATTATTGGAAAATGGGCAATAACTGTTCGATATGGTTATAGAAAGTACCTGTAATCAATCCTGGAGTGTATATGAGTAAGGCGATTTGCTTTGTGTTGCGAGTGTTATAGGTGTATAGTTGAAATATCAAAAATAGCTGCCACAACATGGAAATGTTGGTAAAATTATTTGAAGCTAAATATGTTCACTAAAGTATATCAAAATTAGCCATGGAACATTTAAAAGTACATGTAATCAGATAAGCATTTTTGAAAACAAGATTTATATTTAGTTTTAAAATATCCAAGATGGTGGTCAATAATAGATGCATAAGTATACAATGAAACAAAACAAAATCATGCAGGCTATTAACCTGTTTAACCTGGAAGTGGGGTTCAAAGGTTATTGTTTTTGTCAATTCAGATAACTGGCACTGGCTTTCAAGAATCTGAAAAATGCCACCGTGGCATCATTGAGCATTTTGAAATATTCAAGATGGTGGACAAGACAGCTGCCAAAATAAAATTCATCATAGAAAATAACACATTCAGTTTTAATTTGGATATAAAAATGACCCAAATTCAACCCTGAAATGTGTATTATTAAGCTGAATTGGATTATGAAAATAATGTTATGGCTGTAGAGTCGAAATATCCAAAATGACGGATAACATGACTGCCAAATATGCAAATATTGTGGAAGGACTAATTAATCATGGATATGTTCAATAAAGATTAACTTAGTCAGCCACAAATGTTTTAAAGCAATTCGATACTCATTAAGAGAAAATTAATAATTGGTATAAGTTAGAAATACCCAAAATGGGTGTCAATATGACTGCATCAATATAACGTGAGACACAAAGAATATACATGTACACTATTCAAAGTAATAGTCAATCCTTAGGGAAATGGAATATCAAAAGGGGCAATTATTTCTTTAAATTTATTCAGATATAAATATTGTTTTTTTGTTTGTTTATTACTCGATCTCTTTTGGTGGAATTTGCAATCATTGTTACATGGCACAAAAGCAGCGTTTCTCTGGCATACTGTGATACATGTACTTTCGATAGATATGCTTGAATTGACATTTTAGTGTAGGGTTCTATTATGGCTAATTCCTAAAATATTTAGCCCTGTTTCGGCTGCAGCCAAATGCAGGTAATTGGGTACTGAAGGTATCTGTGTAATATTTTATGGCTTCACCTTTCCAAGGCGGTACTTCTTTTGTGGATCTTTTATGTTTTTCTGTCTTGCGTTTGCTATGCCTTTGTGCGCGTCTGTTTATATGTGCCTTGTGGTCACCCGCTGGAAAAGGGCTGACCTCTTGGCTCTCGTTTGTGGTGTCTACCTGTGAGTTTGTCACTTTCCCATTGGTACCCTGGGTCAGGTGTGGTGCTTGATTGTATCGATTCCTGATCTTTGCACCCTTACTTACTTTGCATATTGTGCCATACTTGATAATCAGTAGAAGTAAATTTTTGAAGTTGAGATTTCTGTAGCTTTAAAATCATAATATGATAGTTGCTTTACCTTGATACAAATGAATTATATCATTTACCTAAGCGCAATTGCACGCGAATACAAACCTATCGCTTTTAAAGCCAGCAAACTCTGCAAAAAGTTAGTAAATCTTATGGATAGCCGTGCTACAATGATTATTTTTGATATTCAGTGTTATCAAACAATTAATGGAATCTATAATGAGGAAGATATTCAAGAGATGGTCTAGAGAAATAATTATTTAATACCAGATTTATTAGTTCCAATACTCCCTCAGAATGTTACAGAGTTGTTTGCTTTTTTATGATCGGTAAAAGCAAGGTAGTGGAGATCGTGCCATTAGGTTACAGCATTTCTGCAGATGGCCATGTTAACGCTAAACTGAACTTACTGTGGATAATCAGAGGCTTCCTGGTTTGTTTTATCGTAATACGGTCACGAGGGCTGTTCAAATATGAATGCAAGTAGCTTCATAACTTTCTTCACATATATGCTACAACAAAATGGTAAACGTTTCTATAAAGGCGGTGGTTCTGTTGTTGTTGACTTTTTGTTTATTGTTACTCCCATTGTGGGAGTCTGTAATTGTCCTATGTTTTGTTGTACGTTACTTTATGTCCATTCTAGTATTGCAATCATCTTGATGGGGAAGAGAGAGCTGATTGCTTTGCTTAATTTGTCTTCCTGGTGTCTAGTGATGGTTGAGCGGCTCTTCCTCGCGGTGCCACGGGGTTGTCTGCAGTTTGTGATTGTGGTATTTCCTGATCATACTCACTTACTATTTTTTATATGTCAACTTTAAATTGACACCAGACATAAAGAAAACTACTGTATACTTATCGAGTAACAGCCCTTTGTATGAGGGTCACGTTAGCATACTAACACATTCAATGATTTGACATATACCAGTGATATAGGCAAGCGTATAATTGTTCGATAAACAGGTGAAATTTCTTGATATTTCTCAGGAAGTATCCCCGTATTCTTATATAATGATTCTGTGAAAGTTGTGAAAATCCGACAAGCTTTTGTTAAATTACAACGAATAGTTTTCACTATTTAAGTCTCCTTATGTTTGCAAATAAATGGTAAACAAAACACCACCTTTCAGTTTTCAGTTAATATTATCTCTAACAAAATGCACGAAGCAACATTTAAACTAGATTTAACTCAAAGACAATATGTTGATCGCTCATACTGAGTTGTTGCTACAAATTATTGATGGATAGTGGCTAATTTTTAAACGCTGAAAAACATTTTTATTAAGTTACAAATGCCTTAAGTGAGGGGTTATAGAATGTATACTTAATTTATTGTAATAACATTGCGGCTTTATTCTAAATTTGAACGTAAACTTTAAGTTTGACTACCATAGGCATTATTTACAATAAAATTACTTACCTGGTCTTAAGAACTAGACAGATTGAACATATTTTAAAAAATGTAATCAAGTCATTAAGAGGCAGAAAATGCTTGAAAAATGATTTAAAATGTGATTACTCTGTAAATAGAGGACCGCGCGTTTTGAAAACTCCCTTATGACATATTGAGCATGTTCTCAGCAAAAAGCGAAGACATTGAGACAGCGATGTTCATTATTCGATCACCAGTAGATAGCTCAAAATGACGTTTATCATAAAATTAATGACGTCACAAACGTACCTGTTTACTCGAGATTCAAACTGGATTATATAGATTTTATCCTGCAAGCAACTTTTTGATTGTTACTTTAACTTGCATCTATAATGTGGTGCCTTTTTGTCTAAAGTTTACAAAGATATGACACTATAATCGCACATGTACCAAAACGTGCATGCACTTTGCTTCAGAAAAACTTTGGTATACAGGAAAATTCTTTATATAAGGGTCTGTAGCTCGAGAAATATAGTGAGTGTTTCTTTATGTTTGGTGCCATTTTAAAGGCAACAAATAGTTCTTTCCAGAAAGGTATGACATTTTGTAGTAGCATATATGTGAAGAAAGTTATGAAGCTACTTGCAATCATATTTGAACAGCCCTCGTCCCTACATTGTGTGGACACTATGAGTAAGTCTCAAAGCTATCATCATTGCAACCTTTTTTTAAGTTGTTTACAAAGAATGTAAACCGTGCTCGTTTGCAGGCACGTGTCTGAAATCATGCACTTTAACTACCTCCACCAGGCTTCTTTCCTGAGACATAAGGGTGGCTGCAAAATTAAATATATAAAGTCTTATTCCTCTGCCTGCGACAGAAGGCGGTACAAATGTCAAAACGATGTTTTCAAAGTAAAAAAGGCGGCAATGATCAGGAATCGATACAATCAAGTACAATACCTGGCCCAGGATACCATAAGGGAAAGTGAAAAAACACAATTAAATATTACAAACAAGAGGCGAGAGGTCAGCCCCTTCCCAGCAGGTGACCACAAGGCAGCAAAGGACAGACGCGAAAGCATGACAAACGCAAGACATAGATAACGTCAAAAGATTCACAAAATAAGTACCGCCTTGGAACGGTCAGTGACATATAATACTGGAGGGCTTTAGTAAAAAACATTAGCACATGAATTGTTATAGAACTTTTCTGCCAACCCGTTTTAAATTTTCAGGCTAATTATCCTGTCAAAATGTGAAGGTGACAAACTTACAATAAACATTACCAACAAGAGCCAAGAGGTCAACCCTTTCCCAGAAGGTTATCACAAGGCAGCAATGAACAGACGCGAAAGCATGAGAAACACTAGACACAAAAAAACAAATGTACCACAAAAGAAGTATCGCCTTGGAACGGTCAGTAAAAATGTTTTACTGCCATCTTAGTGGTAATCTTTTCTATAATGTTTTAATTCGGTACAAGCTGAGTGTTTGCAATTAGGTTCAAACACTGCAAAGCAAATTTTCCATATCACTTAATATTTTCATTGATGAATGACCTCAATCTTGGACGCCATCTTGAATATATTGAAATGCTCAATAATAAAAGAGTAGAATTACTTAGATTTCCCTAGGATAATGTATGCACCACAAGAATCAACAAAGAAATGAGTTTAAAATCAAGTTCCAGGTCCTCCAAAAATTCGTCCATATTCTGCCAGTCTATTAAATGTGTCAAAGCATTTCAATATGATTTTCAGTATCTTGTTTTGAAATTAATGTGTTTGGTTTACGTATCAATGTGTCTCAACTCTTATGAATCTTACCTTTCATTGATATGACATCGTGCTGATTCGCGTTTCAACGCAATTTAAATCCAACGCGCGTGTAACGCATAGGAAACGCAGCGAGCGGTAGTGTAGGCAGATAGCTTTGACATATGCTATAAGCGCCATAAAATAAGTGAATATGACCTTGAAATGTAACAATCATATGGGCCTCGACGCGAGAAAACCTGTCTTTGGGGTTTTGCGAACAACACAGGCGCAGACCAGCCTGCGCATCCGCGCAGTCTGATCAGCGCCTTTGTTATTCGCTTTTTCGAAAGTGTCATATCTAAACTTGCAACGAGCAAAATTTTAATTTTCTAGCTAGTCTCTGTAGCTGAGGAGACTGCTTTGAGTCTTGCTTTATCGGAAACCCCGAAGACAGGTTTTATAGTATACCAACTGGAGGGAAAGGCAACAAATCAAACGTTATAGAAGAATGGCCAGTTTTGTGATACGCAAAGTTTTCTCTTCCTAATCAAGATGATCGCAGCAAAGCTGTCGTTTCTTTATCAAGATGATTTCAGTGAAAGCTTAGGGGAGTGCACTGGCTCAGTGGTAGAGTTCTTGACTCAAGACTGAGGGGCCGCGGGTTCAAGCCTCACTGGCGTCACTGCGTTGTGGTCCTTGAGCAAGACACATTTATCCTAGCTTAGTCCTGGCTCAACCCAGGAAGACCCATCCCCGTTTAACTGAAATATTGTTGACGGGACGTAAAAATCAAATCAAACAAACAAGGTGAAAGCGTTCTCTTCCTCTATATCGAAATGAAAGCAGCTAGGGCCTTTCATCCTCATCAGTATGATTACAGAAAACAATTTGTTCCTTATAGCGATGATTACAGCAATCCTTTCTCCTCCTTATCAAGAAAATTATAGCAAATCTTTCACTTCGTGGTGCCATCGAAATGATTACAGCAAAGCTTTCTTTTTCTTCGAAACGATTGCAGCAAAGCTTTCCACTTCTTGTGGAAATTATTACAGCAAACTAGTCTCTTCCTAATCGTGATGATTGAAGCAACGGGCTTTCTTTCTTATTGAGATGATTGCAGCAAAGTTCTCTGTCCCTTATCGATATGATTGCAGCAAAACTTTCCCTTTCTTATCGAGATGATTACAGCAAAGTGTTTTAATCCTTTTTAAAATGAATGCTACAAAGCTTTCTTTTCCCTTTCCTAAACTAAATGACTGCAGCAAACCTTTCTTTTTCTTATCATCGATTGCAAAAAAGCTTTCCCTTCCTTATCAAGATGGTTACAGCGAAGCTGTCTCTCCTTTATCAATATGATTGCAGCAAAACTTTAATTTCCTTATCGAAATGATTGCAACAAAGCCTTTCCTTTCTTATCAAGATTGCAGCAATTATGTTTGCCGAACCAAGACGGTGCGGCTTAACTTCTTTTCCATACTAAGGTGACTGTAGCATTGTTTTGTTTGCTTATCGAGATGATAGCAGCATAGGGTTTATTTCCTTATCGAGGTTATTGCACAAAATACTTTCTTTTACGTATCGAGATGATTGCAACAGATATTTTTTCCATATTGAGATGTTCATCATTGACATACACGCAGCAAGGAATTTTCTTGTCAAGATGATTGCAGCAAAGCTGTCTCTTCCTTATCAAGATGATTGCAGCAAAGCTGTCTCTTCCATATCCAGATGAATGCAGCAAAGTTTTCCCTTCCGTAATGAGAGCAAAGCTTTCTATTTGGGATCAAAATGATAACATCAAAGCTTTCTCTTCCTTATTGAGATGCCTGCAACAAAACTTTATCTTCGTGATCGAAACGAAAGCCAAACAGGAAATGACACACATTATAAGAAAAGCAGTAACAATACGAATCCCCGACACTATAAGAGAAAACAACGAAAGAAGAAAAAAAATATGTATGTGTTGTCTCAGATACCATTCGCCACTGTTGACTACTTACCTTTTTCCTTACAAATCGGTTCAGGGTCACAAGTCGGGGCCGTAGCGCTCCATAGACCAGAACTGAGGCACGTTCTGCGGGCTGGATAGCTGAGATGATATCCATCGTTACACCTGTATTCTGCCTGACTTTCAAATGTGGTTCCTCCAAGATGAGCTACGTAACCGTTGGCAGGATCTGACAAGCTTCCACAGTCCACTGTAAAACATCTAGAGTTAGTTGGTTATTCCCAAAGAACTATTTTACTTTTCCACAAATTATCAAAGTGAATGTCTTCTTAAAATATTGCCAACATTAAAAAAACAGTTTATTGTATGTTATAAAGGATAGATATCATTCGGTAACGTCAAAAATAATGTTACATTACTGATACTGTAAATTCAGAAAATTTAGCGAGGGCTTTATTTTCGCGAAACTTTGCTGAGGAAAAGTTTCGCAAATACAAAGCCCTGCAAGGTGGCGAAAACGCTCTGTCGTTTGCTGTTATAAGTAAATCATGTTCCAGTCGCGAAGTTTTAAAGTTACTACATGTAATATGGTTTTAATGTTTTTCACGAAAATAAAGTTCTTGCGAAAATTACTTAAATTACATTATCAACTTTTTTAGTGTTGTGTCTGATCATCAAAACTAAAAAATCAATAAGTGACTCGTACTCTTGTCGGAACATGACGATATATACACTCAATAAAATTTCTAAATGGTCAATTTTTAAACTCATTATTTCTGACCAAGCGCTAAAATCATTGTTACGAATTTTTGCCTAAATATGTGCAGTTGAATGGGCAAAAATTTAAGGGTCTTTCAGAAAAGTTTTCTAACATGTCACAGTTTTTTTTGTAAAAATGCGAAAATATGCTTTTTAGATAAGAAATGGATGTGAGTGAAGTTTTATATCATACTTAAGTGCAGTTCGTAATAAACAGGGCTCGCCGACTTCAAAAAACACCAAACTCTTGAAATTATGACTAAAGTGGATTTTTTACGCAATTTTAAAAATATCACATTTTTCGAGATTTTTGAAATTCATCAGTAACTCGTGCTAACTCGTGCTAAAATTGTTGTATGCATTTTATTTCATTTGAACAAGACAGACCAAACAGAATAGAACATGATTCGTCCATTTTGTGATAACAAACATTTCACTGCTGCTGTGCACTTCCGGTTTGGATACAAAACTTTAAAAAATCATTTTGACGACACTTCACATTTTTCCCACTTTCCAAACTAGAACAGTGACGTCTAGTAGAAATGAATAATCTCTGATAATTTCAATGCCGTGCTGCAGATAATAAGGCGTAGAGAACAGTGCGAACTTCCTATGTAACTACATGCATAAAGCTGAATTTCTATGATTTAGCTGCTGGAAGTGTTTGTCTTCATGCTATTACGTAACAGAAACGAGAAGTTCGAATGAAGCAAATCAATTGAAACGCGCGTTTGTCTTAAATCTCAGCAGTCAGAAACATCTTCAAACAAACAAAAATACAAATGGATAGTGTCTTTATTGAATATTTCATATTGTAGAAAAATGTGACTTTTTGAATTGAGGGTACCTTTACTCTAGCATCGTCTGTGCAAGAAGTATCTGTAATTTTTAAATGTAAAGCCCTGCAGAGCTAAGATAAGCCTTGGTTTAGTTATGGAAGCATGAGTTTTGTTTAACCGACTCTTACTTTCAAAACTAGCGTAAAAATGTAAGATGACCAATTAGAAATTTTGCTGAGTGTATTTAGTATAGAGCGTAGGATAGTTTCAATATTGCTAACTGTATTGATATATTACATATGGATTTAGTTCTGAAATAAGACTTAATGATTAAAATAGCGCATCATTAACGTGAATTCCGGCACATTTTGGTTTGGACCCTTGGGTACAAATCCAAGGCATATCATCTGTCAATACAATTACGGACTCAAATTTAACCTTCCTGATACCCCAAATAATACATCTACTCGACAGAAATAAGAATTATTTCCCACTCAATAATGATAAGAAATACACCATGCGTTGTGTCAAATCTTAAGAATTTAATTTTCTCAGTATATACACATAGACACATGGACCTTCCAACCCGCCTATGTATGAATTAAAAACATATCTACATTATAAATGTGGACCTCCACTTTTCAAGTACGGATGTAATATGGATCTGTACATTTAAAATGTAGATAGCTCCATGTATTTTAAGGACCCTCATTATAACAAGAAAAACTATAACATGTGTTACACGTTATAAACGGCGTTGTTGAAAGGTTCTTATGAGTAATAATAGATGAAGGATAGTAATGAAGTTTTTTTTGCAATGAGATATACACTAAAGCGGCTTTGAAATGAGTCATTAAATGCTTGACGTTTCGCTAATAAACTATTCAATCAGACGGTGATGGGGAAGCAAGCTTTTGTGAATACTTGTTATCTTCAGTCTTCTATGAAAACCAATACTTGTCCGCGGGGAAAGAAAAAAAGACTGCATTACGTCCCTTGATATACAGTTTTTGAAAAAAGAACAAGTCTAAGAAAAAGTCAACTTTTTTGAGTTCCAAAATGATATCCCATGCATTTTCCTCCTTTATATAGAAAGAAATCCAAACCCAGTCATGAATTTGCGGGTGATAGGAAAAAATCTACTAGCATGATGATGATGCTTCCGCATTTTGATGACATCGAAACAAACCTCAGGCCTAACTAATCGAAGGCCAAACCAATCGAATGACCTATTTTCCGCGTTTTGCCTTTAATCTTTCTTAGATAATTTTCTCTGCTTACTCATATTTTCTGCTTGTAGGCCTATTGTCCGTTCTGTTTGTTTGTTTTACATTTTCTAGCTCCTATTTTCTAATAAAATGAAAAGTTTGTTTTAGTTTTATGGCGGCATGAAACAATTTTTTACCACGCACACTGATAAATATAGAATGAATGACGTCACAATTATTTACAGAATGAGGAGCTTTATATAAACTTATTTTAGAATTTCGTAGTCTGTGAATACTATCTTTAAATTCGTATTTATAGTTATGAATTTATCAATAACTTCGCCCCAGAAAACCGCTGATAACTCACAATTCTAAGTTATGCTAAGATAGGCCTTTAGACCAGCTGAAGAGTGAAAAAATAGGCACAGCCCATGGATAGAACAGGTGTTGAGCAACCGACATTTACACTGAAAAGGCACCCCATTTTAGACGTTTTAAATACTCTTTTAATAAGAAAAGTCTACATTTGTTTTTACTTAACCTTTGGAAAAACGAAAAATTTAATCAAAACGTTATTCATTGAACAATAATTTTGATCACACACCTCTTTTGAATAGTCAATTTCAAAACCAATTACAGATATAGGCTAAGTAACCACTGTTTCATAAATGAACTAATTATTAGTTACTTATGCATTAATAAGTAACGCTGTAGAAAATATACATTCTTATCTGTAATAGAATCAATATAATTACAAGTTCTCTCTGGTAAATCGTATAGGAGAGAACGTTTGTCTTAAAAGTGTTCACTGTATAAGCAAAGAGTGAAAATCGTGGAAATTTAAGTACTTTGTGAATAAACAAAGGTGTTGTTTTGAATTAAGTAGAATGTATAAATCAGTTCTAGGCGAGCATTCAAACAGAACACTCAGTTTTTCAATTTCAAACTTGAGACGAATGGTCAATGTAGGTGGAAAGTCAAATATTTGATTTGATTTTTCTTAACTTGGTCGAAACGTGACGGTTTACACTTTCTCCCAGAGATGCAATGCATTGCGTTAAACCGCAGCATTTTTTTTCCAAAATAGCTTTGAAAAAATAAGACAAAGTGAGGTTTTGCTGGGCGGCTTGTTATCTCGACCGGATGTAAGATCAAGTTTGTATGTGAACAGTGAGAATACCACATTTATAAATACAGGGAGAGACTTTTACTAGTTAAAATGAGTGTTTTGTAGAATCTTTACGATAGGGTTATCGTAAGGTTTATGGGAAATATTTACTTGCAAATTATCGGTTACAGTTAAAAGTGGCATTCTTACTGCAGGCTGTGTTATTGTGGCTGCTCTGCTCCATCAGCATTAAAAGCTCGCAAGTGCAAAAAGAGAAGTGTTTGTGTTTTCTTTTTATGGAGGGCAATGTTAAGACTGTGAACATACACATATGAAATGGGCCTCGTCGCACGAAACCCTATCTTCGAGGTTTCCGGCAAAGTGATATCGCACCAGCCTGCTAAGAGACTATATAAAATGAAATGTCACTCATTGCTAGTCTAGAAAAGATACTTTACAATAAGCAAATAACAAAGGCGCTGATCTGACAGCTCGTCTGCGACTTTTTTTCTCGGAAACCCCCGAAGACAGGTTTTCTCGCGTCGAGGTCCAAATGTGAATGCAATTTTGATCCCTGCCTTTACGGAGAATTATCAGTCCCTTTTTGGCATAAAAAAACAACTAACTGCAGATGGATTGAGGTTGCCCAAAATAAACTGTATTTTCTAATTCGGGATAGGTTCAATATCATATAAAATGTGGACGCAGCCTTTACGGTGAATGAGTACCCCGTCGCTGGCATAAAGGTTTGAATAATTCACAACTTGTTAGTTACATGTAATATAACAGTCGGCGCAAGAAAAAGTGATTTTGCTGGATTTGAATAAAAATGCGCAGACCAGCATGTGTATTCATACTTTCCGATCAAAGAAATATGGACTTTCCAGCGCGCCTATGTATGAATCCTCAACATATCCCCATTATACAGTAATTATGGATCTCCACCTTTCAAAAATGGATATAATGTGGGCATGCACATTTAAAATGTAGATAGCTTCAAGTGTATAAAGGGTTCCCATAATAAAATATACTTAAGAAGTAGATCAGCTCTAGCAGTGAATTGTTACTCAATAATTCACACACTGGAGCTGATCTATTTCGATTCTAACACACAATAAACGACGAAAACACATTTGAAGCATTCAGCTTCTTCCTCGCATTTTATCTCTTTTCACCAACTTGTTTAATAAGTTAAATAAAAATGAGCACTAATGTAAATGTTTTGTTATTCACTTTCTGGAAAGTAATATAGTTAAACTTGCTGCACCCAAAACTTATATGTAATTTCCAATAATGTGGCATTTTGACAAGTGTCGAAGATTCCTTTAAAGCTTAGAAACACCAGATGATGTTCAGTCAGTAGCTTAACACTCATAGACTATTCAAGCGTCTAGCAAAGGCTCTGATCTGTCTGCGTGTATGCGCATGCTGATCTGAGGCTTTGCTGGTCGCACATACCACATTGTTTGAAATATCATGTCGCGGCTCATATATAAAAGCAAGTCTTTGTAGCTGATCAGTCCAGTTTAAGTAAAGTAAAGTAAAGTAAGTAAGGGTGCAAAGATCAGGAATCGATACAATCAAGTACCACACCTGACCCAGGATACCAATGGGAAAGTGACAAACTCACAGTAGACACCACAAACGAGAGCCAAGAGGTCAGCCCTTTCCCAGCAGGTGGCCACAAAGCACATATAAACAGACGCGCACAAAACATAGCAAACACAAGACAGAACAAAAACATAAAAGATCCACAAAAGAAGTACCGCCTTGGAAGGGTCAGTAAAATATTTTACTGGAGGGCTTAAACCGGTTTAACGGCGCCAACCTCACCCTTAATTCAGATGTGGATCAAGACACATAGAAAGTCAAAAGTATTGCAGAATGCTACCCTTAAAGCATTCTGCAATACTTAAAACCTTCACTAAGCGATTATTTGTCTGGAAAACCAATTTTTGGTATTCTTGTGTGGCCGCTTAAGACAGGTTTACTGTAAATTTAGTCGCACAAAGACATAGCAAACACAAGACAGAACAAAAACATAAAATATCCAAAAAAGAAGTACCGCCTTGGAACGGTCAGTAAAATATTTTACTGGAGGGCTTAAACCGGTTTAAAGGCGCCAACCTCACCCTTAATTCAGATGTAGATCAAGACACATAGATGTTTGGTTTGCATGAAAGACCCCTCACTTATCAATGAATCATCGCCTTGTACGAAAGCCCGAGGAAGGTTTTTTCGCGTCGATGTCGTTGTTTAAATGCAAAAATATCTGTACATACCCGTGACACACTTGTAATAGGTCCTTCCTCTAAATTCTGTTGCTTCACATTTCTTCTCACTACTGCAACACTAAAAACAAGATAGGGTTCAATATGTAAACTGGCAAATACATCGAAAAGTTTGATATTTGCACGCATTATAATATAACTTAAGATCTGCTTCTTGGATATGCAAAAAACGAGTTGTCCGGCTCATTTCAAAACGTACACAAGCCACATACAAGATAGGGTACTGAAATACACTGCGATATAAAACGAAACAGTGTTTTCAAAAACAGATAACTACATGAGCTAAATATTTTTTTGGGTGAATATCTACATATTGGTAATTAAAGACATACGCGGCTAATTTTCATGCGCACGATTCCTGCGACGGGAAACAGGGGAACTTGTCTGGGTCCTGTCTTTTTAACCATTTACAATTTCGGATCAATATAGTTTTCAAATACTCTATTGTCAGATGGATATTTTCACATTTTCTTGAAAAATAAAGTAATTAAAATGTGACCGAAATATCTATTGACCCGTTACCAGAACTGATCGTCTCAGTACCAGATAAGGCAAAATTAAATACGAGGGTCCGTCAAAAATAACTGAGAGTTGGTTAATCTTTTTACTGGGTCGGCAGTTTTGGCTGAAACTTGATACACATATAGAATGAGCCTTCGGGCTTCATTACATATAGAAGATGACGTCTTATCATCTTCAATGCTAGGCAACCAAAGACCGTCTCTCAGCTATGTGCGTTCGCGATGACGACACTTCTGACTAAGCAGCCATTAATTTAAAACAATTTCAAATCTAAAACAGTATATTTACTGACCTTTTATCTCTCCAATTGTATCAAACAATGTGTTAGCAATGTTTTGACGAAGTGTGATATATAGTAAATACAGTACATGCAATGTTCGTTGCCTAGCAACCAAAATCGCAGGAAATTCCAATTTTAACTAAAAGACCAGATTTTGTTGCTATGGCCACCGTTTATTCCTTGGAATATTCAAGATATGCATTCAGATTTCAAAACCAATTACTAAATACAATGAAATGGTCATATGATATGATACTTAGTTGATAATATTGCTCTAAAATGGGCCATAACTGGTGGGTGGGGTTTATTTTGGGGTGAAATTTTCAGAAAATTTAGTTAATTTTCTTCTTATGTATGTAATAAAATTCCAACGCCTCAATCTCAGTTGTTGCATTTAACAAAATATATTCAAACACTTTATTTGTAGCAAATGCACAAGATGATGTAACTTAAATTTTGTATAGTGTTTCCATGGCAACGCTATATTCCAGCGTGAACGCATGACGTTATTTCACATTCTTCGGTTGCTAAGCAACAATAATCTACACTTTGCAGTGTCTTGTATATTGCATATTCTGACGCAGAACATTTCATTGCATACATGTGCCAAATTTCACTAGTGTACGTTAGCCTACGTAAGAGATATGAATCAACTCCCAGTTATTTTTGACTGACCCTCGTAATGTACTCACTTTCTTGATTACAAAAATGAAAGTGGCAGAGACTTGGATTGTCTGTCGAATATGTAGGATTATTCCCGACGTGCACAACCAAACCTCCTGGCCTATTGATTAGCGTTGCAGACTATGGAACCATAGGGCCAGGGTCGATTCTCAGGTGGACACTTATTACTTATTGTGTTTTCCTTCTTTTTTTAGCGCTATAATGCTGAATTACTTCATACAAGCAATACGGAATTATACTAAAGGGGGTATATCTTTCAAAAGCTCTTACTTGCATGAAACGTTTCCTGTATAAACAAGAATTGCTTTTTTGTCAAGGAGACGGATACCTTTGGCCACATTGTTATATGAACTACTTATACATCACACATAGATCACTTTTCGCCCCAACATACAGTGAGCCTGAAATTTTGACAGGTTCTATTTTATTAATTTTTTCCATATTGAATGTAAATTGTAGCCATGTATGTATTATATATGCTAAGATATATGAGAAAACATCGATATGCGGTTTGAAAGTTTCGCTCAGTATATATAAATGGCAAAATTCCGTCCTTAACGTTTTATATTGAATTATCCTCGAAATCTTTGGGAGTGTGTTAAATTTGGCCCTCCTGAAAGATAGTTAGTACGGTGACCCCCGATTGTTTTTTTTTTCTTTTTTTCTAAAAGCGAAAATGATAGCCCATGTAAGAAAACAAAAAAATAAGATTTTCAATGTCAGATTTTTTTAATATAAACTTTACTCTAGAAATCGAAATCCTATTTTGGGGGAATTACCAAAGTATATCATGCAGTATTTTGTCACGGCTTGGGATAATATTTCATCCACATTTTCTAAAGGGATTGAGGTCATGGGCAATAATTAAAATTAAAACAAAGAAGCTTGATGCCGATTACAACTATTTTAGCTTAATATTTAGGATTTCGGTTATGTTAAGAAAATTGGTCAAATGCCCAAAACTTCCATATGAGATTATGAAAATTGAGCACGGGTGACATATATTTCATATTTCATAAATTGACAGTCCAAGCATAAAACAGAATGACAATTGAGCACGGTGATACATCTTTTTTGTATTTCATAAATTGACAGTAAATGCATAAAACAGACTGTATGCAAAGTATTAAAAAGATTTCAATGTTAGAAGTATTTAGTAGCATATGAGCCGTGGCATGGAATTGCCAACAATGTGGTATGTGCGACCAGCAAAAATCTCAGATCAGCCTGCGCATACGCGCAGTCTGATCAGAGCCTTTGCTAGTCGCTTGAATATTCAATGAGTGTTAAGCTACTCACTGAATATTATTTGGAGTCTCTAAGATCAAGGGGTGGCTGCACAGGCTCATCTGAGTCTACACTTGTCAAAATGACACATTGTTGGAAATCACATGTCGCGGCTCATATGTCCTTAATAACGGTAAAATCCTTTAATATTTATTCTACGAATTAATGAGACCTCCACTTTCTCTGGCGTTAAATCCACATGGTGTTTTTGCATGAACGATAACTTTGCAAAATCCATTTCTTTTCGGTCGGTCTTTCTTGCGAATGTTATTTATTAACGCTAAAGCACTTTTCATGAGGTTTTATGTTTTAAGCATGAATTTCGTGAGTATGTGTCTAAATATAGTATTAAGTCACGCTTTTTCTGAGTGAGCTTTAAGCAGATTCTATATAAGGAATATTAGGTATGTTTAATTCTGTCGACGTTTCTGCTTCACAAAGGTAAGAGGTATTTCTTTTTGTTCGTCAAATCTTTGCCGTGTTTCGAGAAAACATTTGTTAAGAAAAACTTAAGTTACGCAAAACATTAACATAGGTAGGGACATTTTTATTTTTGAACTGAGCTCTTACATTTGTAATAGACAGCTACGACATGCATTGCTTTCCTCGTACGTCCGTGTGTATGTGCGATCCACTGTCTTTCTTTTCTTTTTGTCAAAAAAAAAAAAAAAAAAAAAAAAAAAAAAAAAAAAAAAAAAAAAATGGGTCTTTTTTAGAATTTGTAATCCGCTTGGGATATTTCGAAGGAATTTCATACATAATGGCAAATGCATGTATTGCTTCCCAAGTACGTCCGTGTATATGTCCGTTCATCTGTCTGCATTCAGTTTTGTCAAAAACGATGCGTGTACTTTAGAATTTGTTAATCATTTGAGAAATTGAGAGGAGTTTCGATGGATTTATCTACATTTCGGTATAGATGTTGCTTCCGCCGTACGTTAATGTGTAAAAAAGTTAGAAAGAAAAATTACAAACTGTTGCTCAACCCTTGTATGTCCGTTCGTCTGTCTGCATTTTCGTCACAGAATCGTGTGTAAATTGCTTGGACATTTCGATAGAATTTCTTAAATTTGTGAAGTATGATGAAACGCTTATTGTGCAAGATATAATTCTGTTTCTGTACGTTTGTCGAACAAAAAAAAAAAAAAAAAAAAAAAAGTCAAGATCCATAACTCAGACTAGTATATTTTTGAAATAATTCCAGTTGATTATCATAGTTTAAATGTGTTTTCTTGTCCAATCAAATATATGAAAACTACATACACATGTAAAAACGATATAGGTCATGTCGAACTTGCGTATCTCGAATACACTGTTTTTTGTGGATAATGTACATGTATTTGTGCTTTGAAATTATTACTGTATGACAAAAGCTCGGTTATATCGACTTTTGTTTTGTTCCAAAAAACAAACAAACTAGCTTTGCGTTTGTTAAGCACTGTTTGAGCCGAAGTTAAAATTTGTAGCCATCGTTCAAGATTTTAACTAGCAAACCAATTTACCACATTTTCATTAAACAACGGTCTTTAACCGTGCCAAGATTAATTCATTATTATAAGGGATCGTCACATTGTAAAAATATTTATGTCGCCTCTGTTTAATGTTACTTGATCAGCTGTTTGCAGGGACTACCAGACCTTGACCTGTCGTAATCACGCTGATAAGTATCCATCAAGTAATTTTGATTGGATCATCAAATACACGATCGGCATCTTTAGTTGTTTGTTTTTATGTGTTTTCAGCGTCTTTTTTGACGAGATTATTTTCAAAAGTCTTGAAAGTAGAAAACGAAAACGTCCGAATCCAGTGAGGACTTGCGCATAATTTGTAAAATGCACATTGCAAGACATGTATGTCGAAATCCGGATGAATCGAAATATTTCCCCTTTTCTTTGGACTTTGAGATAATGAGGTTGACTTGTAGCTTGAGTAAGTTTAAAAAGCAGTGCACAAATACGGATACACAACATGTCGGAACAGTTTTGAGGGATACTCGTTAATAATTCAATTTTATTGGGTGAATTAGAGTGGTTTAATTTTGCAGAACAGTCACATGCAGATTAATTGTTTTGTTTGGGGAGACTGAACTTTAGATATTCCTTTTATCTGAACGTTATAGTCCTTTTATCTGAACGTTATTCAAAGTGAATATCAAATTTGGATTATATATGGGTATAATGAAGATATTTTTAAGAACAAATAGGACTGCATTAGAAAATAGCGATTTTGTTCAAAACGATGCGTGTTCGTAATCGAGAAAACACGTATGGAAGTATATACGTCATTTTTTGTGTTAATATATTAATACAGAGCAGAACAGAACAGAGCATATATTTTATTGACGTTAACAGAACATATATTTTAATGACGTAAATTGTACAGTTTCTTGTCATACACACATGCAAATAATAATCAGATTCATACATGGTCACAATAGATGTATACATGATTTGACAAGAAAGTCTTAAATTGTTCACAACTATAGAATCTATATATGTGCTCCAATATCAGTTACACGAGTATAAATCAGGATTCTGTTTTCAGAGAAAATACAATCTTAATAGTAAATTATTGTCTATCGAAATATCACAAGAACTGGAGGCTGAGCCCAGTTTTATTAGAGAAAAACGAACAGGAAATTTAATAAGTTAATAAGTGTGTTAAATTCAAATACAAAGACATTCGAATATTACAAGAAAAGGAGGTTACCTGTAATTTTCGACCTTAGATCTGATCTTGTCGAAACGAAATATACTGACCTACCGATATAATCTGTCCTATTTTCAATGGTAACTTTGATTTTCATTCTGTATGCTCTAATACTGATCGGATGCTGATAAAATAATGAGCATGTATAGCAAAATAATGTGCTCAAGAAATCAAGTTTTGACTTTATCATGCATTTGCTGAATACTGCGTTATGGGGATGTCAACGTCAAACTTTAAACAGCTATTTTTCGGTAAATAATGGAAATAATTTTTAATTTTCAACCGCAATGGTAACAGCAGACAACAGAAAACGGTGTATCTAAGAAATTTTGTGAAACGGTTAAGTATTGACAGAGGAAATCGATTTTCCATATCAAAGTTACGTTTTCAACTTTCCGTCATCCTCAGTTCTCCACTGATGACAAATTTGTGAAACTTTATGGCGGCAATTTGTTAGGCAATCTCGAAACAATACTTCCGATTTGGTTGATTTTTTCTAAACGCTAAAACTTCCTGTACAATGTAAATTAACTGAAAAAGTATGAACGCTAGAGGGACGTCGAGCTTTGGTGACTGTCATTCTAAATTTCATTTGCTTTGTTTTAATGGAGATGTTTGTCATGGCCGATGACCCAATTTTAAATCTTAACCAAATTAATAACGATCCTGGGATCAATTAAAAACTGTCAGATTTCTTTTGTAGTTGAGTTTACAAGAAATGACCAAAGGATAACATACAACTTATGATTATTATAATCCCAAGATTAACCCATTTAAGCCAAATGGATCCTCCTACCCTTATCAGTATGATGCGCTGTAGTTCCTGAAATAGTATGGTTAAAGAAATGTTCATCTTGGAAATGGGACATATTTCGCAACTAATTTATTCAGCTGTTAAAAAAAAAAAAAAAAAATCGAAGTTCATATGTATACTGTTCATACACCAAGAAGTAATGGCGCGTTTTAATTTCAAGTTGAAGTTCTATTTCAAGTCTGTGTAAAGAAACTTGATCATGGTATCCGTCTACAAGCAAGTCTATTATGCCAATAATGTAGTGTTACAATTAACATGGATAAGTTATTAGTTACCCGTAATATCTACAAAATAGACTCCAGTTGAATTTTATTTTATTCTGTATAGATGTACCACGACTTCTGAGAGTCGACCTTTGGATCATTCTATTTCAAGGGATTGATGCGTAATGCGTAACACGAGCCAGTCGGACTGGGACATCTGTTAGTGTCAAAATATTATGATGGGTGATAGTTAACGAAACAACAACGACAAAAAAAAAAAAAAAACAAACAAAAAAAAAAAAAAACAACAACAACAAAAAAAAAAACATTCCAATTACTAGATGCGCGTTTTCAATATTGTAAATTCAGTCGCGCTTCAATGATCTTTGCTTATCTATAGTATTAATAGCTTCGTATTGGCTTATGACTGTTTTACGTTGTTCGCTGTTGACTTTCTGTGTGAAATAACTTGTTTGCATTGTATTGTATCTCCTTATTTTTAATTGTATTGTATTGCAATAGTGATCACAAGTCATAATTTCTAAGGTATCAATTACTGAGATGAAAATGGCAAATAATTGTCAAGTAGTTCGGGTCAAAGGGTATGCAAGCTGGAGCACGGGAGTTCTATTATATATAATTTAAAATCTTTCTTTTGAAATTAAATGGAAGAAATGGAAATGCTCTTTTAATAATATCAGTTTATTTCAAATATAGAAGCCAAAAAGTTTATAAAGACCATGTTTTAAATAAGGGATGAATTTTGACCATTATTTGTGTATGAATTGAAAGAGAATATTTATCATAATGCATATATTTTGTAATTTTGCTGCAGAATTATGGATTTGATTGGAGTTTATTGGGGATTTTATGTGCATTATGGCCTTAACGTTTAGGATGAATTGCGCTGAGGTGGGATTTTAGCCAGACGCTTTTGACAATTAAAGTGATGATTTACTATTTAAATGGAGTTCAAGAGTATGATGTTTTAATACTCATCCGGTTGTTATCTTCAATTTTATGTCGGTAATAATGAGTTGCTGTCTGTAGACAGAATCGATTCATAAATTATATTATCCAGAATGTGATATCCAGTCTTAGTGGGTGAAAATTTTTCATAGAACCAAATAAGTTGTATATCAGATGTTTTAGAATCTAGTCTTAGTGGGGGAATATTACTCATTAACCAAATAAGTGGTATATCAGTTGTTATAGCATTACGATATATAAAGATGCAGTGCTGTCTGTGTTTTGGGGGGAAAGATACAGCAGAATCTACACAGAAGCCATAGTAAATTAGAATTTGAGGTTGACTTTACGGGAATTTTTCAGATAATACTTGTTTGGCTGAAAGGTATTTGAGCATTTAATACTATACTAGTCTGCATTTTAAAGAATTTTGCTGATGGGATACAGGATATCTTTAAGCTTTCTTCATGTGTAAACGGACAGTTAAGTCACTCCTGTTTAGCAGAGGGTAATTTTAAATGTTTCTTACTTGTGGTTGTGTTAGATCAGGAAAGTAGATTGGATGGAAATTCAAGATGGGAATTATTACTTTGGATTGGATCAGAGAATGTTTTTAGTTAAAGCATGTCAGTTTTAGTATGCTAGGTAAGGTCGAGAATAACTTCTTTTTCTTAAAAGTTGAATGAAACCAAATTTGAGTTTTTCAAATAAGTTCAGCCTATGCTGCTTTCAGATTGACATATGGAAGTGTTTTCACTGCTTGAGATTCGTTCATAATAATAAATGATAAATGATGGGAAACAAAACAAAACATATTAAATGTACATGTTTGTAATAATGGAACTGTTTGTTCTAGCTTGAAGGTCAAGATGTAAAGTTGAATGTTTAGAGAGAATGTGTGTTTCTTATTTTGTTCAGTATAAAAAGGAACATGCGGTTAAAGCAAGTGTTCTTTTGGCTCAGGGTCAAAAAAAAAAATCACCAAATGCAGAGAGAAAATGGCTTGGGCCACTATAGAAATAATATTATTATATAGTAAAACAAACAGTTATTTATCCAGCACGATTGAGAAAGTTGTTTATTCGGCCTAGGTCTGGCAAAAGTTGGTCTCAGAAAAGTTATTTATCCGACCCTGGTGGGAGAAAAGTTGGTCTGAGAAAAGTTGTTTATCTGGTTTGGGTCAGAGAAAAGTTGGTCTGAGAAAAGTTGTGTATCAAGCCTTGGTTGGAGAAAGGTTGTTTATTCGGCCTGGGTCGGAGAAAAATGTTTATCTGGCCTAGCTCGGAGAAAAGTTGATTTGAGAGAAGTTGGTTATTCGGCCTGGGTCGGAGAGAGCTTGTTTATCCGGCCTAGCTCGGAGAAAAATTGATCTGAGAAAAGTCGTTTATCTGGCCAGGGTTGGAGAAGGGTTGATCTGAGAAAAGTTGTTTATCCAGCCTGGGTTGGAGAAAAAGTGATCTTAGAAAAGTCGTTTATCCGGACTGGGTCGTAGAAAGGTTGGTTAGAGAAAAGTTGTTTAACTGGCTCGTGTTGGAGAAAAGTTGGTAAAAGAAAAGATGTTATCCGCCCTCTGTTGGAGAAAAGTTGGTCTGAGAAAAACTGTTTATCCAGCCTGGATGGGAGGAAATTTGTTTATCTGGCCTGGATCCGAGAAATGTTGGTCTGAGGAAAGTTGTCTATTTGGCCTGAGTTCAGTGGAACGTTGGTCGGGAAAAAAGTTATTTATCCGGCCTGAGTCGAGGGACAGTTGTTTGTCAGGCCTGCGTCTGAGTAAAGTTAATTATCAGACCTGGGTGAGTAGAGAAAAGGATGGGTTTTGTAATATTTATAATTATTATACATATATTCGTAGGTATTAAAACTTGGGAAACGCTTTCTGTTCATAAGAAATTAGAAATTTAAACATAAATCCACTTCTTTGTTTTGTCGAAAATCTGAAGCAGAAGCGGCAATCCAAACAAATCCTGTGTTTTGTTTCTTTTTCTCTAAAGAATAGTTTTTGAATTGTAAATCTGGTTTGCAATGCAGGATCTAACCTTTAGAGTGTTAGAAAAGACTATATCTATTTTCCGACGATCAAAGATTGTAGATTTTCATATTCAGTTTTCAGTTTATGGATCATGACACAGTTTTTGGAATTTTAGCTTAATATGAAGCTTGGAAATATTATTTTTTACATTTTGTGAGATGGTTGTTAGACGCGTTCTGATTCATTGGATTGAGTTTTGAGTAAAGTTGCTTTCAAGATGCTCTCAAGAGCAGCTTATTAATAATGGAAGGTTAAAGCATGATGTTAAGTTATAATTCAGTTAAGTGTAACATGTCATAACAGTGGTTTTGGAAAGTATTTCCAATTATTTCAGGCTGGTACTTAACGGTGTGTATATTGATGGTAATGTTCTGGTTGCTTGATTGGTTGAAAAGACGAGACTGCTCCTACAGGAAGCAAAAGGATGTAGAAGGTATAATGGGCCAGGATATGACAAAAGGTACCTTATGGTTATGTTAATCAAAAATTTAGATTATGTTGCCTCTGCAAAGTACGATTACTTAAGAGCATTCCCTGAAAATTTAAAGCATTTATTTTCAATATTGACGTATATATGGAGGTTTAAAGCAACAAATGTAATCCGGTTAAAAACGTGCTGTCAAAAAGAACGTTAAACCTAATATGACATCAGAGTGCTAGTTTCCAGTTGTTTGTTGGTTATTGTTGACTCAGTTTAACATCGAACAAGTATAATGTATTCACATGCGTTATGCATGAACTATATTGTAAATGCAAATGAAATTGCACGAATTTATGCTTGCTAAGTTCGTATTATAAGCATTTAAGTGACCCACCCTTCATTATGAGCCCTTGTATGTGTTATGGCCAAATTGTTGTCATGGAAACAGGCAGCACACAAAACTTCAAATATAATCAGAAACATTTGCTATTTTGATGACATCAAGTTTTAGATACATTTTTGTGGTACTTTAAAAACATGTGAAATTTGTCATTTTAGGCGTTTTTAAATGTCTGTTATGTCATTATTTGCTGGAATGTCTTAAGGACCCTTTTTCTCATATGCATTTCATTTGCTTGTCAAATATTTCAGTCCACCAGCATATTATATGTATATCAGTTTCAGCTTGTAGCTTCAGTATGTAGTTAACATGACTCCATTACTGTGAGATTTTCATAAACGGTTCTGGCTAAGTTGTTTTCAAGAATAATTTTGCAGACAATTATTAACTTTAAACCAATTTTATATTTTAAAGAGTAGTGGAAAATTTAAATCTTAACTGAACTTGTATATCCGGTATTATAGGATCTTAAACGTTTCAACATGTGAAATTTTTGGCGTAGATGCTTTGTAATAGGAGAAATTTAGTTATACAAATTTTTGTAAAGAGCACTTTAGTTTTTCTAAGTGGTATAAATTCTATTTTTTGCAAAACAGAGTAAACTTTATTTAAAGAGTGAGTAAACACTCCTGGCACGGGAGCATAGAGTTGAGGTTCTATATAAAAAGCTTTTTTGAACGTACAGAAGAGTTAGGGAACTTTCAGGGAACTTTTCTGTAGGCTTAAAATTCTAGCTTGAACATGCCTCTGTGTGAACGTCCTGCTGGTCAGAGCATGGAAAAATCCTATCTCCCCCTCCCACAGGGAGTTAGGGTTGGGTAGCCCGCTCGCAGATTAAGGAAAATACAGCACAAATAAGAACTAGAAAAGGATACAAGGGTGTATTGGAATATACCTCTGTGAAGTGTTCAGATATTAGAAAACAGCATTTTTGAACAGGATTTCTAAGTTTTTCAGGCTGGTATGATTGACAGACTGTGGGGCAAGACGAACAAGAAGAATTGAGAAGAATTTGTTGTATACTAACGGACTTTAAAAACGCAACACTGACATGAACAATTCGATTTTCATTTAATTACCTGAGCTAACAAAATACATTTTATATCAAATTAAAGTTAGATTAGGTGGCTTTTATCTTGGAAAAAATGATAATCCTAGGCATTTCATAACACATCAAAAACGTCATCTTAACAGGGCTGGGGTCTGTTAACAATGAGGCACAAAGTTAATAACGCGTATGACCACCATTATTCTCAATCACGGCACGTAGACGTTGCCTCATTGACCTTGTTAAACGTCTCACAGTCCTTCTTGGAATGTTCTGCCATTCTTGTTGAAGAGCCAGGCCAAGTTCTCGCAGGTTCTGGGGAGGGTTTGGACGTTCACGCACCCTTCTACCCAGCTCATCCCACATATGCTCGATTGGGTTCAAATCCGGCGAAACTGCCGGCCAGTCCATGACATTGACACCATTTTGTCTGAGAAAGTCCTGGGTTACTCTAGCAGAGTTGGGACGAGCGTTATCTTGTTGAAAAATCAAGTTCTGATTCTGACATTGACGTCGAAGGAGCGGCAAAAGCACGGGGTTAAGAATTCCGTCAATGTAGCGACGTGCAGTTAATGTTCCATCAAGAATGATCAAGTTAGAACGAAACCCTGCATTTATGGCACCCCACACCATGACACTACCGCCACCGAATCTGTTACGTTCAATAACACAGTTGTCTGCAAAGCGTTCATTCCTTCGACGGTAACAACGAATTCTCCCATCAGCAAAACTTAAATTAAAGCGAGACTCGTCTGAGAAAACGACTCTGGCCCAGTTTTGTCGTTGAACGTTAAGTTTTTGATTAGCCCAGTCCATCCTTCGTTGTCTATGACGTCGCGTCAGAATTTGACCTTTATAAGGCCTACGGCAAACAATACCACGCTCTTTAAGTCGACGTTGAACAGTTCTAGGGTGAATGCGTCGGTGATGCCTGCCAACAACTGTTGCAGCGGTTGATACTGCAGTTCTGTACCTGTCCCTAAGGTGACGTAAACGGATGAGATTGTCCTGACGTCGAGTAGTCACACGGGGCTGACCAGACCTAGGGCGGTCTTTTGTTGAGCCTGTCACTATAAACTTTCTGTTTAGCCGCGAAACAGTTGAAACATTGACTGCAAAACGTCTTGCAACTTCACGTTGACTTATTCCTGCATTTAACATTCCAATAATTTGGTTCCTTGAATCAGGATCCAGTCGCGGCATGGCGTTGAAACCAGTTGATGTTTTATTATCTTTATTTTGCAAACGAATAGCTATCATTTGAGCTATACATGAATCGATTCATTAATTTATGCATGAAAAAATCATGCAAAATAATGCAAAATTCATTACCTGCACGTGCTACTGTCTCCGTCTGCTCTATATGGTTCAGTGAACAGTAAACGGTCGAATAAACCTTCTGCGATGATGCTTATATACACTTAAGTGAAAGAAAATATTTTAAGATAAGTAACGTTTGAATTATTTACGAAATGAAAAAACGAATTCAGTGTTGCGTTTTTAAAGTCCGTCAGTATATATGTGAATTTTGTTTTTGTACTTATCATAAGTAAATAAAAGTAATGTCGAAAATCTGAAGCAGAAGCGGCATTCCAAACAAAACCTGTGTTTTGTTTCTTTTTCTCTAAAGAATAGTTTTTGAATTGTAAATCTGGTTTGCAATGCAGATTCTAACCTTTAGAGTGTTAGAAAAGACTATATTTATTTTCGGACGATCAAAGAGAGGGAGAAAATAAACGTATATGAAAAAGACTTGTAATATTTCTTCTGGTCGCTATGGTGATCGTTTGCAAGTAATACAGCGGTTGTTTTAAATTTGCGTTACTATTTTTACCCAATTAAAGTACATCTTAACAGGAAACTCTCATTTAAAGAATATCATCATTGGCCTACCCTTGAATGAATCGGGCTTATCCTGGAATGAATAGAATAAAATAGAATAGAATAGAATAGAATATGTTTTATTTTCCAATCAAGGACCCTTACGGGTATTACACAGAATAGATATAATATTCATTGGTGTAGACAATGCATAATAACACACATATAGACAGTCACAATAAAGCAACACAAACATACTTAACTTGATACCACATTTACAAAACAAGTACACATATTATACAGGCTATATCATTATAAACAAATGTCAATGCAATATATACGTACTGTGGAAAACAATGAGATATGATCAATGATGATGAAGATAATGATGGAATGTATCAGACAAAACACGGCTTTTCATTGATGTTTGCATTCTTATGCACATTTTGGACACTATGACACGTATTGACATACAAATAATCCGGTTGGCCAATTGGAAACTATAAAATAATAAGGAACGGAACTGGCATACCACACGGGTGAGATACCCCTATATATTGGTTTCGGTTTACCTGGTCAACCACCTTTGCACTGTGTGTAAAGTATTCAAACTTTGACACAATAAAAATTGTTATTTCTTGTCCCAAAGTCCCAAAAGCCATAACTCTGATATTCAAGAACCGTGCATATTTAACATAAGGCCAGTTAAGCAAAACTAATTTGCGTAAAATTGCCATTGTCTTATCCATTAGTTTAAACATTTGTTTTGGTGCTGAAAAGAACCATCTCATCGCGAATGTTCTTTTGAGTACCCATAACATATGTTTTGGTTGAGAAATACAAAAATAAGTTTCAGTTACGCACTCTTATCTGGGGACCTGTTTTAGTGTTGCTTCTCTTATCTTAAGCGACATCAACATAAGAGAGGATAACGCAGAATGTTAGAATGCAGGATACATCTTAAGCTGGTATTTGAATGGTATATTTATAAAAATTGATACAAGTAAATCATAGTGTACATGTACCAACCTTGGCTTCGCATTGTCGACGACTGTAATAGCAACCAGAGGGTCTCTTCTTTATATAACCTCCTTCACAGGTCAGCGCACAAACCCAGAGCAGCAAACTAATGGAAACAATCTGAAAACAGCCCTGGATCTCTAAAAATATTGTATTCCTATGTATATTCAAAATCACCCACCCATATAGATAGACATTTGACAGACTGGGGCTGGTTTACGCGTACAGACAAATACAATTTCATTACGAAGTTACGCACGTGCTTATTAAATTTGAACACGTTCAAGGGAAATCGCCTAATGTGGTATAAGTGATTTTTCATACCATAAGGATTTATCTTGGTAAATCACGGTATGGTTATTCTGGTAACAAGTGTTCTAAAACTCCTATCATTTGTTATAAATATAACAAACCAATAAGGTCTACGATATTTAACTTTAATAAAATTGTAAATGATTTAGATATAGATTCCAATACTCCTGCCTCCTGAGATTGTAAAAATTCAAATTATTTATATCCCTCTGCGGGGCATGTTATTACAGGTAATCTAAATGTCATTCCTGACATCCCTGGTTGCAGATTTATTCCTGTTTTGTTATGAAAGGGACTTTATGATGTCTCTTTCTGATGATAAGCAGGCTGATGTTATTGATGCGTTTAACACTACTTCCAAATATTTGGACGATATTTTAAATATTAATAATGTTTATTTTGACAATATGGTTAGTCAAATATACCCTTCAGAGCTCCAACTTAATAAAGCCAATGCCTCTGATACCGAAGCCGCATTTTTAGACTTGCATTTGTCAATTTCTAATGATATTGTTTCTACCAAAATTTATGACAAACGTGACGACTTTGATTTTGAAATTGTCAATTTCCCATTTTTAGATGGTGATGTTCCTCGTTCTACATCCTATGGAGTCTATATCTCTCAACTCATTCGTTTTGCTAGAGCATCTAGCTATGTTGCTGACTTCAACACTCGCAATAAATTGTTAACTCAGAAACTTCTTAAACAAGGCTATCGGTATCATAAACTTCGCAAAACATTTTCAAAATTTTATAGACGATACTATGATTTGATTTCTAAATTCCAAGTTGGACTTAAATCTCTCTTGCGCCAAGGACTTTCGGAACCTGATTTCTATGGTGACTTGGTGTATAAGTTGAAGAAGATTGTTGGCTCTAATAATTTTTCAGCGCAGTTCATTAAAATAATTTCCCATTATAAAAAGATTGGCTATAACATTAATGTATTGCAACAGACTGCATGCTTGGTAGTCAACCCAATCACGGTTGGCAACTTTGCTTTCCTCTTTAATTGCACGCCGGTGGGTCGGACTTCGGACTCTATGATGGTTCCGACTTAAAGACTTATCTATTGATGAGATGGTAGGGGCCTGATGCTTTGGCTGTTTGTCCGGCCCACCGTTTACCTGTTGGATTTCTTTTGCTCCGGTATTCAGTTTAATTTACTGTTGAGTCCTTATCCTTGCTTTATCTCCTTGTTATATCTTGATTTATATGTTTTAGGAGATGATGCATTGATAAGTTAGGGGTCTTTCATGCAAACCAAATATCTATGTGTCTTGATCCACATCTGAATTAAGGGTGAGGTTGGCGCCGTTAAACCGGTTTAAGCCCTCCAGTAAAAGTATTTTTACTGACCGTTCTAAGGCGGTGCTTCTTTTGTGGATCGTTTGTTTTAGTTATGCTTCATGTTGGTGTGTGTCGTAATGTCGTGTCTGTTCTTTCAGCCTTGTGGTCACCTGCTGGGAAAGAGCTGACCTCTTGGCCGTCGTGTGTGTTATGTTTTGTCAATTTCCCAAATGTGTCCTGGTCCACATCAGAATCAAGGGTGAGGTTGGCGCCGTAAAACTGGTTTAAGCCCTCCAGTAAAATATTTTACTGACCGTTCCAAGGCGGTACTTCTTTTGTGGATCTTTTATGTTTTTTTTTTCTTTCTTGTGTTTGCTATGTTTTGTGCGCGTCTGTTTATATGTGCTTTGTGGTCACCTGCTGGGAAAGGGCTGACCTCTTGGCTCTCGTTTGTGGTGTATTCTGTGAGTTTGTCACTTTCCCATTGGTATCCTGGGTCAGGTGTGGTACTTGATTGTATCGATTCCTGATCTTTGCACCATTACTTACTTTTTTTTTTTTTCTAATTGTGCGGAGCCATAATTTTTAATAATATAGCTGCACAGAGCATATAACAGGAAAGAATATATATTAATGGAGAACATATCTGTTTTCAACTTTAAATGCTCACCAGATGAAGAACAAAAAAGGCAAGAAAAGGCGTCAGAAAAGCTGGAAACAAAAAACAGAACAAAGGTAAGAGAAACACCATTGCTTCCACACCGACTCATATTGGCACAAGTATAGCGGATTTGGACCCTTGTAGCCAACTAAGCCAAAGCATGGCAAATTTACAAAATAATGGTCAGAGCAATGTACGTCCTTCAAGCCTAAGTCAAACGACGGACTTCAACAAAAAAAAAACAACAACATGCAACCACCACCGAATTATTTACAAAGTCTACCACGGTCACGTTTCTTTGAACAACCTTATCGTCAACAACAACAGCAGTTGCACGGAGGACATTTTGAACATAGTCAATGGTTAAATCAACTGTAACAAACCCTAAATTAAAACTGAGCAACGTTGAATGTGAAAGTATAAAAAAACGAATACAAAGTGGCAAATCTTGACACTACCTTGCGGGCTCAAAGCCACGTAATGCTAAAATTGAGTAAAAGTTATCTGAAATAGGAGGTATAAAATCAAATGTCACGCACATAGAAAATACAATGACAGGTATGACACATGAAATGACAAATGTTAAAAGCCCAAAAAAGAGTATGAAAACAGCATACAACACTTCAGTGCCATATGCGATGAAATATTAGACCAAAAATCAAATACAGATAACACTCTAGATTATATTTCCTACAAAATAGACAACTTGCAAATGCAATGTGAAACTCTTATTCAAAGACAGTCACAAGCAGAAACAAAGTTGATAGATCTTCAGTGCAAAAGTATGCGCGAAAATCTTATATTCACAGGTATTCCTGAAACAATAGACAGTTAGAATTGGTCAAGGGGAAATATCCAAAAGAAAATAGACGATAGGAGGAAAATTCTGTATGGTGAAATGAAGAAAGCGAAACGAAACCCTGATAACAATGTTAAGCTAGTCAGAGATAAATTATTTTATTAACAACACCGAATATATACCAGATGAGGCTAGGTCAAATGACAAACAAGCATTTCAATCCAGAGGGCGCTTGCATGCACCTCAAGAAGGAAGATCACATAGAGATCAATCAGCAATAAGATCTGAAGTGAGCAGAACTGACATCAGATATAAAAGCAAATAATATATATGAACACCAACCTGATTGGTCAAAGAACCTTCAGCAGAAAACAAAAAGGGGTCTCACCTCTGGAAGCAAACTTTACCCACAAGCGCCAGTGTAAAGGTAGCTCTAAATATGAACAGAACATCAAGTCACCACAAAGTGATCCACCTTTACACGAAGAGTTAAGACCATTAGACCATCACAGATGAACATTATAATATATAGCCTAAGTGTGACGCAAACTCTTACAGAGGGATCAAAAATGAGAAGAAACCAAGCAGACACAGAGCAGAGTGATGCCTCCAATGATGAATTGACCATAGAGGCCTAGGGAGGCGCAAAGGATGATAATAATGATAGAACTGAAGATAACCAGTCAGATAGAGATACAGATCCCAAATCAGACCCAACCTCAATAGAACTAGATAAATGTTTAACTGAGCAACTGAAAAGTATATCTTTAAATGTTTGTAGATTGAAAAGTAAACTCCAGTACCCCGATTTTATTAGTAAAATAGGTAATTATGACATAATCTGTGTATATTACCTCTAAAACTATAATAAAATATAAATAAAACAAAATGCCTAAACCAAAGTAAGCCATTGTCCGGACAATGGTGGTACCCTTCTGGCACCATATCACAGATCGGAGCTTCCAAGGCGGTACTTCTTTTGTGGAATTTTTATGTTTTTGTTCTGTCTTGTATTTGCTATGTCTTTTTGCGCGTCTGTTTATATATGCTTTGTGGTCACCTGTTGGGAAAGGGCTGACCTCTTGGCTCTCCTTTGTGGCGTCTAACTGTGGGTTTGTCACTTTCCTATTGGTATACTGGGTCAGGTGTGGTTCTTGATTGTATCGATTTCTGATCTTTGCACCCTTACTTACCTTGGTGGATGCTACAATATTTCGTCAAAAAAACTTGATGTTAGCCTTGTTTGACTTACATGTCATACGTATGCGCTGCGCTCCCTTTTCTACACTATAGATTAGCCACCATAAGTTATACTTTATATATGTACCAGCTCCTTTTGTGCTAGTTAACTAACCTGAGTGACTCAATAGGTAAAAAAAAAATAATTCGCCCCCTATGGGAGCAAATTATTTCCTTTAAGAGAAGTTCCCATATTGAAAAGGGCCGCGATGAAGAGAATTGATGTTCGCTCCAGTAGTCTCCCGTTGCTATCTGAAACCATAATGGCGTTCAGACTACGCCCTTGTAATGTACAACTATGTTAGGAAGATATGAGCCGTGACAGGAGATTTCCAACAATGTGGTATGTGCGACCAGCAAAGCCTCAGATCAGCCTGCGCATACGCGCAGTCTGATCAGAGCCTTTGCTAGTCACTTGAATATTCTATGAGTGTTAAGCTACTGACTTTACATCATTTGGAGTTTCGAAGCTTAAAATGAGACTGCACAGGCTCATCTGCGTCTACACTTGTCAAAATGCCACATTGTTGGAAATCACATACCACGGCTCAATTATGAGCATACAGTGTTAAATGTTCACACAATCATTGAATTCTTACTGTTATGATTACTGACAGCTGTGCGCATATATACATCTACACCGATTACCCCGTACTGAGACTTCCATACGTAATATACTCATGCTAATAAAAAGAAGGCCACCCCATTCATACGTCTTTGTTGAAAATAATTACAGACATGAACATGTTATGATAACAAATTTATTTATTGTAGTTCATATCTTGTATGACCGCCACCATTATGAATGCATTCTATGAGCCTTTGGCGCATGCTTAAAGGAAGCATTGGGCTGTACCCACCCCTTGTGGAATGTATTGTCTATTGTTCAATTAGCTATCGTTCCAATCTGGGAAATGTGGCGGCTGGGATGGGATACGATCATGAACCCATCAGTCCAGATTATCCCAGGGGTGGTCGATCAGATATGGATTGGGACCTGGGAGGCTGGTCAAGGAGTATGACATGGCCAGCTTGCAAACAGTTCCTTGCCATATTGCAGGTATGCTGTCATTGCTTGCTTGAAGAGAAAATTGTTTCAAACATTCTGATAGATTGGCATGACACGTGCGTTGGTTTTTGTTTGATTTGATTCTTAACGTCCACTCAACAATCTTTCAGTTATGCGGGACGGGTCTTCCTGGGTTGAACCAGTACTAAGCTAGGATATAACACGTGCGTGAAGGCCTTCACCCACATAGCGTTGGTCTGTAAGTGACGCCCGAATTACTATGCAAACTAAACAAAACCTTATACGAAACTCAGGATGGCCTTCTTTTTCTTAGCATGAGTATATAAACTACTCAAACACATAGAGTTAATTGCACTGAGCCTATCCCTTTGGCAATCGACACCTTTCGACATTACCGCTGCATATTTCGTCACCGATATGTTCAAGACTCACTGCCGGCGGAATCTTTTTGTTTTGTCATTGAGCATTTGTCATTTAAGCATTGTGTCATTTATCAGCTGCTTAGTACTGGTTCAACCCAGGAAGACAGGAAATTATCCCATGACTAAAAAATGTTGACTGGGACGTAAAGTATCAATACAAACATCAAAACCAGACACCGATTTCTTATTCAAATTCAGTTGCAGTTTGCCTTCTAGTACAGTCCTAAAAATGTGACATTTATAAATCGTCGAAGACATAGCTGAGACGCCATACTTTGAAAAAGGCGCATCTCACCTGGCCTTGAGATTATACATTTTTTATTAATGCTGGACTCAACTGAACATGAAATTTCAACTGCTCATGAAAACTTAAATGCTAAAAAATAGAGACTTGTCTGGCTTTCAAACTATCAAACGTTGCATTTATCATGCTCATTAATGTTAAAATGTCATTATATTTTGACATTTTAACATTTATAAGCATGATAAATATTATGCTCAGTTAAGTACTACATTAAGTTGTCTGATTTCACTAAAAGTCATGGCATGTAGCGTTCGTTTGTTTTTAGATAAATGGACCAACTTATCATATAAAGTTTGACACACTGCATAATATAAGTTTTCTGAGATTCAGCATAAAATTGTAATTATGTTCTTACCCATAATTTTAGCATTTGTCTCATTGAGACGGTTCTTTTGAGTTCCCACAACATGTTTTGGTTGAGAAACAATAAAATTATTTTTCTGTTACGTACTAAGGGTACTAAAGGCCTGAATACAGTTTGGCCGGAATGTTCCATTGTATATTATGAGAGGGACACATTTTATAATTTCCACAAAATATTGCATTTGTTTCTCTGAAGTTCGTTTTTTTCTAGCAAATAGTGCAGACGCTGATGAACTGCCGTGTTCTGTGACATTTCATCTTGGTCTTCTATGTTTGCAAAATCGACCAGTTTCTAAGGAGTTTCCTGTCTACGAGTTAAAATTGCTGCAATACATTTGTTATTATTATTCAAATAATAATAATAGTTATTATCATTATTATTTTTTTTTTTACAAATTATACTCAAGTTTTGACCTCAGACGGATCAAAGATTGAACGATTCTTCTAAGTAGCACGTGAAAGGTTACTCAGATTGTAACTTTATTACTAAACAAGTTCACGTGCTACAGCATGTGGGCTCGTCTAATTCTTGCGTCTAATCCTTGATCCGTCTGATGTCAAAACTTACATATAGGCATGTTTTTGCAACTTACAAAGTTTGAAGTCATTGCTGTCGCCTAAGCTGTTTACTGATAGCGGCAAAATATGTATGAGGATAAAATATCTTAAAACATACAGCGGGCGCCAGTTATAAGCCTCTTCATGTGAAAAGCTCATTATGTGAAATAACGATGTGCATTCGCGTAGCCTAATCAGTGTCATTAGTGCTCGCCAATACAAGATCTATTTTCATTATTCGTTAAACGTCAGATTGTCTACATAGCTTGACATATCAGTTTAACCTACGTATATACGCCTAGCATCCTTTTTGCATAACCTAGCCGAACAGTGGCGTCTGATCACGGTTTCGACTGTTTGCATACATAATGTTCGATTTAATGTTCGTTTGAAATTTTAATAAAAATAAAAAAAAATACCACACAACTGTCCTTTCAACGGAGATGGTCTGGTCCAGTTGACAAAAGTTGGAAATTCCATTCGGCTTAAATGAATGAGTGTAGCTGCCCAGGATGGGTGAGTAACTATCGCACAATCGAGACGCGAAGGACCAACGTCTACTTCTGTGCAGTTTGGCTAGAACGTTCGCTGCTCACACATAAATTAACGAAGTAGACAAGCCTTAGTTATACTGTAGAATTACGTGTAAGAGTTGCCTCCCTCTTGGTGTAAACTTACACTTATGTTCCTCCTAATCAACGTGTTGCCAATATTTCTTCAGTATAAAGAAGATCCACTAAACGTGTTATTGTTCTCCGGATCAATACTATAATGAGGGTAGGATAGAAAAATCCGTCTCGGCATCACAAGGCTTGCCGAGTGATGACAAACGGTGATCCCGAGGGACCGATTTTTCTATCCTATGTACCCTCACACGAATGATAGATTCCTTTTCTTGCTCACCACTTTTTTTATTTATTTATTAATTAATTAATTTATTTATGTATTATAAAATAAGCTTCCAGAAGTCCCTAAATACACATGATGGCGTTACTTGCCGTCCTAGGTAAGATAGCTTGGGTAAGATAAGATTTTCTATCCCATGGGAAAATCTCAGATATTCTTATCCAATGTGCAAGAAAGTAGATTCTTGCAAACCGGATAAGGATATCTGAGATTTTACCCTGGGATAGAAAATCTTATCTTACCCAGGCTATCTTACCCAGGCTGTCACGCGAGGGCTACATACATTGGTCGTATTGGAACTTATGCACATGGTCGTCAAGTGACGCCATTGTTATGTTTAAGTGACTTCAGCATGTTTAATTGCATCTTAGCGTATACAGGGACTTTCAAAAATAAAAACAGAAGTGAGCAAGAAAAATAATTCTTTATTCGTGTGAGGGTGCAAGCCTCGTGAAGGCAAACGGAGATCCTCGTGATGGAGTTTTCCACCCTATACTCACACTCATGATAGAATCTTATATCATCATATAACGTCACGTCTGGGAGTGAAAAAACGCCATACAATACAATCGATAAAACACTAGTGGTTAACAATTTTCGGGAAACGTTATGACGCCCATAACAACGTTGCGTGCATAATGACAAAATTATAACGTTTTTTATGGCAGAAATGAGATTTCAAAGTAAATTTAATGTCATATGATAAATAAAATTTAACATTTGTGCTCTTGTATTATTGAATTTATTAAACTTGTTGCGAAAATGAGATAAATTGCACGGCAAGCCTCGCATTTTATCTCTTTTCCTCGACTCGTCTAATAAATTCAATAAAACATGAGCACTCATGTAAGATCCTCTATTTAAAGAGACTAAGTCTGTAACTATGAACATTTTTCGAAAAATTTGTAAAAGTAGAATTAAGTTATGTTTTCACAGTAGTACAGCTGAAAACTGCACGGAAAAGTGAATTATCTTATAAAGACAGGTGTGTTTTTTTCTCTTGTTGGTAATTATTTACGTCCCTCCAATAATTTTAGACCGTTGATTTTTAACATAAATACAGTTGTTTTGATAGTGATAACTTGTTAAGATTTACAAAAATTGTAAAATGTTTACCCGAATTTGAGTATTTTTACTGTGTTCTTGAAAAATAAAAACATTTTTTTCTAAAATTAGAAGATCAAAAGTTACAGACTATGCAGCTTTAAAACAGTCGAAATGTTACACCAGGATCATTGGCAGTTTAGCTGCCACCAAATTTGGTGTTATGTTTCTTTTACTTCTTTACAGAGTAAGAACCGTTATGTCATGGTTTGACTCAAAAAATCGTGTTCGAATACATATATGTCCGGAAATAGTTATAGGGCAAGGAAGCGCGAGATATTTTGTACCAATGAATGATACAATTAAGTCAGGATGGTCCAAAGTATACGTAATAGTTATGCCATGGGCTGTCCGCATGTACGTGGAAATAATTATCTAATTATCTAACACATGGTATAACTACTCTATACCACCTATATCAGTGTAGACCTTGCACATTACGAGATATTTCGTACTAAAGTTGGTATAAATGTATATTGATCGTTCACAAAATATTATATTTCTTTCTTTGAAGATTGATTAGGTCTTACCAAAAGTGTAGACCTTGATGAAATGCCACGTTATGTGGCATTGCACTATTTGCCAAAGTGCCCGTTTTGGGAGTTCTGGTCTTCAAATGGTCAAAGGCGACCGTCAAAAGAGATTTGGCGTCCACCGTTTGTACACACGTTCAGAGTAAACAACTGCAAAGAAGATATGCGAGCTTAACATTTTTTGTGCTTCAACAACAGCAGAATCTAGGGCAAAGATTTGGTACCAGTGAAATGCATTTAAGCACCCAAGTGGCTTTGGCTGCTGTCCGTTCTAAGGCGGTTGTTCTGTTGTTGTTGATTCGTGTTTGATTTTTACCCCTATTGTGGGATTCTGTAATTGTTCTATGTTTTGTTGTGCGTTACTTTGTGTCCATTCTAGTTTTGCAATCATCTCGATGGGGAAGAGAGAGCTGGTTGCTTTGCTTTGTGTGTCTTCTTGGTGTCTCCTGATTGTTGTATGGCTCTTCCTCACGATGCCACGGGTTTGTCTGCAGTTTGTGATTGTGGTATTTCCTGATCATACTCACTTACTTAATATTTTGTGGCAGATGCGGATAGTACAGCGTTCCTTAGATTATATCGCTGGAATAAAGTTTTTCCAGCTCGCAAGCGATGTCCATTTTGGTAGCCATCTTGGTCAGCGTTCATCGGACAAACCCGGTATTTAAACTTTGGTAAGAGATTAATAAATCGGATTGCATTTACGACATGTAGCCGAGATCTAGGATCAGTTTAATTGAAGCCTGTGCGACGTATTTTATCTTTAAAAGATCGTACAAGTTCGTGAGTTAAAACTCGGGAGTAAAATATTTTTACTGACCGTTCCAAGGCGGGGCTTTTTTGTGGATCTTTTTTGTTATTTACGTTTCGTGTCTGTCGTGTTGTCTCATCAGTTCATTGCAGCCTTGTGGTCACCTGCGGGGAAAGGGCTGACCTTTTGGTTCTTTTGTGTGTGATGTTTTCTTGTGTTTTTGTCACTTTCCCATGTGGTGTCCTGTGGTACAGGATTGTATCGATTCCTGATATTTGCCTTCTTGCTTACTTTCATCAAGGTTCTGGTCTGTGCAGTTCTTATATTTATCGTATATCCAAGACAAATAAGTCCATTGAAGGTGTTGCACCTGCAACTTTGATCTTTAATACATGTATTACACATTTAGAGAGCATGGCTGCTGCATTCGAAATGATTATAAAAGCTAAAGGGAAACAAATCATCTGCACATTTAAACTACCTCGAGAGTTTTACAAATAGGACCACCCTTTACTTACTAAATGTTTGCTCCATTCATTGAAGCATCGGCTACTTGTTTCTCCAAGTAACCTCTATCAACCCCTTTCCCCACCTCGTCGAATGCTGGTACCACGGTGTTAATCCGCCACCACCGTCTTTAAGATTCTGTCAATCAATTGCTTTTTGTGCCTTACTGATACGTCTAAGGGATTTCCAACCATATACATGTAGACCGATTAAGCCGCCTATAACAAAATATATCTTTAAAAAAGATATTCAGCAGCATTCAAAGGAGAACATACATTTAAAGTTTTGTTTATTGGAAGATGTTTTACGCACAGTAGTTTGGCGATATTTGAAGCATTAAAATTAAGTCAGAAGCTTTTATTTCTGTTGCGCCCAAACGTGCATTACTTTGTAGCCAGACTGCTCGAAGCAGAAGAAATACAGGATGAAAAAACAACAACATTTTACCAGCGCTCTAGATGTAGATCTATATGGCTTAATTCTAAGCATGCTAGGAAATTGTTGTCGTCTGCTAGTTGTTTTTTTAATGTGAGCTTTATCAAGATACTCTCGGTTTTATCGTCAAGCGTTTTGGACCAAGATCAGACCCAGTATTTTTTAGGTTCTAATTTGTGTACAAACTGTTTGCAAATGATACCAGCACAACACATTTAAGTAGTCGCTAGCTGGCAAAAGAGTTATGAACCAATTAGTGTATAGAGCATTACACTTGATAAATATCGTAAGCTGTTATGTGATATTTGGATATACGAAAGCTAATTAGAGAGAAAAGAAACATGACAAGCTAATCAGTGTTCTTAATATTTCATTGGGCATTTCAGCTCACACTCTCTCGCTTCTTGCTTCAATTATAGATAGGAATTCCAGCAGACGATGAGAGTGACGTTCATTGTCTTCAGTTTGTAAACCAATGACTGGGCTGGGATTTTAATCTGATAAGCAGTGTATTACAGTCTACTATTTTTATAACTGGGCTGTGTAAGAGTCTAAGTTATTAACCAATGAATACACCGTTTACTTGCTTTACAATGTAAGATTGTTTCTGATTGGTGGAATTTAAAGTGAACTCAATTCTAGACAGCTGCCGCTGAAAAACATGATAATTCATGATATAGCTTTCTTGCTTCCAGTGAAATGCCCATGCTGACAAAAATAAGGAGATCTCTCTAGGAAAGAAACTTGGAGGAATGATCAGTACTCGCCATGATAGATAGATAACTGGATAGATAGATAGATAGATAGATAGATAGATATATAGATAGATAGATAGATAGATAGATAGATAGATAGATAGATAGATAGATAGATAGATAGATAGATAGATAGATAGATAGATAGATAGATAGATAGATAGACAGACAGACAGATATAAAACAATTGTCTGTTTGTTAATAGCGTAACCCCAATGATTTCAGCAACATAAAAAGGCTAGTGACTGTACATAAATGATGCTGTTGTGGTGGTTAATTGAAAATTCGTATTAAAATTTGGTTTTGAAAGAAGGAGTATTATTAGAAAAATTCCATTTTTACAAAAAGCGTTCCATGGAGATTCCTGGAAAGGGATTAAACCACTTTTATCACCAAGCATCATTCTTGATAGGAAACCAAGCTAATCACAGGACAAACATTTTTTTGTCTTATAAATCCAACTATCGCAATGAGTCAGACCATGCGTCCATTTGCATTCTGATCAATGGCAAAAATACGCAGTGTTCCTCTAAATATTTTGAGCAGTGTATATCTGTCTGGTAGCGTGACTGTCTGATGAAGTGCTAGGCGGAGTTGTCATGGTCGTGGGTTCGAATCTCGCTAGAGGCAAAATATTTACAGCATCTATCGGCTCAGTTGATTCATTATATCTCTCTGTATTTATCTTCTGTATGAATCTGCATCAGTTTCTGATCCTGTGTAGCTCGAAAGCAAAGGTGTTTGTGAAATTATATTTCCGCACTTCTGATATTTATCTAATTTCACTTGTATCCTTGGATCCATCAGGCTTTCATTTGCGAACTAAATAGATGACATCCATTGAATAGGAACCAATATAGGTACCATTGTACAATTAGACACGGTGGTTTTGGGTGCAATAGGATTTATGCGCATTAGAAACACGTCCGGGGGTACTTTGGTCAACCCTGATTTTCACTCTCCTAACACTTGGTCATAATTTCTTTTTCAGACTGGAAGCCCTCCCTATGCCAGGCAGCTCCAGAAGGTTTCAGTAAAATCTGTGCTCTTTCCATTTCGGGAAATGAATTTTGCCAGGTCAGTGTATTCATGGGCGGGAGAAGCAGAAAATTTGAAAAAAAAGTACGGTCTCTCCAAACTCTAAAGAATTTTAGAAAAGCAATCTGGCGAAATCGAGACTTTTGACACTTAGTTTGTTTTTCTCGAGTTTCTGAACAAGAATAAGTGTAGATTGATGTTCCAGACGTTGAGTTGTCATTTAGAAATTACTTGTTTTCTTTGCACATTAAACTATATAGGAAATTCCAATAGTACAGTGAGACCTTGAAGAAAGTATCAATCATATCTTCTGAAGGCTTGTTGCTTAAATCGTCTGGGTCACATGGAGTCTGTTGTTTTGATTTTCTGAAGGAGTTGTAAATTTTTGACAAAATAGAATGGAAAAGCAGCTTGATTTTGATAAATATTTAATGATTTTGCAAACAAAGATTGATTATTCCTCGGGCAACATGGATTGTATGTTATATGACAGAAAGTATAGTCTATTGACACTAAGAACCAGTAATCATACTGTTGAATATGGAAGACAGAAACTTACATTTAATAATGGAAAATCTGTATTTGTAACTGCCCACAGGGCTATGTACATGTGCATAAAACAAATATCTTGTTTACCTAGGAACTTTGAGATTAGTCACTTGTGCCATAACAGCCGGTGTATCCGACCAGATCATCTCAGCATGGAACCGCATCATATAAACATGGAAAGACTTCGGTGCACTCAAACATTACCGAGACATTGTCTACATCATGGAGTATATCCGGATTGCATAATTAAGGTGAGCATTCATTACACAAATTAGACTTTTGTCTTGTTGAAGGTAAAAGCCATACCCCACCCACCCTTTACACTGTACAAAAATGAATTCTGCTCTGTCCTGTATTAAAGATTTTTAGGATTATTTTTCAAGCACATCAGTTGAATATGTCACTCTCCGTTCTCGCTTAGCATCATAGTTTCTGTATTTTTCAATTTTTCGCCGGTATCTGGACCTCTTGTAGTTTTGCGAAGTTTGTCGTTGTTGATCGTACAAAACTTTCTGTTGTAACTGCTGTAACGGTTTAATAATTTTAATTTCTGGGTTGATGGGTGCACCAACAGAGAGAGCTTTTTCTAAAGCTGAATTGGCACGCCCATCATTCAATCGTGCAGCTGCACTAAGCTTTCGAGCTTTTGCATTTCTACGAAATGTCACATCCTTTGGGTTAGAGGCATTAATTGCCCGATGTAAAGCCTCAAGTTTATTAGTGGTGGCACATGCTCGTGTTTTCCTAACAGCAATTTTACCGAGTCGCATATTAAGGCACTGTAGAAGCAACTGTCTATCCTGACCCTTTATAATACAAGATCCTTTTGTTGAAGGCCAGAAATCCTTCTTCCAGCAATCATTGGGGGGTTTTCCATTGCAAGCCAGTGAGAATTTTCTACAGTATTGACCATATTTACCAGATTAGCATTTGATTATGGCAGATTTGATATTTTTGATGCTGTCGAATAATCTTGGGGGTTGTTTTTCTGTAGTCGCACGGCTTGATGCTGCAATTTTGAATTCAACGAATACTCGATGGGCTATCTCCTTCGCAAATCTACCGCGAAGAAATTTGTACTCCTTCTGAATAGGGGCATTAAACATTTGTGGGCTGAAATTCATCTTCTTTATCTTGTTTCGCATTGATTTTGTCAAGTGGATCACATCAGCCATTCTTGCCATTGGCTTGCCAGTGATTTGTATCTGAGCATCTCTGGCCCCTTTATAAGCATTGCTGTCCCCATCAGTGGTCATCTCTCCTATGTTAACTGGCACTTCACTGGACAGAATGGATGACATGCAGGCTTTAGCCTCTCTATATTCATCACCTGGAACCAGGGTAAATATCATAAAAATCTCTGTCCACAAAAATAAAGTAATAATGATGATAATAATAACAAAATATGATAATAATAATAATGTTTCAGTGTAAATTATTATTATTATTATTATTATTATTATTATTATTAGTATTATTATTGTTATTATTATTATTATTATTATTATTATTATTAGTTTGTTAATGCTGCTTTTGTTGTTGTAAACATTGTTGTTGTTGCTGCTGTTGTTCTTGTTGTTTAGTAGCAGTACTCATTTGTTATCTTCATTTACTGGCATAAACTGTAGAATCTGGTCCTGAGGTTATAATTGTTTTCATGCTCATCCCCAACTGAGTATTTATCATGCTAAGAAATGTTCTAATGCCAAATATTTGGCATTTGAACCTTCATGAGCATGATAAATTTCATGCCGAAATGAGTTGAAATGCTCATGAAAATAAAATGCTGCAAATTACAGACTTTTCTTGCTTTCAACCCCCAGATGTTGTTTTTATAATGTCAATGAATGTTAAAATGCCAACAGATGTTAAAATATCAACATGTAAAATGCCAACATTGTTTGGCATTTTAACATTTTTGACATTTTAACATGTGTTTGGCATTTTAACATTCATCGGCATGATAAATCTTATGCTAAATTAGATTGAGCATCAGGATGCCTGGTCAGATATAAGATAAGAGTTGCATAATCTTGGTCTGTGTTCAACTGTGTGTTCAGCTGTGTTGCATTGAAATGTATGCAAATTTAAATTGGAAATTTTGATGAGAATTTTTTTGGCATTTGATGTGATTTATATTTGATTTACATGATTTGTTATGATTTGTATTTGATTTGCATGATATATGGTACAACCGCTTACCTATTACATCTGTTTCAAGTAAATTCTTGGTACATCCACCTTTATCATCACAAGTAGTATGGTCTCCTCTACTGCACAATTTGTTGCTCTCATGCATTCCGATGATTTTCTTCTGCTTTGTTTGCATCTCAATAATAGATGTGCTTACTTGTGTTGCTGGTTGCATAGGAGTAGTGCCACTGGCAGACTGCAGCCTGTTGTTGTACTGAGAGTCAATACCAGCTAGAATTGGTTCCTGAGCATCAAAACCACATGCAATATTGGTTCTTTGCACCTGTTGCCTGGCACGGGTAAATGAAGCTTTGGCCACTTGTTCCACTCTATCCGCAGCAAAATTACAGTGGTTCTGCATTGATTTATAGGATGGGGGTGGTATTTGAAGACACATGACAATGTATCGCAAGTCTGATGGGCCAATCTTCGTATCCATCAAACCACTGGCAACTGATAAATTGATGTTAGCTGCTTTAGCACCAGGCTTGTCAGTGTTTATTTCCTCATACAGATTGGATTTATCACTGATAAAACCACATGTTTGGCATACTAGTCTCTCCTTCCAGGCAAAACCCCACTGCATCTCACTTTCTAGGTCAAATTCTAATCTTCTTTTGCAGGTTGAGCTCCAGAGATTATGTCCTGCATAGCTGTGGTGGAACAGAGCTGCTGTTTTTTCCAGGTGGAGAATACGGTAAGTGTTTTGTGTGTTGCTGGAAACATCTGAGGCAGTATCTATCAAAGATCGCTTGTCTGCTGCTGGCCGTAAAATCATGGAGGGTGTTACTTTCTTATCTGTAGCACCAGATAGAAGCATACCAGAACTTTTTTCTGTAGAAATTATGCAGTGGTAATCCTCTGATGTCATTCTAGTAATACTCCTACTTACTTGGCTGTCTGTCCATCGTTCATTTCCCTTAGCTCTCCTTTCATCATTCCCTTTCTTAAAATGGCCCTTGTTCTGGTCCTTCATACGCTTTGGCATGTTGTAAATAATTCAGAAAAATAATGATATATATACCACTATCATATAGAAATATCTTTAAAAGTCTTCTTGAGTATCACATTCAATAGATCATACATGGAGGAACAGTAGTTAACAATATGACGTTCCTATGCAACTGACGTTATTAGCGCGACGTCATAACGTTGACTGGTTCTATAACTATAAAACAGGATGCTATGACACATTTGTATTTGAGGGACCTCTTATCACTGATAGATATAATACACTGGCACAGCAAGCAGTTTGCTCAGTATGTGAGAGTGGGTTATCTTTGACAAAGAACACCTGTTTTGGCAATGCAGGTCTGAATCAAGAATAGGGTTTTCAGTTAAAGCATCATTTGAGTGCCTCGTGCCATAGAATTTTTTCTTATCTAGAGCTCAAAAATATTTTAATTGAACTAGAGCGCATACTTTATTAATATTTCAATATCATAGGTACATGAATTTGTTTAAAATTACTTCAATTATTCCTTTAAAGCTGGATATCAAGTATGAAATGTCTCTGCAAGCCCATATTTTTTCCTTTGAAAAACACCTAAAATTGGTTGGTCGTGTAGGTATATCTTTGGGGTCTGTTTTGTTTCTGGAGTTATGCAAGGTTACTTTTTTGGGGCTATTTTATTTTATTATAGATAGCTCTATATGCAAATAGGTATGTTTTGTATTAGAACTGTTGAATGCAGTCTTCAAGGTATCACTGTACAATTAGACACCGTGGTTTTGGGTGCAATAGGATTTATGCGCATTAGAAACAAGTCCGGGGGTACTTTGGTCAACCCTAATTTTCAGTCTCCTAACACTTGGTCATAATTTCTTTTTCAGACTGGAAGCCCTCCCTATGCCAGGCAGCTCCAGAAGGTTTCAGTAAAATCTGTGCTCTTTCCATTTCGGGAAATGAATTTTGCCAGGTCAGTGTATTCATGGGCGGGAGAAGCAGAAAATTTGAAAAAAAGTACGGTCTCTCCAAACTCTAAAGAATTTTAGAAAAGCAATCTGGCGAAATCGAGACTTTTGACACTTAGTTTGTTTTTCTTGAGTTTCTGAACAAGAATAAGTGTAGATTGATGTTCCAGAAGTTGTCATTTAGAAATTACTTGTGTTCTTTGCACATTAAACTATATAGGAAATTCCAATAGTACAGTGAGACCTTGAAGAAAGTATCGATCATATCTTCTGAAGGCTTGTTGCTTAAATCGTCTGGGTCACATGGAGTCTGTTGTTTTGATTTTCTGAAGGAGTTGTAAATTTTTGACAAAATAGAATGGAAAAGCAGCTTGATTTTGATAAATATTTAATGATTTTGCAAACAAAGATTGATTATTCCTCGGGCAACATGGATTGTATGTTATATGACAGAAAGTATAGTCTATTGACACTAAGAGCCAGTAATCATACTGTTGAATATGGAAGACAGAAACTTGCATTTAATAATGGAAAATCTGTATTTGTAACTGCCAACAGGGCTATGTACATGTGCATAAAACAAATATCTTGCTTACCTAGGAACTTTGAGATTAGTCACTTGTGCCATAACAGCCGGTGTATCCGACCAGATCATCTCAGCATGGAACCGCATCATATAAACATGGTAAGACTTCAGTGCTCTCATACATTACCGAGACATTGTCTACATCATGGAGTATATCCGGATTGCATAATTAAGGTGAGCATTCATTACACAAATTAGACTTTTGTCTTGTTGAAGGTAAAAGCCATACCCCACCCACCCTTTACACTGTACAAAAATGAATTCTGCTCTGTCCTGTATTAAAGATTTTTAGGATTATTTTTCAAGCACATCAGTTGAATATGTCACTCTCCGTTCTGGCTTAGCATCATAGTTTCTGTATTTTTCAATTTTTCGCCGGTATCTGGACCTCTTGTAGTTTTGCAAAGTTTGTCGTTGTTGATCGTACAAAGCTTTCTGTTGTAACTGCTGTAACGGTTTAATAATTTTAATTTCTGGGTTGATGGGTGCACCAACAGAGAGAGCTTTTTCTAAAGCTGAATTGGCACGCCCATCATTCAATCGTGCAGCTGCACTAAGCTTTCGAGCTTTTGCATTCCTACGAAATGTCACATCCTTTGGGTTAGAGGCATTAATTGCCTGATGTAAAGCCTCAAGTTTATTAGTGGTGGCACATGCTCGTGTTTTCCTAACAGCAATTTTACCGAGTCGCATATTAAGGCACTGTAGAAGCAACTGTCTATCCTGACCCTTTATAATATAAGATCCTTTTGTTGAAGGCCAGAAATCCTTCTTCCAGCAATCATTGGGGGGTTTTCCATTGCAAGCCAGTGAGAATTTTCTACAGTATTGACCACATTTACCAGAATAGCATTTGATTATGGCAGATTTGATATTTTTGATGCTGTCGAATAATCTTGGGGGTTGTTTTTCTGTAGTCGCACGGCTTGTTGCTGCAATTTTGAATTCAACGAATACTCGATGGGCTATCTCCTTCGCAAATCTACCGCGAAGAAATTTGTACTCCTTTTGATTAGGGGCATTAAACATTTGTCGGCTGAAATTCATCTTCTTTATCTTGTTTCGCATTGATTTTGCCAAGTGGATCACATCAGCCATTCTTGCCATTGGCTTGCCAGTGATTTGTATCTGAGCATCTCTGGCCCCTTTATAAGCATTGCTGTCCCCATCAGTGGTCATCTCTCCTATGTTAACTGGCACTTCACTGGACAGAATGGATGACATGCAGGCTTTAGCCTCTCTATATTCATCACCTGGAACCAGGGTAAATATCATAAAAATCTCTGTCCACAAAAATAAAGTAATAATGATGATAATAATAACAAAATATGATAATAATAATAATGTTTCAGTGTAAATTATTATTATTATTATTATTATTATTATTATTATTATTATTATAAGTTTTATTATTGTTATTATTATTATTATTATTATTATTATTATTATTATTATTATTATTATTATTATTAGTTTGTTAATGCTGCTTTTGTTGTTGTAAACATTGTTGTTGTTGCTGCTGTTGTTCTTGTTGTTTAGTAGCAGTACTCATTTGTTATCTTCATTTACTGGCATAAACTGTAGAATCTGGTCCTGAGGTTATAATTGTTTTCATGCTCATCCCCAACTGAGTATTTATCATGCTAAGAAATGTTCAAATGCCAAATATTTGGCATTTGAACCTTCATGAGCATGATAAATTTCATGCCGAAATGAGTTGAAATGCTCATGAAAATAAAATGCTGCAAATTACAGACTTTTCTTGCTTTCAACCCCCAGATGTTGTTTTTATAATGTCAATGAATGTTAAAATGCCAACAGATGTTAAAATATCAACATGTAAAATGCCAACATTGTTTGGCATTTTAACATTTTTGACATTTTAACATGTGTTTGGCATTTTAACATTCATCGGCATGATAAATCTTATGCTAAATTAGATTGAGCATCAGGATGCCTGGTCAGATATAAGATAAGAGTTGCATAATCTTGGTCTGTGTTCAACTGTGTGTTCAGCTGTGTTGCATTGAAATGTATGCAAATTTAAATTGGAAATTTTGATGAGAATTTTTTTGGCATTTGATATGATTTATATTTGATTTACATGATTTGTTATGATTTGTATTTGATTTGCATGATATATGGTACAACCGCTTACCTATTACATCTGTTTCAAGTAAATTCTTGGTACATCCACCTTTATCATCACAAGTAGTATGGTCTCCTCTACTGCACAATTTGTTGCTCACATGCATTCCGATGATTTTCTTCTGCTTTGTTTGTATCTCAATAATAGATGTGCTTACTTGTGTTGCTGGTTGCATAGGAGTAGTGTCACTGGCAGACTGCAGCCTGTTGTTGTACTGAGAGTCAATACCAGCTAGAATTGGTTCCTGAGCATCAAAACCACATGCAATATTGGTTCTTTGCACCTGTTGCCTGGCACGGGTAAATGAAGCTTCGGCCACTTGTTCCACTCTATCCGCAGCAAAATTACAGTGGTTCTGCATTGATTTATAGGATGGGGGTGGTATTTGAAGACACATGACAATGTATCGCAAGTCTGATGGGCCAATCTTCGTATCCATCAAACCACTGGCAACTGATAAATTGATGTTAGCTGCTTTAGCACCAGGCTTGTCAGTGTTTATTTCCTCATACAGATTGGATTTATCACTGATAAAACCACATGTTTGGCATACTAGTCTCTCCCTCCAGGCAAAACCCCACTGCATCTCACTTTCTAGGTCAAATTCTAATCTTCCTTTGCAGGTTGAGCTCCAGAGATTATGTCCTGCATAGCTGTGGTGGAACAGAGCTGCTGTTTTTTCCAGGTGGAGAATACGGTAAGTGTTTTGTGTGTTGCTGGAAACATCTGAGGCAGTATCTATCAAAGATCGCTTGTCTGCTGCTGGCCGTAAAATCATGGAGGGTGGCACTTTCTTATCTGTAGCACCAGATAGAAGCATACCAGAACTTTTTTCTGTAGAAATTATGCAGTGGTAATCCTCTGATGTCATTCTAGTAATACTCCTACTTACTTGGCTGTCTGTCCATCGTTCATTTCCCTTAGCTCTCCTTTCATCATTCCCTTCCTTAAAATGGCCCTTGTTCTGGCCCTTCATATGCTTTGGCATGTTGTAAATAATTCAGAAAAATAATGATATATATACCACTATCATATAGAAATATCTTTAAAAGTCTTCTTGAGTATCACATTCAATAGATCATACATGGAGGAACAGTAGTTAACAATATGACGTTCCTATGCAACTGACGTTATTAGCGCGACGTCATAACGTTGACTGGTTCTATTACTATAAAACAGGATGCTATGACACATTTGTATTTGAGGGACCTCTTATCACTGATAGATATAATACACTGGCACAGCAAGCAGTTTGCTCAGTATGTGAGAGTGGGTTATCTTTGACAAAGAACACCTGTTTTGGCAATGCAGGTCTGAATCAAGAATAGGGTTTTCAGTTAAAGCATCATTTGAGTGCCTCGTGCCATAGAATTATTTCTTATCTAGAGCTCAAAAATATTTTAATTGAACTAGAGCGCATACTTTATTAATATTTCAATATCATAGGTACATGAATTTGTTTAAAAGTACTTCAATTATTCCTTTAAAGCTGGATATCAAAGTATGAAATGTCTCTGCAAGCCCATATTTTTTCCTTTGAAAAACACCTAAAATTGGTTGGTCGTGTAGGTATATCTTTGGGGTCTGTTTTGTTTCTGGAGTTATGCAAGGTTACTTTTTGGGGCTATTTTGTTTTATTATAGATAGCTCTATATGCAAATAGGTATGTTTTGTATTAGAACTGTTGAATGCAGTCTTCAAGGTATCACTGTACAATTAGACACCGTGGTTTTGGGTGCAATAGGATTTATGCGCATTAGAAACAAGTCCGGCGGTACTTTGGTCAACCCTGATTTTCACTCTCCTAACACTTGGTCATAATTTCTTTTTCAGACTGGAAGCCCTCCCTATGCCAGGCAGCTCCAGAAGGTTTCAGTAAAATCTGTGCTCTTTCCATTTCGGGAAATGAATTTTGCCAGGTCAGTGTATTCATGGGCGGGAGAAGCAGAAAATTTGAAAAAAAGTACGGTCTCTCCAAACTCTAAAGAATTTTAGAAAAGCAATCTGGCGAAATCGAGACTTTTGACACTTAGTTTGTTTTTCTCGAGTTTCTGAACAAGAATAAGTGTAGATTGATGTTCCAGAAGTTGTCATTTAGAAATTACTTGTGTTCTTTGCACATTAAACTATATAGGAAATTCCAATAGTACAGTGAGACCTTGAATACGACGTGAACTGCATCAGTTGTCGTCAATATCAGCGCTTCCTGAACATCCTTCTAGGGGATGTCTCAGTGGCGCAGTTGGTAGCGTCGATGTCTGGTGAAGTGCTAGGCGGAGTTTTCATGGACGTGGGTTCGAATCTCGCTAGAGGCAAAATATTTAAAGCATCTATCGGCTCATTTGATTCATTATATCCCTCTGTATTTATCTACTGTATGAATCTGCATCCGTTTCTGATCCTGTGTAGCTCGAAAGCAATGGTGTTTGTGAAATTATATTTCCACACTTCTGATATTTATCTCATTTCACTTGTATCCGTGGATCCATCAGGCTTTCATTTGCGAACTAAATAGATGCCATCCATTGAAAAGGAACCAATGTACGACGTGTACTGCATCTGTCGTCGTCAATATCAGCGCTTCCTGAACATCCTTTTAGGGGATGTCTCAGTGGCGCAGTTGGTAGCGTCGATGTCTGGTGAAGTGCTAGGCGGAGTTGTCATGGACGTGGGTTCGAATCTCGCTAGAGGCAAACTATTTACAGCATCTATCGGCTCAGTTGATTCATTATACCCCTCTGTATAAATCTACTGCATGAATCTGCATCAATTTCTGATCCTGTGTAGCTCGAAAGCAATGGTGTTTGTGAAATTATATTTCCACACTTCTGATTATTATCTCATTTCACGCGTATCCTTGGATCCACCAGACTTTCATTTGCGAACTAAATAGATGCCATCCATTGAATAGGAACCAATATACGACGTGTACTGCATCAGTCGTCGTCAATATCAGCGCTTCCTGAACATCCTTTTAGGGGGTGTCTCAGTGGCGCAGTTGGTAGCGTCGATGTCTGGTGAAGTGCTAGGCGGAGTTGTCATGGACGTGGGTTCGAATCTCGCTAGAGGCAAAATATTTACAGCATATATCGGCTCAGTTGATTCATTATATCCCTCTGTATATATATATGATAATTGGTAAGCTGGATAGATAGATAGATAGATAGATAGATAGATAGATAGATAGATATTATTATGAAATGGTACGTTCAAGTATCACCTGATCATTCCTCATATAGATCAGTATCACTTACAAATCAACTCCTGCATTTGCCGAGAGTTGAGATAGATAAACCAAATATCTCTATCCAACACATATACTCGTATCATATGACATGCATACCTTTAAAACCTACAAATCAAGACAGCTTTGATTTAACGGCTACACACTTGATTATTATGTTACTTCTCAGCTGACTGGGCTCTGTAGGAAGAGCTTCAAACCAGACTATAATGTTACTTCTCAGATGTCTGGGCTCTGTAGTTAGAGCTACAAACCAGATAATTATGCTACTTCTCAGATGACTGGGCTCTGTAGATAGAGCTACAAACCAGATAATTATGCTACTTCTCAGATGACTGGGCTCTGTAGATAGAGCTACAAACCAGATAAATATGTTACTTCGCAGATGACTGAGCTCTGTAGATAGAGCTACAAGCCAGATAAATATGTTACTTCCAAGATGGCTGGGCTATGTAGATAGAGCTGCAAGCCAGATTATTATGTTACGTCTCAGATGACCGGACTCAGTAGATAGAGCTACAAACTTGATTATTATGTTACGTCTCAGATGACTGGACTCAGTAGATAGAGCTACAAACCAGATTATTATGTAACTTATCAGATGACTGGACTCTGTAGATAGAGCTTAAACCAGATTAAATAGTTACCTCTCAGATAACTGGGCTTAGTAGATATAGCTACAAACCGGATTATTATGTTACTTATCGGATAACTGAGCTCTGTAGATAGAGCTACAAAACAGAGAATTATGTTACTCACAGACGACTGAGCTCTGTATATAGAGCTACACTCGAGATGACTATGTTGTTTTTCAGATGACTTGGTTTTGTAGATAGAGCTACAAACGAGATTATAATGTTACTTATCAGATGATTGGACTCTGAAGATAGAGCTACAAACCAGATTATAATGTTTACTTCTGAGATGACTTGACTCTGTAGATAGATCTACAAACCAGATTATTATGTTACTTCTCAGACGACTGGGCTCTGTAGATAGAGCTACATACGGGATAATAATGTCAATTTTAAGATGCTGGGCTCTGTAGATAGAGCTACATACCAGATAAATATGTTACTTCTCAGATGACGGAGCTCTGTAAATACAGCTACAAACGAGATTATTGTGTTACTTATAAGATGACTTGTCTCTGTAGATAGAGCAACAAACCAGATTATTTTGTTACGCCTCAAATGACTGAGCTCTGTAGGTAGACCTACAAAAGATAGTATTATGTAACTTCTAAGATGACTGAGCTCTGTAGATAGAAATACAAATCAGATTATTATGTTACTTATCGGATGACTGGGCTCAGTAGATAGAGCTACAAAATAGATAATTATGTTACTTATCAGATAACTGAGCTCTATAGATAGAGCTACACACGAGATGACTATGTTACTTTTCAGATGACTTGTATCTATAGATAGAGCTACAAACCAGATTATTATGTTACTTGTCAGATGACTGAGCTCTATAGTTAGAGCTACAAACGAGATTAACGGCTACTCACATGATTATTATGTTACTTCTCAGCTGACTGGGCTCTGTAGGAAGAGCTTCAAACCAGACTATAATGTTACTTCTTAGATGGCTGGTCTCTGTAGATAGACCTTCAAACCAGATTATAATATTACTTCTCAGATGACTTGGCTCTGTAGATAGAGCTACATACCAGATAATTATGTTAATTTTATATAGAGAGAAACGAGATGATTATAATGTTACTTCTGAGATCACTTGGCTCTGTAGATAGAACTACAAACCAAATTAGTATGTTACGTCTCGGATGACTGGGCTCTGTTTATAGAGATAAACGAGATTATAATGTTACTTCACAGATGACTTTGCTCTGTTAAACAGAATATTATTGTTGGTTTTTTAACGTACATGAGCAGGATAATTTTCTTGCTCAGCTGAGTTGAGCATGAAAACGTTTTATAACCTCGGGGCCTGGTTTATCAATTATGTTACTTTTCAGCTGACCACAAATTGGCATATTTATGTCACATCTGAGATGAATGCCTGTTTGTCAATCTGTCCCGCATCTGTCTATCAGTTTCATATTAGATATATAGATACATATATTTGTAAACAGGTGACTGTTCATAGCAAATTCCACACAATAAGTACATAACCGTTTACTACTATACTGACTGTAAAAAGAAACGCTACATCCTTTATTTTTTTTTTAAAAAAAGTAAAGAATAATGCAGTTTTTTCATGTTTCCCCAAATGACCCCGCATAAACAATGTCAACACAGGTACTGTTCATTCACGATATCTTGGCTCAATGATACCGTTAACGGTTGACTGCACTATTGAAAATAAGGGAACATAAGGTTTGGTGCATATTAAGGGTATTATCATAACAAAACAATTTATATCACATTTGAAATCTAAACGGCTTGGTGGCTCAGTCGGTAGGGCGCTCACACACGTTGGTTATACATTTATGTATCTTTTTGAAGAGTAATAAAGAGATTGTGGTTCGAAACCCAAAACCAACTATCTTTTTTTGTTATTATATACAGTTTTTGTCTTGTTTATGTGTGGTTTTACAATTTATACATAGTTCGCGCTTGTTAAAGTCGCAAGCTTCGTGGCTTCCGAGGCGCGAGAACCACCTCGGACTCAACTTTGATGCGCGATGAATTTTTTTGTTGATAGGCCAGTCAGCTTGGCGACTCTCTCTTTATTATTTGATAATGGCGCAAATTGTGCATCATTCATGGCATCTTCTTCGCGCACTTTATAAATAACATGTCCAGCAACATGGGTCCTATATAGGGTCCGTGACAGCAATCTGTCTGGCTTGCGATCGAGTAGCATTCCTATCAGACATTTTCTACAGTCAAGAGAAGTATGCGCATTTGGAAAATGTGAATGAAAGTATATTTGAGCATGAAGATAATGAGAGAGATCGAGATACGAATGACAAAACGAAAAAAATGGATTTCATAGGACTCGAACACCGTCGGTACAACATGCAACTAAATGTGATTTGAAAATTCTCCACGCTATCCTCTACACCACTCATATTGATTGGAAAATGCATCACGTACATCGCTTAATACCATATTTATCTTGAACATGACGAAGAAACTACCCTACAGTGGTGTAATGGTAAAATCCACCTAACGGTTTCTTTGAGCCAAGATATCGTGAATGAACAGTATCTCAATTCATGTACACAAACACAAAAGTTAAAATAAAAGGGCAAATATCAGGAATCGATACAATGAAGCACCACACCTGACCCCCAGGGTACCAATGGGAAAGTAATAACTTCAGATTTAGACATCACAAACGAGAGCCAATAGGTCAGCCCTTTCCCAGCAGATGACCACAAGGCATCAATAAACAGACGCACACGAAAGCATAACAAAAACAATACAGAAAACATAAATGATCCACAAAAGCAGCACCGCCTTGGAACGGTCAAAGCATGAAACACGTGCTTGTCATAAAACGGGCATTTCGTGGTTTAAGTTGCACGATAAAAGGAAAATCCGATTTGTGTGATATGCACGCAATCTATACACCATGTCATTGTTTAGAAAAACACACTACATTAAAGTTATTGAATTTTGCTGACATGCCACGTCTCGACAAAGTTAACAGGGTGCAAGCCATTGGTATGCTTGATGCCGGGCTATCCCAAAGTGAGGTAGCCTGTCGCTTTGGTGTGCACCAACCACGATAAATAGACTGGTAGGCCGGCTATGAACAACCCAGAGCACCAACGACAGACCAAGATCTGGGAGGCCACGAGTTACGTCACATGTCCAAGATCGCTACTTTCGATTAGGTCTCTTGAGGGATTATATATTGCTGCTGACCTGTCCTTTCGTCGTCGCATAAGTTCCAGAACAGTTTCGTCGACTTGCTACCGTTAGTATACGCCCACGGAGGCCATGCCGTTGTCCTCATCTGACTCAGCTTCACATACGCCAACGTTTAGAACGAGCTTGTAGGCAGTTGAGATGGACGATTCATCGATGGGGACGTATCCTATTCACAGATGAGTCCAGATGTTTACTACGACGTGTTGACTGCCAGGCGAGGGTGTTTCGCAGACGTGGGGAGAGGTTCCGTGAAAACTGCGTTATGGTGGTGGCAGTTTGATGCCGTGGGCACGGATCACGGCACATCAGAGGGCAGATCGTTTGTTCGTTTACGGAACTTTAAATGCTCAGAAATGCCGTCAAGACATTCTGGCACGTCACTTTGTTCCATTCATCAGAGCCAATGGTGGTACTGTTCAGCAGGATAACTCCCGTCCACACGTTGCACAGGACAATATGGACTATCTGAGGCGCAATAACATTGACGTATTATATTACCCTTGTCGGCTTTATCGCCAGATCTGTCACGGATAGAGCACTTATGGGACCAGTTGGATAGAAGGGTTTGTAAACGTCACAGAAGCCAGACGTTGGATCAGTAACGTGCTTTGACGGAACAGTGGCAGCGTATTCCACAAGTGTCAATTAACAGACTTATAGCCTTTATGCGACGTCGATGTGTGGCAGTGATCAACAACCAGGGTGCTTTTACCAGATACTGATTATTGTGAAAAGTGTAATTAGGGTAGTGTGACGTTGAACGTTTCCATTCAAAAACAGAAGGTGATCTGGTTCCAATCGATGATGCTTATCGAAAAATAATCACTTTTCAAAATAAAGAAATTTATTTTCAAATATATAAGATGGATTAAAGTTCTTGAACAGTTAAAATCTGTAGCCAAACCTTTGTCATTCAGTATATTAATTCTGTCTTTAGGGTTACATAGATGCACCTTATATATGCAAACAGGTTTTAATTGTTGTTGTTTTCATTGCTTCTATTGTGGAACATTGAAACCATTTGAAGGTACCTGGTGATGTCTAAATGGCAAAAACTTGCTTGTCTGGCCAAGACAACTTGTGACTACAGTTTCAGTTGTTTGGTGTATTTTTGCTTCCAAAGGAGACCATTTGACTTCACTACAGCTGGTGCGTGGGACTGTGGGGACTGTGTGGCGGCGACAAAACTTCTCTCGGTCCTTCATTATTTTATTTTCTTGCCCATTGCGATCACTTTATTGTGGAACGTTGAAACTGATGAGGCCTTTAAGGCCAACACTAGATAGTATGGCTCAGAAAACTTAAACAACACTACACTTTAAATTGTAAGTGTATTCTTTGCTTGCAAGTGTCTCTGATTAGATGCTGCATTTCTATGACATTTAACCTATATCTACATTATTCTAATCTATTCATTCACAGCTTTCCTGTCGAGCTCTTTTTAAAAACTTCTTTTAATAGGTGTATTTGACCTTTAATCATTTAATATTTCAGCTAAAAGAGTCACTAATCAATATCCGGGCCATTCATCAAAACTGTCAACTAATTATAAAATTCTAAGACTTTAACAACACATTAACACGTTTCAATACTGTACACCCCTATCTAGATCGTATACTGACTTAATTGTGTTTCTGTGTACTGCAAAATCTTAGGGTATCTGTAAAGGGAGACTTGTTCTGTATATGGATTTGGAGGTGCTATTTTTTACAGTTTGAATTATTCAGTTATCCTAATTCTCATTTAGTTATTTGCCAGTACTTAGCGTATTCATAGTGCCGTTGTCATACATACGAGGGACGTTTTTTATGTTCGTAGAATGGTAGATTTAATGAAAACATCGAAAGTAAACGCATACTTCATGCATATATTTGGAAAGATTGAGCTTTTATCTATACATGCAACCTAAAATTATACATGCAACCTAAAATTCTTTCAAAATGCATTATTTTAATGACTTCTAAGAGGCAAAGACATACCTATATATCGGACAGTGGAAATATGGTAGAAATATGACATTTATGGACTTAGTCTCTGACAGAACGTTAGTAACAATTGCATGAAAATGGGTCCATAGCCATACAAAGCTTCTGAAAATTTGGCTGCAGATAAAGGACACTAATTGTTACAATATTATATGACCATTATAGCTTATACGCAACAATTATCGGATATGGAAGATTTGTTTGCAACCTCAGCAAATTGTACAGTAGGCATATGAACTTTTATTGTAAAAAGTTGACACAAGCAGAAGTTGGATACGGACTTTTGAGTGTGGCTCAATATGTAAGCTGTAAAGTAGGATTATATTTTTTCTTGTTTACATGGTAGCTGGAAGTGTTATGGTAACTTTCATCCAAAAACAAAGTTAATACTTTGGTTTTATTAGAAATGAACTGCAAAATAAATAACCTAGGGGGTACTTAAATCCCTTATTTTGTACATAAAGGACGTCATGGAGCGTTATTATATTTTATAATATTCATTAAAATTGTTTTTGTGCCTCTTAACAGGTGTTGTAATTACTGCAATAAGAAAATTAAGCAGATCCGATTGTTATTGTTTTTTCTACCAGGGTTGAATCACCCCACCCACTTTTTATAACATGGGGTATGGCAGTACCGGAAGTAGCAAGTTATACGCTTAAATCGATACATCAATATAATTGCTGACAAATGATTGTGTATATCATGTGCTATGCAAAACCAGAAGAAATCTTAAAATTTGTTCATATTCGCAAATTTAACAGATATAATAACAAGCACTTGACTGTGATTATTTTGGTATATTAATGGGTGTTTTAAAATTGTTATAGAAGAGAAAATGACACGCTTAAAGTTTTGCTGCACTTGTCAACGATTAGCGTTTGAATAATTAATTTTGATAGTGCAAAAGAAAAATCGCCTTGACAAATGCTTATATCACCAAAGCGGATGGAGCTTAACAACGTCTAATTTCCTGCTTGCTGCGTGGTTAAAATGACATAATTTCGATCAGTGTCCTTTACTAGCCCTTTTCAAAGCTATATATCTCGACCGAACTACGCGAATATGATGTAAAATTTATATCAGTTGATAGACAGAAGCTAGACCTTTTAAAATATATACACTTGGTCAAAAACGAAACGCCGCATACAGATTAAAAATATTGCGCGTTAAATGAGAGTTACAAAGTTCATCTGCTATCATTATTTCGCTACTATTCCTGCCATACATTATTCCCAATGTTTCATTGAGCTAAGTCAACCCAAACCAGTGTACTGGCTATCTTTTTATTTTCAAGTTTTTACGTGCATATTCATTTAATTTAGATTTACACATTTAATAACTACTGAAATCGCTAGTCTAATATCCAATTTGCTTGAAAACATTTTAAACTTTAAAATTAAAAGTTACATATTGTTAATTTCCGATGCCAAACCGGACACATGTTGAACGCGAAACGGCGATAAGAATGTTAAGCTCGGTGATACCCCAACAATTTCTATGTCATGCAAGGATGGTTGAATGTCTTAGGAAACGTTTCTGACAAATTGGAACAATTCCAGACAGTTCGAATTCATGACGTCATCGCCCAATAACGCGACGTCAAGATCGATAAAAACGTAGGTTTAAACTGCTTAATCAATTTCTTCCCGTGACAATGATAGCTAGCACAACCCCAGGAACTCATAATCCAAGAATCAGCGCTCAAACTGTGACAAATCGTTTGCGAGAGATTGGTGAAAGACCCTCCATATACAATGTATGTTTTATATGCGGCGTTTCTTTTTGACCTAGTATATACTTATGGTACCGCAAATTCTATATTTGTAGAGCAGTGACCTATATAAGATATGTCACTGTGTAGAGATACAGCTCGATTCTACGAACATTAAAAAATGACCCTCGTATAACAGCAGCATTGAGAATGAGTTATAGCTATACCTTGGTTTTCCGCACGTACGGATTTTCTCGCACACCAGGTCGGAATTTCCGTTGTTTTTACTCACGTTAGATCTCACATACCCGTACCAGCCCCAGGGAAAGATAAAATTCGAACAGCAGCACGTCGACCGCACCCTGGGTCGCACGTCGATCCGCGACGTCATTGTAATGCTAAAATGACGTCACCATGTCGCATCTCAGCGAATTCAGGATTTTCTTGAAGGCTATACATGTTTTATGATTTTCAAATATAAAATGTGATGTTTAGTGGTGGGCAAGAAAAAAGTCCATTATTCATGTGAGGGTGGGATAAAAAAATCCATCCCTCGTGATCACCGATTGTCATCACTCGGCAAGCCTCGTGATGCTAATCGGTGATCCTCAGGACGGATTTTTCTATCCCACCCTCACACTCATGATAGATTCTTATATTCTCACGTACAGGTAGACAAACCATGATATAAGTAGTTTATACCACATGTAGACATTGTACATTACGTCATATTCCGTGTTAATGCTTTGGGTTCAATCTTTACAGCCGTCTATTTTATCGGAGTCCGACTACACTAAAATTAATGGCGGCACTGATACTTATTGTTTGATTCGGTTATGTTAGATGATATGTTTAGCAGTTTTAAAAACAGTCCGATAGACCTTGAAATTCCAAGGCCCTTGAATATCAGAAATAAAGTCACTTTATAACGGTAATGCGGCATCTCATATGGGACTAAACTGTTTGTAAAAATGCTTGTAGGATTTCCAGTAAAAGCACATCGGTATGCAATAGATTTAAATAATATGGGCCTCGACTCGAGAATACCTGTCTTCTGGGTTTCTCACCAAGTAAGACTCAAACTAGCCTGCTTAGCTGGAGAGATAAGTTAGAAAATAGAAATTAGACTTTATATATGAAGCAAGTTTATCTATCATACATCTTAGACAGCGAATAACGAAGGTGTTGATATAAGACTACGTGGTCTGCACCACGTATATTTGCATGCAACAAAGTTAGTTTTTCTTATGGCAAGGCGTTTTTAATTTTTATTATAAGGATTGATATATGCCTGCAAATTTGACTTGCCAGTTGGATTTCTTTTGCTCCGGTATTCAGTTTAATTTACTGTTGAGTCCTTATCCTTGCTTTATCTCCTTGTTATATCTTGATTTATATGTTTTAGGAGATGATGCATTGATAAGTTAGGGGTCTTTCATGCAAACCAAATATCTATATGTCTTGATCCACATCTGAATTAAGGATGAGGTTGGCGCCGTTAAACCGGTTTAAGCCCTCCGGTAAAATATTTTACTGACCGTTCCAAGGTGGATCTTTTATGTGTTTGCTCTGTCTTGTGTTTGCTATGTCTTTGTGCGCGTCTGTTTATATGTGCTTTGTGGTCACCTGCTGGGAAAGGGCTGACCTCTTGGCTCTCGTTTGTGATGTCTACTGTGAGTTTTTCACTTTCCCATTGGTATCCTGGGTCAGGTGTGGTACTCGATTGTATCGATTCCTGATCTTTGCAACCTTACTTACTTTTATGTTGTATCTGTGGTCGGGCCCTCCGGGATTTAACTGTTGATTTTTTTTTATTCCGGTAGTCAGTTGTATGTACTGTTGAGTCGTTATCTTTGTGTTATCTCCTTTTTATATCTTGATTTGCATTTACTAGGAGATGATACATCGATAAGTTATGGATCTTTCATGCGAACCAAACATCTATTTGTCTTGATCCACATCAGAAATAAGGGTGAGGTTGGTACCATGAAACTGTTTTAGGCCCTCCAGTATAAAAATACTGATCATTTCAAGACGGTGCTTCTTTTGTTGATGCTTTTCGTGATTTTTGTTCCGTGTCTGTCATGCTGTCTTGTCTGTTCATTGCAGTCTTGTGGTCACCTGCTGGGAAAGAACTAACCTCTTGGCTCTCTTGTATGTGATGTCTTCTTATTTTATTGTCACTTTCGCATGTGGTGTCCTGGGTCAGGTGTGGTACTTTTTTGTTATTTACTCTTTATCCAGAAATACATCTGTACAGTATATGTAACATGAAATGAACATACAACGAAAACCATCATGGAAGAGGCAATATAAATGCGATTGTATATATGGATTAGTGTATTTTTTTAACCTAATATACACATTTATATATCCGCTGTTTTTTTTTAATTAGTTAACTATACTGTATTAATGCTTGTTTTCTCCATAGCGTCAACCATGTTGATTCTCATTAAAACATATACTAAAATCACACTGGTCAATGTATATGCACCGGTGGTTGCTACAACGAGCTGGTGGTTGCATTTTACAGCACCGGTGGTGGGGTAAAAGGTCAAAAATATATACCTGTTGACTTTATTATTTATTTATAAACTTGCATTTATTTTATTTGTGATGACACCTGGCGCACAGACCACAGATAACATTGCAGTTTATGGCTCTGTCAAGCAATTGGTGATTTAATTCATGGTTTGGACTGCAAAACCAACAAAGTTCTGGAATTTTGCCGTGACAGGTGCTCCAGAGCTAGCCCTGTTCACACTTTGAGAGTGTTTCCGCCTATTTTCCAGATTGGCCCCAAAACTTTTAATTTAATGAGATTGTTTGTCCGTTATGATACATTACAATAGTTAAGACGCCTCCATGCGAGCTTAAAATGTTTGTGTTTCAACAGCAGCAGATTCTAGGGCGAAGATTTGGTACCAGTAAAATGCAATTTAGCACCCCAGAGATATAAGCTGCTGTCTGTTCTAAGGCGGTGATTCTGTTGTTGTTGATTCGTTGTTGATTGTTACTCCCATTACAGTATTCTGTAATTGTTCTATATTTTGTTACTTTATGTCCATTCTTGTTTTGCAATCACCTTGATGGGGAAGAGAGAGCTGGCTGCTTTGCTTAGTTTGTCTTCCTGCTGTCTCGTGATTGTTGTGTGGCTATTCCGCTCAGTGCCATGGGTTTTTCTGCAGTTTGTAATTGTGATACTCACTATTTTTGGGTGTCATTTATGCGAACAGCGATGGCTTGGGCCACATTTGCTTGGTCTAGTCTGAGCCTTCGTCACAGTTTAAAATTCTCATGTGGTGACTCAAATGGCGATTGAATGCCATTTTGTGCGAGCAGCGAAGGATCTGGCGAGTCTGCACATTTGCACAGGCTTACCTTAGCCTTCGTCACTGTACAAAATCTCTTGTGCTGCCTTAAATGGCGATTGCCAGCAGCGAATACTCTGGTGAGTCTGCCCATTTGCGCAGGCAGTCACTGGACAATGTAATAAATATCAAGAGCTCTTGTGCTGGCAGCAAGGGCTCTTGGGAGTATGCACATATGCACAGGCTCGTCTGAGACTTCTATACAGTATCGAAATATCATGTGCTGGTTGAAATGGCGATTTTTTCAACGTTTATGTAAACAGCGAATGATGTGGTGAGTCTGCACCAGCAACCACAGGAATTATGTGCAACCATCAGTGCGTTGTATCAATGCGTCAAAAAAATGCTCCCAGTGCGTTGTAATAAAAATTCCTCAATAAAACATTTGCTAGTTTACCAAGAAAAAAAACAAAGTAGTAATCGTTTTTTATGTTATTTCATGGGAATATGACAACAGCTGCGCTTAGACATGCAGATTTCACTCAATTTAAGGCAGTAACACTAGAAAAAAGCACCTGTCACGGCAAATTCCAGAACTTTGTTGGATTTGAAGTCCAAACCATGAATCATATCACTAATTGCTTGGCAGAGCCATAAACTGCAATGTTACCGGTGGTCTGAGCGCCAGGTGTCATCACAAATTAAATAAATGCAAGTTTATAAATAAATAATAAAGTCAACAGGTATAGATTTTTGTACCTTATACGCCATCACCGGTGCTGAAAAAAGCAACCACCAGCTCGTTGTAGCAACCACCGGTGCGTTTACATTGACCAGTGTGAAAATGGTTTGTCAAACAAATTTAGACTTAAGTATGTATTACATAGTAATGTTCAAATGTAACTACAAATACTGCAGTATTTTTTAACTATGTAACTATATATAATTAAATAAATAATTGAATATATATAAAGATAAATAAATGAATGAATAAATAAATAGAAAAAAGGTCTCTACGCCTGCCTCCCAACGTCCTTGCCAGTTTGTATAAAATGTTAGTTTTTTCTAACACGCTAGAAAATAAGAGGGTACTTGATTGTATCGATTCCTGGTATTTGCCTTCTTGCTTACTTTAAGCCAAATGTCTGACTGGGTTCACCGTAATTTGGAATCTCGAAATCAAGTATTTATAGCCACCTGTACGTCAACCTACAGCTTTAAACACGGGGTCGCTTGCTTGATTCCTTGAAAAAAATTAACACAAAACTGTCTGGAATTGAAAGACAACACCATTTAATTACAATTGACGTAACTAAGCAAATCAGGCCCCGAGGTTATATTTTTTTCCATTCTCAACTAAGCTGAGCACGAAAATTATCCTGCTCATAAATGTTAAAATGCCAACAATTGTTGGCATTTTAACATTTATTAGCATGATAAATACAGCATCTTAGAGACTTAAAGCTATAAACTTTTTCGTTTGTCGGCATTTTAGCTTTTATGAGCAATTGAAATTTCGTGCTCAGTTGAGTTAAGCATGAAAAAAAGTTTTTTAACCTTTGGGCCGGTTCTCGTTGATTATTAACCATGTATTTAAGAACTAGAATACACACCATGAATATTCAGGAGTCTGTACTGTCCAGGCCTCGAGGTTATACAACCTTTTCCATGCTCAGCTCAGCTCAATTGCTGGCATTTTAACATTTATTAGCATGATAAATACAATATCTGAGATACCTAAAAGAAGTCACTTCTTTATTTGTCAGTATTTTAGCTTTTATTAGCAGTTGGATTTTCTTGCTCAGTTGAGTTGAGCATGGAAATGTTTTATAACCTCGGGACCAGGATCCAGGTTTGTCTGAGAAAGCACCTGCCACAAATGTATTCTATTACATTGTTCCTAAAAAGTGTTCAACCTAATCCCACCACTATATATCAGCGTCTAGCTGACTATATTTGGTTTTATCCTAAAGTATTCCTCACCCAGAAACAATTTGAAATTTTATTCTAAGACTGATCGCCCATATAGCCAATGGCTAAATCCAGTGAATTTTATTGGGTGATAAATCACTGCACGGACTGGCGTAACGTCATTCGGTCGCCAGTTTGAGTTTCATGACGTCACCTATCATGTGCAGCCTTGTAATGTTGGCAATAGATGAAATAACGTCGTTTAAACAACTAATGACCGTAAATTATGCGTTTCAGTTCAAACAAGAGTTACGGGAAATTTTAACGCTACGCCCAAGATTGCGGAATCGTTATAGATTCTGAAGGATTCGTTCATATATTTAATCACTTTGTGTGTTAGAATCGAAATACATTTGCGCTGGCAGTGATTTGTTGCTTAATATATCACTGTCTGTCGGTCAGTCGTAAATGGATAAATCATTCGCGCTTTGCTAGTGATTTATCCACTTTAACGACTGGCCTCCAGCCAGTGATATATTAAGCAACAAATCACTACTTGTGCCAATCTATTTCTTAAATATTCAGTTTACCTTCTAGAGAACGATGTTCTCATTGGTTTATACCCCAGACTGTCACGTAAACTTATTACAAATGCAACCTTACTTGAAAACTACATGTAAAAGGCAGAAACACAGACTGCTTCTTAAATATACACACCGTATATTTCCCATCCGTTATCACGAATGTAGGTCAAGCCAAGTCAACTCATTCGGCAGCACAAATGAAATAACAACTTTAAGTAAATTCTAAACTATAGTCTCGAGCTCAGTAATGTTTTTAATTTGGTCTGATGTCCCTGGGTCCATATTGTTTGCAATATAGGCTACCTACATGTAATTGGAAGCAGACCAGAGTACATGTAGCAGACGACAAAAGCCAAGACTGGTGGGAAAAGCGCTAAAGTACTGCAGGCACTTTATAAAGGAGCGCATAATCTGGGTTCATATGGTTCATATGGTTTACACAATAGGTAACATAATTGGAAGTAAGTAAGGGTGCAAAGATCAGGAATCGATACAATCAAGTACCACACCTGACCCAGGATACCAATGGGAAAGTGACAAACTCACAGTAGACACAACAAACGAGAGCCAAGAGGTCAGCCCTTTCTCAGCAGGTGACCACAAAGCACATATAAACAGACACGCACAAAGACAAAAGCAAAAAGTGGGGAAAGTGCTAAGGAACTGCAGACACTTTACATATGAAATACTTAGTCCGATGACATGCTGCTGAGGCCCACATTATGAGCAGATACAGAACATTTCATCAGTGAGGGGTCCCGACAACGTTTCTTAACCCTTAAAGCGACACCTATAATTTGCAGCAGACGACAATTTCAAATTTTGCTGCTTCTTCAAAAATAACAAATAAGGCATGATATTTCTTGAGAATCGTCTGCTGGTAGACGATTCTCATGAAATATTATACCTAATATATGTACAAATGTAATCATGTCATGATTGGCCGAACATGAATGATCTGGCATAATTGGAATGATATTGGCTCACTTCGAATCGAACTAAAGTCCCTACTAAAGTTCTTACGCAATAGATGCGTACGCAAGTTTACACCCGAACGGCTACAGTTGCAACCTTTTAATTAGTTGTCAAGTAAACAATTTGAAAGTGAATAGCCCTGTATGCCCCACCTCAATTCTTAATCGTAGACAAAATAAACTGCACAGCCTACTCTAATTAACAACTACGAATAAGAGGGACCGCAAATAGAACACATCAAGGATATATTTTGTAAAATACATGTAAAAACATCTTGAGGTTATTGATAGATCTTGAACCCATCTTGCTAGATAGGCATTCTCGCGAGACCTGACGATACCTCATCTAGATCTCTCGCATTTCGCCCTTTGCATCATGGGTAACTAGCGATATTTGGCTAGTCCCGTTCAATTCTCACACTCCGATAGTGACAGAATTAATTGTTAAAATAGCAAAAAAGTTAAATTTTTGATAGTTCATCATTTCACATTTAGTCAATATATTCTGAATGTAAAGCCCTGAGTCATGCAAGCAATGATTGCATAATATATTTTTAATAAAAATGGCGGCTCAATCCCAGTGTGCACCGAGCGAAAGGCGACAGGTTAGTTCGTGCTAGCGGACTTCCTGTGCGAGAATGGCTAGATAGGTCTAGCGGAGGGAACCAGACAAGCTACCAGAGTAAAAGGTGCTCTGACCCACCGTTGATCTTAAGTAGGTTCGTGACGTCACTATAGTAGCGACTATCGATTTTCGATTCGAACTTTAGTTACTATAGTAGTAAGTAAAGTTCGATTGGAAGTGGGCCATTATAATTGCCATCAGTCAACTATATAGAATAGCTACCAGTCTGATAACAAGCGTGGTCATTAATACACGTAAAATATTGTAATTATATTTTTTTCTCTTTCCAAATGTTTATGTTCATGGCTAGTCTATAAATGTAATTGTCTTCAGTGGAGTTGTATGATTATCAGAACTTAGCACCAGCCTATAGACTAGCAACCAGTTGGAATATGTTTATATGGAAAAAATGAAATGACTATTTGAAAAGTTTTAGGCCTTTGGGAAAGGCTATCAACTATACAGCGCCTAAGAGTTCGTTATTCGGCTACAGCAACAGTTAAATATAGACGCAGGTCTGGTTAACCAAAAAGGACGACCCGACGTTAAGACGGTAACTTACGTCGAGTGTATCAACGATATTTGCATCGACGTTCTGGCTGGCTATCGTCAGTTCAAGACAAATAATGGGGCTTCGAGGGTAATTTGTATCCAGATTTTTAATAAAAAACATTTTAATACAATTACTTTAAATCACGTCTGATATCTAGACAAATTTGAACTTGCAACTTTAGAATCTAAGGGTATTGCTATTCGATAGACTGTTGGCCTAACATTAATTGTTATTTTGGCATGAAATTTAAATTATGTTTTGCTACATGTTGATGTTCATTGTTGCAAAAATTCGAAAAATTGATACATTAAAAACAAGTAAATTTTATTAATTTAATTGTTTGCGTTTTAAAGTCCTTCAGTGTATGGCGCTAGGTACCGCTTTAGATAACTGTTTGTTTTTTCTTTTGCCGAGTATCTTACTGACCGACTCATTAACTATTGCCGATGTTCATCTATGACGTGGTTTTAGCTCAGTGTAAAAATAACCAAATTTGGAGGTGTTCCCATTTTTAGACTAGGCAAGCCCTCCTTTAAAAAGGAAAATTTTTTGAGCATATGGTAAAGATTCTCAACCCTTGGTATAGAAATACCCTGAGACCACTGAAGACCTTGCAGACTATGAGATATTACGTGCTAAAGTTGGTAAGGTGGTTTATGGTATGATTGATATTATATATGTGAGCGGATTCAAAGGGGGGGTACTTGGGGTCCATACCAATTATATATGAGTGGCTATAGGTTTTCATAGAAACCCTAAGCTCGAGGGAAGTCCGTATGACCCTCTGTGATTTACGTTGATGACAAAAAAAAAATGTCAGGGCCGTTCCTGGATCCACCCATGTTATGAGATAAAATTGCTTAAATTGGTAAAGATAGTATAAAGTATGATTAATATCATGTTATATAAATGGCATTTGTAATCAAACTTATCAAATATAGAAATGAGAAAATTATTTCTGTTTTATTTTTGTCTCTGGTCAGTTTTATCAAATAGTGTTTGCGTGTTTTTATTCGATTGAATTGTTTATAGCTATGGAGTTAAGTAATGTTAAAGATCATCGTTGTAATGTTATGGTATCACATCTGATAAACTGTTACTTTGGTATCACATCAAGGTGTTACTCATTTCCTATGGTATGGCACGCGATGCATCACTGTAGCACCTGTTGAGGAAGTCTTTCATTGCATCAGAGTATCTGAAAATAAAGGAGACAAACTGGTTGGGGTTTTAGCAAGTAAGGATCCAACTAGCCTGTTCAGCTATAGGGACTAGATAGAATATTGCCTTTTTGTAGTGTAGCAAGTATAGCTGTCTATTTTCCAGAGAGTGATCAGACTAAGCGGCGCACATGCTTCTCTGCGTCTTTTTAGCATTTTATGAAGTCGGGATTTCTCGCGTAGAGGCAAATATAAATTTTTATTATATACATGCAAAGAAAAACACCTGATACAACCCCTTTCGCGAATCAAAAATACGAAATCTTGTATCACCCTACTAGGGTAATATTTTTCCGTATCACCATCCTCCATGTTTTACCCACCTCACAAGCATAAAACCCAGTACCTGACGGTGAACCGCAATCTGGGCGATAACGCCTTTACATTACCCTAATCACTAAAATCACAACACACTCTATCTGACGTTTTGGCGATTAGCCTTATTACTTTTTCCGCATTAAAGAAAAGAAATTAAACACGATAAATGCATTTTCCTGCTCTGCTGAGCATGTTTACACAATGTGACGTCATCAAAAATTTAGCGCGACGTTATTTGCTACGGTGTTGCAACGTCACATCACACGGTATCAATTTTAATTTTTTGTTGCGTTTATCACTGAAATGGAAGTGTTGGTTGTTGTTTTTATGTAGGTATATAATAAAAACATTATTGCTTTAGTAACTTGATATGATGGGTCGGACCACATCTCGTGGCTGTGCCAGGAACGACCGGATCACACTCGACTTCGTCTTGTGTGATCCGATGTTCCTGGCGCAGCCACTCGACGTGATCCGACCCATCATATTAAGTTACTAAAGTAATAATGTGTAGATACATGTAGTAGGCAGGATAGGAGCTTTTAAATGTTCATTATAGTTCTAATATTCTTCCCAAGGATAACCAAAAAATTGTATAGCAATGAACTATTTGGACATTATTTGTCTGTAATTAGTATACCCTTAATAATACCAACCAGACTTTGAAGCAGGTAACGCCGTCAAATTATTTTTTTTTTGCATTCTTATTGTAGTGTTTAATTAATGATAGGAGTCTTCTATTGACTTTTTCAAATTTAAGTATGTGCTTTTTTTCAATTTCTTTTATGAATACCATAGCAGTTTCAAACAGTTGAGATTCAGATAAACCTGTCATGCTGTCTGACCTGATCTGAATCGAAGGTTTGTATAAGTCACATGTATCAGCAGGCGACACTTGCTGATGTTAAAGAGTTAAAAACAAATAAGAATTAATGTGTCATACAAGATGTATGTAGTTTACATAATCATTCTATCGCAGTAATGTATATAATTCTCAACCCTAAGTATACCCTATAAAGTCAGGCATATAGTTTAGAGTGCGTAAAAGAAATAGTTTTCTTATTTCTCAACCAAAACATATGTTGTGGATACTCTAAAAAACTATCTCAATGAGATGGTTCTTTTGAACACCCAGTAACATTTTCTTAAAGTTATGGGTAAGACAATTTTCACAATTTTACGGTAGTATAGTGCAAGTATGTCTTATACCTTTGACAATTCCAGGTAAGAAGATTGTAGCTACTTCCTTCATCATCCCAGGCATCTTCAAATTCACCCACTCGGCTAGTACAGCTACTGTAACCTGTGTACTTCCGCTTCCTGTCTCCATAGCAACAAGAAAACTCATCACTTGTGCATTTAACTGCTCTCTGAAAGTATCATTGCGTATTTTACTGGAGTTTACTGAAGCTTTGTTTGTGCCGTATTTTGGTGCTATTATCGGATGTTGGATAGCCAGCCTGCTAAACTTTGAATAACCGCGCTGAGTAGTTAAACTCATTACCAGTCAAACAGTAACATATACTGTAATTTACTGAAACACTGATTTAGATAACTGCCATTAAAAATAATAAGTCTGACATTTACTGAAATAAGGCTTTTAAAATACACTGCTCAAAATATTTAAAGGAACACCTGATAATTTTCCATAGGTGATAATGTTAACCCCTGTCCAATAGACAAGTAATGCATTACACTAGACAATAAGGCAGAAACCCAGTTTCTTTTGCCATTATTGCTACAATAGTCAAAGTCTTGGATCAATAAAAGTTTTTTTTAAAAAACAATCGCTGCTTAAGTTCATGGCTTAAATTTTGTAATTTTTAATATTATGAAAATGATGATTTTTTTTCTGGAATCTTCCGAATTTGCTAATAGCGTAACCGTATGATTTCTGCAACATTAAAAGGCTATTGACTGTACAGAATTGATGCTGCTGTGGTGCTTGATTGAAAATCTCGTCGCAAAATTTGGTTTTGAAAAAGGGGTATTTTTAACAAAATTCCCTTTTTACAAATAGCGTTCCATGGAGATTTCTGGAAAGTGATTACTTTATTTTTATCAATAAACATCATCCTTGATAGGTTACCAAACTAATCAAGGACAAAGATGTGTTTGCCTTGTTAACCCAACTCTCGCTACGAGTCAAGCTATGAGTGCATTTGTATTGTGATCAATGACAAAAAACACAATGTTCCTTTAAGTATTTTGAGCAGTGTAATATGTCTTGAAATAGTCTGTCGGACTTTGAGCTTTAAGAAAAGAATAAAACAGTATCCTGAAGCCCGTCTTTTTTTTCGTTTTTTGCAAGGCTGGTGATCAGAACCGTGTAATCATCTTCAAATGCAGGGTTTTGGACAATGATCATGTTCTTGAAAAGAAATGTACAAACCCATTATTTGAAACTGCTCATTGATCTTTATATTGTTTTATTAATGCTTATTGTGATTGAGGCAGTACATGAGAAAGAGTGGCAATATTGTTTGCTGCCACGCGGATGTCTGTGTGATGTTTCTCTTCCTCGTGGTGTCGTGGGTCGGGCTGTGAACTGTAATTGTGTCATTTCCTGGTCATACTCACTTATTATCTATTGTAGGTTCGCTAAATGTTTAAAGGATAGCTTTTTTGTCAGATTACTTGTACTTATTGCTGTTAATTATGTAGAAAAACAAACAGGAATCTCTTTTTAATCTTCAGTCCTGTCTTGTTGTCTTTAACAGGGCAATTCCAGTTTCTTCAACAATAACGCATACTCCCTATCTTAATCAACTCACTGCCCCCCCCCCCCCCAATCAAGCACACACTCCCTCTCTTTATGAATGTAAAAACCTACCGGGTAATTCCAGTTCCCCCAATCATAGCACATACCCTCAATCTCAATAAAGGTATGCTTGAACCAGTAAGGAGCATAGGGCCATCGAATTCCCCGCTTGTCACATCTCTTGTCACCTAACGGGCATGTGTAAAGGCGGAATGCCGTCGAACCTCTCTTTTCTGTAAAAAACATATTAACCCTTAAACATAACCACCTATGTTTTGCAGCAGACGACAATTTGAAATTTTGCCGCTTTTTCAAAAATAACAAATAAGGAATGATATTTCATGAGCAGACGATGCTCATGAAACGTCACACATTTTCTTTTCGAAAATTGGGATAGATGTTGCAAAATTTGTCGTCTGCAGTTGTGATTGGTGCTTTAAGGGTTAAATAATTAACAAATATCAATATTGTTTTTAAATAATGCGATTCAAATTTATCGGATAAAGGATCTTGCAATGCAGCTAAAATATATAAACTAGTGTCCTGCCAGCCAAGAGTGAGATTGACGTCATGTTTTGTTAACAAAGAAATCAGGAACTTATAAGAGATAGATGACTTGTGTATTGATCCCATCCGCAGGATTGGATCAATACACAAGTGATCTATCGATTCGCGTTAGCTCAAAGGGATTATAAAGTTAGTGGTTTACTTAACAATTGTAAACAAAATATCACGTCACTGTCACTCTTGGTTGGCACGACAGTAGTACCACTGATATTCAGTGAACACAAAAAGGTAAAACAAACCAATGCTCAATTATTATAAAATACCTCCTGGTTAATGACACCTGACATCTAGTTCCATATTGTATTAATTTAAACTTAGTTGAAATATAGCAAACACTTTACAAGATAGCGTACATCCACGCAAGGTTCAGTTTGAATTAGGCAATTTGTGTTCAACAGTGGCCTTAAAAAGAGTACTTAAGACATTCCCAAACTGTAATTGGAGGCAAGTTAAATCTTCAAATGTGTCTTATTTTGGCCTATTAAAAATTCAGGTGAAATTTTAGATAAACTTAAAGCTAGAGATTTCTATGCAACCAGTTTGTCTACTTATGATTTTTCTACTCTTTACACTACTTTACCTCATAATTTAATTAAAGATAAACTTATTGATATTATTGAAAGAACCTTCAATAGAGAAAGCTATCCATTCATGTAGTGACAGAAATGCATTTTTTACCTCGGAAAAACCAAAAAAATATCATGCATGGTCATGTCAAAATGTATGTGATGCGCTGACCTTTTTGTTGGACAACATTTTTATTCGATTTGGCACCGAGCTGTATAGACAAGTAGTTGGGAATCTTATGGGCATTAAATGTGGTCCCCTGGTTGCAGATTTATTCCTGTTTTGTTATGAGAGGGACTTTATGATGTCTCTTGCTGATGATAAGCAGGCTGATGTTATTGATGCGTTTAACACTACATCCAGATATTTGGACGATATTTTAAACATTAATAATGTTTGTTTTGACAATATGGTAAGTCAAATATACCCTTCAGAGCTCCAACTTAATAAAGCCAATCCCTCTGATACCAAAGCTGCATTTTTATACTTGCATTTGTCTTTTTCTAGTGATATAGTTTCTACTAAAATTTATGATAAACGACTTTGATTTTGAAATTGTCAATTTCCCATTTTTAGTTTGTGATGTTCCTCGCTCTACATCCTATGGAGTCTATATCTCTCAACTCATTCGTTTTGCTAGAGCATCTAGCTGTATTACTGACTTCAACACTTGCAGTAAATTGTTAACTCAAAAACTTCATAAACAAGGCTATCGGTATCATAAACTTCGCAAAACCTTTTCTAAATTTTATAAACGATACCATGATTTGATATCTAAATTCCAAGTTGGACATAAATCTCTCTTGTGCCATGGACTTTCGGAGCCTGAATTCTATGGTGACTTGGTGTATAAATTGGAAGAAGATTGTTGGCTTTAATAATTTTCAGCGCAGTTCATTAAAATAATTTCCCATTATAAAAAGATTGGCTATAACATTAATGTATTGCAACAGACTGCATGCTTGGTGGTCAGTACAATCACGGTTTGCAGCTTTGCTTTCTTCTTTAATTGCACGCTGGTGGGTCAGACTTCAGACTCTAGGATGGTTCCGACTTAAATAATTATCTTTTGATGAGATGGTAGGGGCCTGATGCTTTGGCTGCTTGTCAGGCCCACCGGGGTTTACCTGTTCGATTTCTTTTGCTCCAGTATTCAGTTTTATTAACTGTTGAGTCCTTATCTTTGCTTTATCTCCTTTTTATATCTTGATTTATATGTTCTAGGAGATGATGCATTGATAAGTTAGGGGTCTTTCACGCAAACCAAACATTTATGTGTCTTGATCCACATCTGAACTAAGGGTGAGGTTGGTGCACCGTTAAACCGATTTAAGCCCTCCAGTAAAATATTTTACTGACCGTTCCAAGTCGGTACTTCTTTTGTGAATCTTTTATGTTTTTTTCTGTCTTGTGTTTGCTATGCCTTTGTACGCGTCAGTTTATAGGTGCCTTGTGGTCACCTGTAGGAAAAGGGCTGACCTCTTGGCTCTCGTTTGTGGTGTCTAACTGTGAGTTTGTTACCTTCCCATTGGTATCCTGGGTCAGTAGTGGTACTTGATTGTATCGATTCTTGATCTTTGTACCCTTACTTACTTTAAACCTGTTGCCATAGTCCATGAGATATCGAATACACTAGAAACAGTCAATGCAACGGTGATGCATTACCCTTTCATCTTAAGTAGATAATAATTGTAGCCATACTTTCCTCTGCTAAACCATTCAACAAGGACAACATGTACAATGAAGGGGGTCCTGCTTTGACAACGTTATTTTTAGGTATCACTAATTACTTCACGAGGGGGGGGGGGGGCGTATCACTTTTCCAAAGAAAACGCAGTGCTGCCCATTCGATCATGTACCATTACCACATTTTGCCAAAATATCAGAAAGGAATTTGAGTTCAAATCCCCAAGATTGAGTCCAAATGAAGTCTGTTTATATTGGTACGTATCATCTAACTAAAGCAATTGCATTTCATATCTGGTGTCCGCTGACATTATGAAAATAGAGAATAGTAAACTGTGTTTCCGTGATATGAAAATTATGTCACGAAGGAATGGTGGTGATTAGGTAAACAACCAGTCCGCAGGACGAGTTGTTTACCAAAATCACCACCATTCCTGAGTGACATAAACACAGATTACTATTCTGTATATTATATACTATGCACAATAAATTTAGCAACTGTTTTGTATGGATGAGTCCATCCACATCAGATCTCGAATTTCATTTTCTGTCATGAAGATACAAGCGCCGATCATCTGACAAGATTTTCCATTTTAAAACATACAGAATTTATCAAACGCAGCGGACGTGCTAAAGTGACGTTTGATTTTAAGACTAGCGGGTAACGTGGGTATTTCTGGTCATTGGGGGAAGCTGAAACCTTTTTCAAACGATTGTTTGGTCACTGAAAACCAAAAATGCATAGCAAATGCTGCAATTTTCTGAATTTTCTCAGAGAAATAAAGGACCAAGTTTTCACAATTTGACGTTTTTATTAATGCTTTTACGTTATCACCTTTAAACGGTGTTTCTAGTCGGGGTTTTCTTGAACCACATCAACAAGTAAAACTGTTTGATGCCTTCCAAGATAGGCAGACAAATAATGTTGAATGAAACATCTTCACTACTACAGTGCACGAGCCGAAAGATAAAATCTAACGTCACCATTATCTCGCAAATGCGTCGCACCATTTTTCAGTAGCTTAAGGTTTTAATCAACCATAAGATGAGTTACATTGTAAGCATATGATATCTTTGTAAACTGAGTCTCTGTTGAATTGGCACGCCAATTAATATTGGAAGTTTAATCAAATGATGACTACGTTCTGACGTCATTCATGGCAGCTGATTTTTTTCAACATGAAATCTCTATCACATCTGTCACATACCCAATAGTTTTTATAGGTGTATGATGCATGAGGAAGATGAAAGATAACCAAACGAAAAATCACATGCTTATCATTTTAGCATTACTTACAACGGATGTGATTTTTGCTTACTGACCCCTCCTGCAATTCTTGCTCTCCCCAAATGCCTATTTAAAGGATGGCGTCTGAAATTTTGTGGTTTCATTTGCCTAAGATCATGTTCTCGTCATTGCAATTGAAATTGATCGGCATTGCACAAAGATGAGCACAAAAAAGATGCGAAACATAAAAAATTGCTAAACTTATTGTGCATAGTATATAACCTTCCAATGATGTTTTCAATGAAAAAAAAAAGAATAAAAAACCCACAAAAAAAACTCATATTTAACGAAAAGCCCCCCCCCCCCCCCCCCTGGTGCGTAGTAATCCATTGGCATGGAAGTTACTTGGCCCCGCATACTGAAAAATTTCGGCTATGCCTCTAATGTTTTTTATTGTCTCCCTTATATTAGTAGAAGCAAAAGAAATGTATTGTACTTTCAAAGATAGATGAGAATCGTTGTAAACAAACAGTGGCGAGTTTACCTTGATTGTGGGCGTGCAGGTAGTCTCAGTTTACAGCTATATTGAACCTACCATATATTACTGCATATGCGCGTGGCAGTGAATAGTGATGCTTTACCTATTTATAAGAAAAGTAGAATTGACTCATTACTATGCATCTTTGAAACAACAATAACTGTCTAGCGATATCGTTGTTTTATATATTTGGGTTGTTTCCCTTACACCGTAATGCGCAACTTATAGCCAAGGGAAAGCACTCTTAAAGCCTGTCGCTTGACAAAAACAGAAAATTTTGAGGATTGAACATCGGGAGATCCATTTCAGTTTTTTTTAGCTATTCGCTAGTCTGTTGCTTGCCAGATCAGACAGCAATAGCCCGAGAAATTGACTGAAATGTGTTTGTCACACAAAGTGATGATGGTTTTGTGAGGAGTAAAGTGAGAGGAGATCAGAGAATTGGACAAGCCGCATGCGCCATGGCATGACAGGGAGAAAAATACAGCTCAGATGTAAATATTTGGCTGGTATCTGATCTAGGTATAATAACATCGGATCAGCATTGTCAATTTTTATGTAGATGCCATAAAATCTTCAAAACTCCCAAATTCCTATAAACTAGACCAGGATGAGTCTGATTGTTATGGTGAGTCTGATTGTTTTTGCATATGTGTATTGAAAAAAAGTAGTTCCGACAAAAAATATCGACACTGACCAGTGATGATATGAAAAAATTTGATATCATCACTAGTGAGTTACTGTGAAATATTTCACTCCTCAAGACATGAAAACTATCTCACTGCAAAACAATAGGAAATTAATGCTAGGTATATAATATGCTCAAATATTCGCCTACAACTAACAAAAAACAATCGATTTAATTGGTTATATCACATTTAAATGACAATGTTTAAAGATGCTCAAGTTAACCAACTGTACTGTATGGTTTTCTTTGATTTGGGGGTATATAAAAGTGAGTAAGGGTGCAAAGATCAGGAATCGACACAATCAAGTACCACACCTGACCCAGGATACCAATGGGTATAAGCCTTCCACATATCGACCTATGAGGCATTGCAGCTTTCTGCATATGATATAAACTGAGTGTCATAGCATGTAAACTGTTATTAGAGCTGGACCCCTCTGGCATTTTTTTGTTCCGCACATGGTGGGTAGCAATTAACGAGCTCATTCAATAAGCCATAGGCCGAGACCCTCAATAAAACATGACCCGCATGTACACGATATTAATTTTGCATGATTTAAAAATAACAAATTAACCACAAGAAAATACGTTACACTTCTAAAATGAAAGAAAAAAGTGTGAATGTGTACCTGTATTGTCCAGGTCTGTCTGAAAGGCTGAAATAAAAGATGTAAAAACATCACACTACAACCATCAAGTAAGTATATGACATTATATGAGCATGGGGTGACAAAACCAACAATCTTTGGGGGTGTTAAGAAATGAAAACAATTCAACATGTTCAACGTCACGCAAACGTCAGTAAGCAAGCAACGTTATTTGATGGACTTGACGTTAGCTCGCTCAAATGGCGCGTATGTGGGTGTGGCTAAAATCGATTTGTTCATGAAGGTATGAACCGCATCTCAAATGAAGAGGTTCATTTAAAGACTCGCAGTGGAAATGTAAATATTCCAGTAAAGACTCAGATCATCCTAGGCATCTGATCAGTTTTTGTTCCAGTCTGTTAAGAGTCTGCTGTGTATTATGTAGAAGCTGGGGACTCAGACATTTGAAATATGTTATGTTGTAAGCTAAGCTACCGTGTTTGCTAGACACTGAATAACAAAGACGCACAGGCTGGTCTGCGCCTTTGTTTTCGCATGCAAGAACGTCAGGGTTTCTCGCGATGAGGCCCGATTTAAAGAGACAAGCTACATTTGTCTGGATGCTCAGTCGTGAATATTAGTAGGGTCCGAGTTCAATGTCAGTTTTAAAGCATTCAGGTGGCAATACCAAACACAATAAAGAGACGAGATTTATTTCTGTCTTGTATTTGTTTTTGCGCGCGTCTGTTTATTGATGCCTGGGAAAGGGCTGACTTCTTTGCTCTCGTTCGTGATGTCTAATTGTGAAGTTATTACTTTCCCATTGGTATCCTGGGTCAGGTTTGGTGCTTGATTGTATCGATTCCTGATCTTTGCCCTCTTTCTTACTTTATTGAAGAATCGATATGACATGAGTTTGATTCGTGTATTGCACATGTGAGCAGCACGCCCTGCCTCGCTATTCGCTGCTAGCCAGCACAATGAAGGTACATGGCACGTGTATAATTAAATTTATATTTAACTAAACAATTCGTTTTGAGGAACCTGAGGCTGGAAAATGCCTTCATAGATGGAACAGTAAATGCAAAGCTTATTTAATTTTGACTAATACAATCTTTGAAGCATTTATCGAAGTCCTACTTCTGCTGGCAATGCACACGAAAGGTTTGCTGGTAAGAAGCAAATAGCACTATATGGAAGGATTAACTTACCTAATATATAACTAGGTATAATTGCAGCTCCAATAAGAACGGTGAGTACTGGCCTGAAAACGACACACAAAAACGTATTAATTGTAATTCTTCACACACATGTGCATATGTATTCTTATAATAGCTCACTTTAATCATTTAAATACTAAGAATTGCTTTCAGAATGTCCACAGAAAGAAAAAAGGGCATAGACCAAAATACTCAGAAATGTGCCAGATATGGAAGCAATATAGTTTAATATACATTACCATGCGCGGATCCAGAGGATGGATAGGGGTCTAGCCCCCCCCCCCCCCCTTGGAAATTTACAAACTATATTGGCTTCTATAGAAATTAGCATTTGTACCCCCTCCCCCCCCCCCCCCCCCCCCCCGGAAAAAGTTGGACGCCTCCTGGAAAATGTTTGACCCTCTCTGGAATCTTAAAAGGTATCGTTTCCTTAAAATAAATAATTTATGTGAAACTATAAAATAAGTTGAGGACTAAAAAACAATACGTTGTCAGAGTTTTTTTCCTGTCAGTTTGGCCAAGAACACCCCCTCCCCTCCTCTATGTCATACTGACAAATATTGCACTAAATGTCAATATAAAGCCCCCCTCCGCCCCATAATCAATTATTGTGGGTGAAAATTATCAAGAACTATGAAATAATAATGATGGTACATGAACCAACATATTGGGCAAATGGACGTGTGGGAAAGCTACGAAGTACAAAAGTACCAGACAAAAAAGCAAGTCAAGTATGATCAGGAATAACACAATATAAAAGAGAGAGAATAAGAGTAAGCTGTACATGTTCACGTATATTATGGGGTCAGCTTAACATAATGATCAAAAGTATCGAGTGTTGGTAAAATATATATAATTGAGTTGAACACAATGCAATATATTCACTAAAAGTAAATAAGAAGTGAAAGATCAGAAATCGATATACTGACCCGGAGACACCATATGTAAAAGGGAAAAAACACAAGGAAACATCACACATAAGAGAGCCACGAGGTCAGCCCCTTCCCAGCAGGTGATCACAAGCCTGCATGGAACAATAAAGACAAACACAAAAAGGATACACAAAAGAAGCACCGCCTTGGAACGGTCAGTAAAAAGTCACTGGAGGGCTTAAACATGTTTAACGATATCAATGACACCCTTATCAGGACATATTTGGTAAAGTGACAAAACAGAAGAAAACACTGTACACATGGCAGCCATGTGGTCAGCCTTTTCACAGCAGGTAATCACAAGGCTGTAAGAAACAGGCACGACTGCATAACAAAGACAAACATGAAACATAACTAACCTAAATGATCCATAAAAGAAGCACTGCCTTGGAACGGTCAGCAATACTCACTGGTGTGTTTAAACATGTTTAACATATGTTTTGGTTGAGAAATAAGAAAAAAAAACGACTACGCATCTTAACCGGAGGTAAGAGTTACATTTACCTTTGAGCGACGAATTCATATAGAAGCCTACTAGTCTACTGTATCAGTAAAAACTGCTTTAGATTAACAAAGTTTTAAGTGATTTTAATGTTAACTTATATCGCTAATGCATTTATTTTCTGAGGACAAAGATACCCCCTACAAACATTTCAAACAAGTGTATATGTACACAAGAATGGTAAAAAACTAAAACTATTGTACAATTTAATGACATATCACATTTTGCTAAAAACTGACCACAGAAATCGTAAATCGAGCAAAGCGTAATGATGAGTGAAAAACGTGCGATTTTCATGGAGTTGGTCGAAGCTTTAAAACAGTTCATTTTTTCACGAACATTTCTACATACTACAATAAGTCTTTAAAAATGAAAATGCTGTATTCGAAAGCAAGTGCTTAAAGCAGTTTATCAAATGGATGATTCAATGGCGCCTGAAAATGGTGTACAATACAATACGTTTGAAACAAACGCTCCAGAGACTTACAGCATCTAAGACAAAACACTGAGCTCAACATTGCTTCTATTGGGAAAAACGATAGTCTTCTTTTTACTACATATATGTAGGGTCTCAGATTTTTTCTCGATTTTTGTCATCATAAAGACTTTTGAAAACGTTTTTTACAATTGCATTTATTCCAAGGTATTATTGTTTCGTTTTTAGTCCCCAAAAAGGAAACCTATTTCAAAAATTTGATAAATAAATGATCAATAAGGTGCAAATGTCAGTCATACCAGCTCTCCCTTCCTCATATAATGTTAACAATTTCTTAATATGTAGATATACGAGGGGGTTCAATATGTAATGAAAACAGCCCAGTATATCCCAAAGTTTTATATTTACACACTTCATAATTACTTTTCTTAAAATATCTTTTTCTTGGCTAAATAAATGTAAAATTGCAGTTGTCGAGCTCCTTACCTAATTTACACAAGTCACTTTCAAGATAGGGTACTGAAGTACACTGCGATATGAAATAAAAAATGTTTTCAAAAGAATATCCATATATTGGTGAGTTATACCTGCAAAATTTTTTGATATTGCTTTATATTCTTTGAAATACTGAGGCTGTCATTTTGGTTAAAGTCCTCCTTGATGCTAAATTTTCTGGCATTCCATTGACAGAGTTGTTTTTGCGTGAACGAATACATAGCGAAAATTTATACGAAAATCATTGGTAACATTTTTTGTGGTCGCTTTGATGTTCATTTGCAAGTAATACAGCCGATTTTAAAATTTCCATGTTTAATCTCACTCATTTTAAAAGTACACCCAAGTACGTCATTTGAAATAAGAAAATCACTTAAAAGAATGCCACCTCTGGCTTACACTGAAATGGATCAGACAAAATACCGCGTTTCATCGATGTTTGCATTCGGATGCATTATTTTGACATTGTTACACGTATTTACATGTACATAATCTGGCTGGCTAATTTCAGACAATAAAATTATAGGAAACGAAAATGGTATACCACTCAGATGAGATACTCCTAGATATTGGTTTCAGTTAAACTGGTCTGCTGCCTATGCACTCTTCGATACAATCAAAATTATCCTTTCCTGGTACAAAGCCAAATTTCCGATTTTCAAGAACCGTGCGTATTTTAGTGTAACGTCCATTGCTTTAAACGACGTCAACGTAAGAGGGGGTAACGTAATAAAACCATTTGCACGAGAAATCGGTAGCGTTCAAAATTTCTATCGTTATAGCAGATAAAGGGGAAATGAGTCAGAAAACTATGGATATGTGATTCATGCATGTTAAATGTTTGTTTTAGAAAATACAGCATGCCTTTCTACCTTTGTTAAAATAAGCCTTTACAATTCGGAGGAAAATATATGCAGTGGAAATTAGTGTGCTTTTTAAAAAGTGTGTAACTTATTAAATTTGGAAAGATAAAATAATGTTTCATGCACCATTTTAACGGCGACGCTTTGATCTTTTGTTTGGCATATGGCATAACGCGTTTGTGGATGGAGTTATGAATGGGTTTTCATTACATATTGAACCCCCCTCGTAATACAAATTTATAGCACGACCCGAAGGTGTGCACAATGAACACTGTGTAAGTCCGTCTGTCTGTACCTCCGTTACAAGTTCGTTAAAATGCTCATTACTATTGAACCACATGGTATATTTTGATCAAATTTTTATATACGTATGCATGTCGACATTTTCTAATCAATGACATGCGTAACAATCTTTTTGATGAACGAGGGTTTGCTGAACAGCAGTTCGGCTGGTCGTGGTCAGTTAGTAAAAATGCTCATAACTGTTGAACCATATTGTATACTCGGATCATATTTTGCATACATGCCTATTTTAAAATTGTCCAGCCATTGGTATGCAAAACGGGGACGAGGCTGCTTGGAGAATTTAAAAAGTAGAAAACTGCCAAAATCACAAAATCCATGTTAAACTAAAAAAATATGCAAATCGAAATCATTAAAAAGCGACTTTATTTTAAAGACTTGGAATCGAAATTTTGCATGACCCGCAGGTGTAATGCGCACCATAATCAATGTTTGAGTCCGTCTGTCCGTCCAATTTACTTTCCACACTGTGACATCCCTTCTGACACCGATACTGATTAATTCACGTGCACATTATAGCCACTTGAAGTGTTTTCAAATAAGATTGGCATTATATAACTCCGAATATGTAAAAAATCTTACCACCCGTATCAATAAGTGTGGAATCTTAGTATTTCTGTTCAGAGTCGTTAATCATAAAATAACAACAATCATTATACAATACATTTTATTTGGGTATCGACGACAGGAAACCTGACTATGTTGTATGAGAACAAAAAAACATTGACCAGCCTGCCATCCGCGCAGTCTGGTCAGCGCCTTTTTATTCCCTTTCTGGAAAGAATAGCAGTCAAACTTGCTGAATTCATCATGTCAATATCCTTGCTAGTTTTGGAGGCTCAGTGGGCTAGTTCGAATCTTACTATATTGGAAACCTAAAACTATGGGACCGGGTCGGGATCGAACTAACTACCTCTGAATAAGCAATCGGATGCACTATGGATTGCGCTACAATTAGATAGATTGATAGATAGGTAGGTAGGTAGATAGATAGATAGATAGATAGATAGATAGATAGATAGATAGATAGATAGATAGATAGATAGATAGATAGATAGATAGATAGATAGATAGATAGATAGATACTAACCAAGCCATCATCGTTTTAGTGGTCCCTACAGTAGATATGTACGTTTGCTGCAAAAAGGAATCCGAGTGCGGGAGCTTTTGTTATACCCTCTTTTTATAAAATACTTTGGACCAGTCCTTGAGACGATGGTACATATCGCACGAATATAGCAATTCCAAAACATGAGGCGAAGCTATCTAGTTGGGCTAGATACCTCTTATCAAGTACAGGCCTTTATCTACATCTGTACTTCGTGTACAGAAGCAGTGAATGTTCTAAACTAGTTTGGGAATGTGTGGATGCTCGTCTGAGTATTGGCTGCTCGAAAATGTGATAAGTTCCAAACTAACATGTATTGGCACGATTAAGATTATAAACAGGATGCACATTATAATAATAAAAATAATAAAAGAAAACTTCGCGGATATTCCTTTGTGTAAAAACTTAAAAAGGCTATTGTCAGTTTCGTTGTAATTTATCTTAACTAAAAAAATCACATTTCTTTTATAATGCTTTTTTATATGTGGCCTTTTTTAAAAAAAAGATTAACAGGATTTCTATTCACCAATTGTTAAAGGAGAATTTATGAAATCTGACTTGCGCCTTACCAACGTGGATAGTACTTACTCGTTTGAAAATATCGGTTTGTTTTGGTCTACGTTCAGGTTTGCTCAGGGTAAAATAGTGCTCGTCTTGCAGTATATAGAGCAAAATGTTTATTATAATATGTGACCCGTCACGCAAAAAGGTACGAGTTGGGTGGACGACGTCATTTCGAGAAAATACGTCTTAAATTTAAAGTCGCGTCGCGCAAAAATAGCACACCTAAGCGTCTTTCAAAGAGAAGTTTAACTTACTATAAAACCGGATCAAAAGCGTTTTTCATGTTGAGGTTTTCTGCCACCAGACTGTCCAACATTTTGTACGATATTAAATGTTCCCTTTCGAATGTTCGTAAGTTAAAGTTGGGTCGAGAATCGTCCACGAAGTTCAGTTTATGATTAGATCTATTTCTCATCTGGTTTACATGGTTTAGGCCTACTAATTTAAGGGCAGTTGCGGGTAATACTTCCCACATTAAAATCTTTTTAATTCTTTGCATACAGTTTGTTCTATATATGGACTGTCAATTTATGAAATTAAAAGGATATGTCATCGCGCTAGATTTTTCATAATCTCACATGGAAGTTTTCAGCATTTTGCAAATTTTCTGAAAAAAAAACAACAATGTCCTGATTATTAAGTTAAAATAATTGTAATCTTTATTTTAATTTCAATTATTACTCGGGGTAGGCCTACTCTAATTGTTTCTGTATACGTAGGCTCGGGCCCAGCATCTACCGTTCACCCCAAAAAAATATCAGGAATTTTGGGCACCCCAAAAAATGTTTGGAATTTTAGAAACCCCCAAAAATATCCCCCAATTCTGTACCTTGCCCTTAAGAAAAGACCCTAAAATACATAGAAATGACCCCTAAATATAGGCCAATTTTGTGGTGACACTCTAGAAAAATATCCACAAAATCTTCATACCCCCAAAAATATTTATTTTTTATAAAACCCCAAAAAATATAGAAATTTCAAAATTTTGAACCCAAAAAAATAACCCAAGCCTAAGTATGTACAAAAATCTCAGAGTACCCCCTAGGGACGACATCAAGCTTCTAAGGAAAACTAAAAAATATTTCTTTTCCCAAGCCGTGGCAAGATACTGAATGATATATTTAAGTTTATATGATGACGTAGTGATGATGTCATCGGAAAAGAGCGGATTTTTGCTACAGTTTTTCTTTTTACGAATAATTTAGTGTATTATGAGTACAGCAGAGGCATAAGAAGTGTTTTGTGGAAAATTCAAAATGGCCTTTGGGAACTTAAAGTGAATCAAAAAAAAAACAAATGAAAAAATAATTCATGATTATGAAATGTGATTTGAAATAATTATAAGCAAATTCATTAAAATTTCTGCAATGGCGTAAGGCTACGATACCTGACTCTTACGCAAACGGCCCAAGTTCGATTCCGAGCTTCGGTATTCCAATTTATTTTTTACTTCTTTTAGGCTTTTTTATATACTTTTTTTTTGCTGTAGACAAAATGATATTGACAGACCAATAGTATCTGCATATTTAATCCCCCCTCCGTCATAAGATACAAAAATACCGGTTATGCATCCTTCATTAAGAGCTACGGCACCTGTGGGACTAAGGGTAGCGGGCTATAATTTTACAGCAGCATCTTCACGGCGTTTCCGTTTACATTCCTTCCCAAAACTAGGCAGAGTAAATTTACGCTTACCTGCCGGAATTGATTGACGCTTTTCGCATTGATATGAACGTGAAACAGTCCCGAAGAGCTTCGCATATGTATATACATGTACCATGCAGCGACGATCTGACCCGAAATACTTTGCCTGGACAGACATTTGTGACGTCGCTGTTTAAAACAGTGCACTTCCAGATTTTTTGCAAAAATTATTACGACGAAGTTAATGGGTGCATTTTTACAAAACTTACACGGATGAAAAGCAAATAGAAAAAAGAAATAAACAATTAAATATTAAAATAATTATGCTTTTGGTTCTCAAGAGAACGCGTTTAAATTGGACGCACAATTTCAAATATCACGATTCCCATTTACGCTGACGTTAACGTCACCGAAAAAATGAAATTTTAATTTGTCTTTGTGTTTAAATGACTACCATGCGAAAACAATAGACACCAGGAAGCTACAATAAATGTGTTTATTGCGTATATCAATTTGCTTTCATTTGGTACTTTTTCCATGATTGTAGCTTCTGTAGTTTTGCGACAATAATTTTTGCAAAAAATCTGGAATTACGCTAATTTAAACGGCGACGTCACAAGTAGGCGAATACTTTCCCAAGTAGGCGAATACTTATGTCCCGTGACTGTACATGCATAGTTTTAAACAATCAGTAGGCTATAAACCGTATAGGTAAAGTTTTTTTCACATGCTTATAGTATAGTCACTATGCAAGCCTCAGACTTGTGTTTAAGTGCAAAACATAAAAGAGTGACAAAAATTTGAGAATCATATTAAAACCCATGCACATACCAACAATCAATATCATGAGACATTGGTTGCAGTCGATGGTCACAACTAAAAAAATGATTGAAATCAATGTGACTGAGTATTGTATATAAACCACTTGCGCATCTGAATGATCTGTAAGCAATGACAAGTTTCAACTCTATCGGTACACTTAAACTGTAGAAAGAGCTGCACACACATGGCACCCGAGCTGAACCACGCCCCACAAACAAGACATCACGGATACTATGCTCATCACTCTCTCTCTAAAAGGCGGGCAACAATAAGCTATATACTAGCAGAAAGCTGGTGGAAATAGCATAACAATGTATACATATTCTAATATTTGCTAAATTCATTCAACTGATAGTGTAGTAAATGTACACATGTTTGAGAAAAAAAATCTTTTACGTCATGGCTCTGCGACGTTCCCGTTGGCGTCAACGAAAACTCAGTTTTTCAGTATTTTGCAGTTTTACTATATCATTTTTCAAGAAGTGAGACACCTTGGCTAATAAATAAATTTTGTTTATTGTGTTTTTCAATTTCCTTTCAAATGGTATCCTTATTATCAAGTTTGATGCATTAACAACGAGGAAAATAATTTTTAAACAACACAAAAAAAATGTCAGTGTGAAGTTGTTGTTTTTTTAAGTTGACTAAATGTTGACACTATAGTGTAGCTGAAGGCTAGAAAAAATATCTGGTGCGACATTTGAAGAAGAAATAGATGAGGAAGAATGAGAGGAATAATAATTAGAAAAAGAGAAAAAAAAAGAAAATTGATTGCAACAAATACATTGTAATGTCCTTTTGCAATATTTTATAGCGTGTGTTAATCTGCTGGATTTTATGATGTACATATAACGTTACAATAACGTCAATAGAAAGTTTGTGACGCTTCAGAGCGGTACCCATCTTCTTTGGACATTTTGAGACCCAAAATGATCAAGAACCCACCAACATGTTAATATTTCTTGATTCGTCATAAAATTCTCTATTCAAAACGCTGAAAAAGTGAATTTCACTATATGACACCCAACTCGTCCCTTTTCGCGTGACGGGTCACATATGTATGTCTACCATCCCCTGGCCTCGGCTGGTATCCATTCTGAGGCGAGACAGTGAATCAAATTTATGGGCTGGTTGCTTTGCTTAATTTGTCATCCTGGGCCTGGAATTACAATGCCTCCTTAAAGTTAAGCAAGACTAAGGTTAAGTATTGATACTTCAACATGCTGTATTAAATACTTAATAAATTGCCTGGATCGATGTGGTATTTGTGGTCAAAGGTATCATTGCGATTTTCAGAAAAATTTAAACTATTTTAATTTTAATCAGTTTTAAACGTAATTTTTCGTATCCTGAAAAATCAATACTTAACTTAAGTCTTTCTTAACTCTAAGGAGGCATTGTAATTCCGGACCCTGGTGTCTCGTGATGGTTGAGCGGCTCTTCCTCGCGGTGCCACAGGGTTGTCTGCGGTTTGTGATTGTAGTATTTCCTGATCATACCCACTTACTAAGTTTGGTTAAAACTACATTTAATTTAGTTCAGTGAAGATAAGGTATTCTCCAAACATAACAGGTTGCAGCAGTAATATAAAATGTTTTTTTTTTAGATTGACATTATATATTAAACCGCTGTACTGCAAATTACATGTTTATTATGGAAACTTGATTTGTTGACTAAAATCGTCCATGCACGGATCTAGAGAATTCCGTTTGGGGGGAGGAGGGTAATGACAACATTTATTTTGCCATCAGCGTATTTTACAGAGTGTCGTACGGACCTTTCTCGAGGGATGTATGTACCAGTATTTCTAAAGGATTCTATAGCCACTTGTGATATTCCGAGGTAGGAGGGGGGGGGGGTGGGCAGGGACGGCTGTCCTAATTCCTTGCTCTCCACCTCCTGGATCCGCGCATGTAATTTCACACTTTTATCAAATGGACCAGTCCATTTACCGTTTTAAAGGGTTTCAGGTGTTATTTTTGTTATTAATCTAGGGTTGTCAGGTGTGCATATGTTGTTACCCATTTACGGTTTAAAGCTATGGTTTCCTTTTTCGTTGCACTTTGATAGGTCAGACCTCATAATCAATGACAGCCGTGACGTAAAGCCTTAATCCGTGGGTTTGTGCCTGACGCTTGTCTTTGGGTGGGTCTACCATAACCCAAGCCGAGGCTTATTTTGGTTCTGACTATCGAAGAGCCATGAGCGCTTTTCTTTGTTTCATCATAGTGTCTTAGTTCAATTCAGATTGTTTCTCTGTGATGATGCATTGCATAAGTTAGGAAGCCTCCATGCGAGCTACACAATTCTTATGTTTTAACAACATTATCTAGGGAAAAGGTTTGGTACCAGGAAAATGCATTTAAGCCCCCCACCACCGCCCCAGTGGCTTAGGCTGCTGTCCATTCTATTAATGCTGATTCATTGTTAATTGTTGCTCCCATCATTTGTGAGGGTTCTGTGTTTGGTCCTTGTTTTGTTGTGCGGTGCTCTAGTGTCCTTTCTAGTTTGTGGTATTTTTTTATCACATTTACTTATTGTAGGAGTTATGTGTTACCAACCCTTTATATTTTGAGTATAATCGTGTATCTGTTCCTAGAATTTGTTAAGTCTTGGTCTTACTTTCCTTTCAACAACTTATACAAGTGAATATAGGATATAACTCGGAATTTTCTTCAATTATACATGTATACCAAATGTAAATAGGGATATGAACCAAACTGAACATAGGCAGATCCAAAGGGGGTCAGGTGGTCCGGTCCCTACCCCCTTGAAAAGCACAAGTGGCTATAATGTTACCTTAGAAATTCTGGTACGAGCCCCCCTCTAGATGTCCAAAGAATACGCTGTATGTTTTTGTTATGTTTGCAACCGTCTAATGTATGCCTTTATATCCACAATTTAGATGTGTTGTTTAACCAATTTCAGACCAATAAAATTTTCAATTAAGCTGGGATGATCCATTGTATTGTTTATAACTTTAAAAATGATTATATTTGTTTCGTTGAAGATTGATTTTGTCTTAGCAAACAGAGCAAATACTGATGATATGCCGCGTTGTGTGCCATTTCATCTGGTTCTTCACTGTTCGAAAAAGTACCAGTTTACTTCTTTGGGCCTACAAAGAGTTAATCACAATTATAGCTTTCCGTGCATGCACTTTATTTATTGGTTTGTTCCCAGTCAATAATTTTCAGTTATGTGGGAACAATTTACTGTCTTCTTGTCTTCCTTGGTTGAACTAGTACTAAGCAGTGGATAACGCGTTTTGCCCAAGGATACAACAAAGGGACTCCAACGGCGGTGAGTCTCAAACTAGCAAACCTTCCATCTCCAGTCTAACGTTCTCTGCATTTTATAATGTATTTGTTGTGATAACAGTTGTTTTAGTTCTACTGCTTCATGTCTATAGACTGATTATTAAATCTATTGTATCTGTCACCAGCAACAGGTCCCCACATTATGCCATATGGACTAGAAAGTGCAGGTGAAGATAATGCGTCCAGCTTAGCCATCTGAAATAAATAGATTATAAGACTTCAACGACTGGGGTATAACTGGTTCAAAATATGGTATGGTAATGGTGTGGCACTGGTTTTAATCTATGACGCCGTAGAACTGAAGACATGGTGCCAGAAACAGGATTGAAATTTTCCAAACAAAAGACAAAGCTCAAAGAATTATTATTAAAGCATGTTACTGTTTGAATGTATAAATTTACATATCTGACTAGTATCTGAATTGCATGCATAAGTAAGGAAAATGGTATCAATTAACCTGCCTTTAAAAACACACAATAATCAATCATCAATCATAGCTTGAAAATAATTGACCTTACAAGTGTGGCTATTCACTTTGAACTAATAAAATAATAGTATAGGCTTTTCTTTAGCAAACCAAACATCTTCAGATACTGAAGCTCCGTTTTTGGACTTGAACTTGTCAAAAGCAAACGGCATAGTTTCTTCTAAAATTTATAATAAACGGGATGATTTTAATTTTGAAATAATAAATTTTCTATTTATTGATGGAGATGTTCCTCGCCCCCCTTCCTATGATGTATATATTTCTTAGCTTATTCGTTTTGCTAGAGTGTGTTCTAATGTTGTTGATTTTAACAACAGAAACTTAAGAAAGATGACAAAGATCAGGAATCGATATAATCAAGCACCACACCTGACCCAGGCCACCAATGGGGAAGTAACAAACTCATAATAAGTCATCACAAACGAGAGCCAAGAGGTTAGCCCTTTCCCAGCAGGTGTCCACAAGGCATAAATAAACAGAAGCGCACGAAAGCATAACAAACACAAGACAGAAATAACATAATGATCCACAAAGGAAGTACCGCCTTAAAACGGCTAGTAAAAATATTTTTACTGGAGGGCTTAAACCAGTTTCACGGCATCATACTGAACCCTGAGTATGACAAAGGGATAAGTCCTGGTTAGACATTTAAATTATTCAAACTTTTCATTTATCCTGGTTATAAAGTTTAAAAACAAATGTTTGACATTTAAAAAATATGACACAGACAAGTTTTATGCCCTAGTGAGTTTAGCATGAAATCTTATTTAAACTTGTGACAAGGCCATGCCATAATAAGTGGTGAGACTTTTTAAGTATTATTTGTCCGTGTAAATATAAATGCATTGAGACGTCCATGAAAAGTTTATTGAAAACATCGTCTTTTTCAGACAAAGTATATGTTTTAAGTGACAGATTCTACAACTAAAAGGTAATTAGATATGCAATTTTTGAAACTTGCTTAAGCTCATTTTACTAATTTTATGGTGTAAAACACATTAAAATTATAATAGCGTTGGTTTTAAGACTGACAAACTATATTTAATTCATGACTGCAACGGAATATAGGGACCATCACATATGGGCCTCGACGCGAGAAAACCTGGTTTCGGAGGGTTGCGAACAACACAGGCGCAGACCAGCCTGCGCATCCGCACAGTCTGATCAGCGCCTTTGATTTTCGCTTTTTGGAATGTAGCATATCTTAACATGCTACGAACGAAATTTCAACTTTCTAGCTAGTCTTTGTAGCTGAGCAGGCTGGTTTGAATCTCACTTTGTCGAAAATTCCGAAGACAGTTTTCTTGCGTTGCGGCCCATATGATAAAGTTACTTATCATATTATCAGGAAATCAAAATGTATAACATGACGTCGCGTCTGAAAGGGGTGTAACAAACGCCATGTATAATCGATAAATGACGTCATTATGATACATAACATCTAATATGTGTGCTTGTGTATTACAAGATTGATTTTTGCTTTTGTTTGTTTGTTTGTTTGATTTGATTCTTTACGTCCACTCAACAATCTTTCAGTTATGCGGGACGGTTCTTCCTGGGTTGAACCAGTACTAAGCTAGGATAAATGTGTCTTGCTCAAGGACCACAACGCAGTGACGTTGATTTTTGCTATCTTAGCAATACTGGTCCGGATCCCCTGGAAAATCAAAAAGACACCAAGCCAAGATTCTAGTGTGGGCCATCAGTATTACAGCGGTAGTTCTGTTGTTGATGATTCATTGTTTATTGTGGGTTCCACTGTTTGTGGTGATGTATTATGTCCTTTATTTGTAATTCAGTATTTAGTGTCCATATATAGATTTTTTACCATCTGTTATTGTTTAGGTATTAAATGAGCCGCCACATGAGATTTCCAACAATGTGCCATTTTGACATGAATAGACTCAGACGAGCCTGTGCAGCCTTCTTTTAAGCTTAGAAACTCCAAATAATGTTCAGTCAGTAGCTTCTTTTCATAGAATATCAAGTGACTATCAAAGGCTCTGATCAGACTGTGGCTATGCGCAGGATGGTCTGAGCCTTTGCTGGTCGCACTTACCACATTGTTTAAAGTCTCATGTTGTGGCTCATATTTACCTCTTCTTCTGTGAGTTTCCACCCTGCAGCCGCACCCATGTTATCCTCTAGTTGAGCCATAGTTGTAAAGCCTATTATCACTGAGGACACAATATCCTTCTGCAGTAACCAACGAATAGCCACTTGAGGAATAGATTTACCTTAAGGAAATTAAACAAGATTTTTTTAACTATATACTACAAACATAATATAAATCGATAAGCAGCTAGGAAATTTCATATTTCAGTAATATTATGAAATGATGCCCATAATTTAACGTCACGATTGATTGGCAGATTCATGATGTATCAGTGCCCGATCACAATTTTAAAATCATGTTAGTGTCATACACACTGGTAAATGTATACGTCAAGTTGGTGGTATTTACGCGTAGTGCCGGTTCTTCATAGACCGGAAGTGGTAGATATTGGTGTTAATACTATATATAAAAACATGCCATATGCCTAAAGGACTATAGAATTAGATCATTTTTAAGTATTGGGCATGCACAAGACGATTTATGTAAGCATTTAGGAATAGATCGGTACTCGAATCTATTCCTAAATGCTTACATAAATCGCCGTTTACATACTGAATACTTAAAAATGATCTAATTCTATAGTCCTTTAGGCATATGGCATGTTTTTATATATAGTATTAACACCAATATCTACCACTTGCGGGTCTATGAAGTACCGGCAATACGTGTTAATACCAGCAAATCGACGTATACATTTACCAGTGTGTTAGTGCTCTTTAATTATTTAATTTATTTGTAAACTATTAAGTCGTTTCGAAAGAACAATAAAATGTTTGCCAGAGACTCACATTTTATCTTTCTTCCTTAACTCGTTTGATAATTTCAGTAGTACCTGAGTACTCACGTAAGATAACAACCCTCTGAGAGGACGTCACTTTGCTTACCATGGGATTTAGCAATATTGTTCATTTCTTCCATAATATTCCAGTAACCGTCATTATTGCTATAATTGCGCCACACAGGAAAGCTGGTTCCCATTGCTCCGAATTTCTCAATCAAGCCAATTCTAGTCTTAGTTGAATCTAGGACCTCTGCACGTTTAAACCGCCCTGTCATTAAACCACTAAAATAAATAGAGGATCTTACATTAGTGCTCATGTTTTATTGAATTTATTTAACGAGTTGAGGAAAAGAGATAAAATGCGAGGCTTGCCGAGCATTTTATCTCTTTTTCGCAACGAGTTTAATAAATTCAATAATACAAGGGCACGAATGTTAGATTCTATTTATCATATGACATTAAGATTACTTTGAAATCTCATTTTTGCCGTGAAAACGTGATAATTTTGTCATTATGTACAATGTTGTTATGGACGTCATAACGTTTCCCGAAAATCGATAAACCACTAATGGTTTACAGATTTTATTGCATAGTGTTATTTCACTCCCAGAATATAACAGAATCTTTTATAGTCATTTAAATCATAAATTTGATAGAATAGACAGACAAAATGATTTGGTCCTGACAAAAGACCATTTTTATATTACCTGTGTGCATTCGCTTAAATGTCTAAGTAACGTAATCAAAAAGTATTTTCATATTTCTCAACCAAACATATGTTGTGGGTACGCGAAAGAACCGTCTCAATCTAGCAACAGTTATATCTTTGGAAATTTCGCCCAACAACCCTATAATGAATACTGTACCAGTCATACAAGAAACTAAAGGAAAGGATAAACTATGTTAGTTTTTTTTCCATATTCTGGTCTATCCAGAATAATGGGATCTGCTCATTGCCCCGAATTTGTTGTTTTCAACTTTTGTAGATTTATACATATCAAGATCATCACTATTTTAAGGTAAATTCAAGAATTTTCGTTCGTAATTGCTTTTCTTACCAATGTTATATGGAGTAATTATTATATGTGTTTGTATTGATCTTTGCATGTTGTGTGAAAATAATAAGCGATAAAAAAAACTTTGTAGCAATCTCTCTATTTGTGAAAGATCTGTTGTTGTTGTTGTTGTTGTTGTTTTTCTAGATTATTTAGGAGGTTCTTATCGCGATAAATAGGTTAATGTAAGAATAGCTAAGCACATATATTTTACATATTATATCTATATGGCGTTTACCCTCTAAGTGGACTGTAAGCAAGTACTCCCATTCCTTCATTCTTGCATACCATGAAAGGTTCATACTCATTAAATCTGTCCAGTAAATTATACTCTTGCTGCAAAATAACATTAAATTAAAAAACGAGTTTTGGAATGTTCATGGAATCATGATTACTTCGGGTCTCTTGCAAAGGGAGTACAGCCTGACCCGAAGTTTTCATGATTCCATGAACAGACCAAAAGTTGGATTTATCGCTTATTTTTACATTTTGTTATAAATTATATCTAAAATAAAAAAAAAACAATATTAGTAATTTAGGAAAAAAACAGTTTTGTTCTTTATATGTAATCGTATGAATGGTTTTGACGGAGCGTAAAAATGAAAAGCCGAACAGCCAGCGTGAACATGGACAGCCAATGAAGCAAACACTGTGCTTGTTTTGCACGTGCGACTCAGGTGTGGCTCGCTGTCAAGTGTATTGCACGGACAAGTGAGCTTGACAGCTGTCAATCAAATCTATGTTTCTTCATAAGGCTATGAACGGTTGCAAAAATATAAAAATCAATTAAAGAACAAGTGAGTATGATCAGAAAATACCACAATCCCATACTGCAGACCAACCCACAGCACCGTGAGGAAGAGCCACAGAACATCTATAGATACTAATACATCTGTAGAACAATAAAAGCAAAGCAACCAGCTTTCTCTCCCTCATTCAGGTGATTGCAATTAGTGCATAACAATCAGCACTGGAGAGTTGGATCGATTGATCACGCATGACTGCAAATGAACAATGGGTGCACTTTAGAACAACCGGGTATCATATAACAATGGGGTATCGTAAATCAGACCAACAAGAATGGAGAGTATCGAGTTACCCGGAAATTCCCATGACCTCACCGTATTGTAAGTCACGGTCAAGCTGGCTCACCTGGACAAGTTGGGACTTGTTGACGAATAATTCCATGACCTCACTGGTGGTTCAGTTTTGGGTCGATGTAACGACTGCACAAGGACAAAAGGGGCGCTAGAAATAGCCAACACACGTAGCATTGAGGGCAAGGTCATGGTGACTCACACAGACAAGCTCAGACATGTTGACCAAATAATTCCATGAACTTATGGCTCTACAGTTTGGGTCGAGGATACAACAGCACACGAACAATGGACATACCTTAGAACAGTAGTAATTGTATAACAATGGGATATCGTATGACATACCAAGAACAATGGAAGGTATGTCATCGCACCCAGCATGACCTCACTATCCCCGCACTATGTAATAGGTGATCATTCCAGACACAGGTCAGCCTCCCCTTTTGCTACTCACTGGCCGATAGTGAAGCAAGCCAGGTACAAGAACGACCCCATTCACTATGGTAAAAGATCAAATTGAAATTATTTTTAGCTTTGTTTCACAAGCACGTTAACGCTATTATATGGGTCTCCATTTATCTGGTTTCAAAATACAATATCCCATTGTTATATAATCCATACTGTTCTAAGGTACATATATTATTCTTGTGCAGTGGTAACCTCTATCCAATGTGTAGAGGCATAAGGTCATGGAATTATTTGGTTTACGTGTCCAAGCTTGTCCTGATGACTCACTGTGACCTTGGCCATCAATGCTGGGTGTGGTAGCCATTGTTCTCGCTAACATTTTTTGTCCTTGTGCGGTTGTAACCTCGACCCAAAACTGAACCACAAGTGAGGTCATGGAATCTTTCTTCAACATGTCCCAACTTATCTGGGTGAGTCGCCTTGACCCAAAATGAGGTGATTTCATGGGATTTCCATGAAACATGATACCCTAATTGTTGTTGGTCTGATATACAGTGAGCCACTTTAGTTACGCACCAACTTTTCAGGGCTCACATTTTTTAACAAAAATGCTGGAATCAAACATTCTCTATGCTCATTTACTTATTGACATTTTATCTGTTTGATGACATAGCAAAAATATCAAAATCACTCATGCGAATCATTCTACAACGTCAAAAGCAATTTTGACAAAAATGCTCGTGCAACATGAACGTCTATATTTTCTATTTGCGTTTTGCGCTAGGAATTATCCATGGTGATCGTTGTGACAGAAAAACACCCAAATTAATTGTTTTATTCAATTAAAATTCCCTTTTTGGTCGTTGAAGTTAGTAACACTGTTACTTTTTGAAGAAATGCTCGTTTTGACGTCGCAATACTCGAACAGGTTTTCCTTCATAAATTGTTTTGTTATGAGACACTTGTTGACATAGAAGTATCAAAACACTAATACATCTTATCATTGACTTGGTAGTAGTGACGTCATCACTAACGTCAACACATTGACGCCAATTTATACATTTATTTTTTTACGAAAATAAACGGTGGATACATGGTTGTTTAAAATGAAATTATAAAAGAAGTGTTTTGATAACTAGTTTACTCAGAATCATACGAAATTGTAACTTGCTTTAAAAAAGTAATAAAATTAACTTTTTCAAACCTTGGTAAGCTGGGAACCAAAATGGTAAAACGTTTAAAAAAACTGATAAAGTTAACAAACACATTCCAGTCTTAGATATTGCCAAGAATAAATCGGCTCTTATCTCTGGCATTGCAAAAATTCGACCCTGAAAAAAGTGCAATGTTATCTGAGTTTCATTCGAAATAATGCAATGTGAAATGGTGTTTTGAGGGTAGTGCCCTTCAAGATCCATTTTCTCACTTGTTACTCGTCTGATCACAATAAAAATGTATGGCTAATGCAAATATAAATGCGCTTTATGCTGGTAGTCTCAGAATAAATGTAGCATGTGTCTTTTTTGAGAAATGTTACATATAAAAGTGTTGCACAACTAAAGTGGCTCACTGTATGATACCCCATTGTTATTCGATACCCCATTGTTCTAAAGTGCACCCATTGTATTGTGAAGTCATGCATGGCCTCGATCCATCGACTCAACTCTCGCATGCTGATTGTTATACACTAATATTGCAACACTAGAATGGACACAAAGTAATGCATAACAAAACAAATACAAACACAAACACATAGCTCCCACAAGCAATGGGAAGTACATTAAACAATAAATCATCAACAACAGAACCAATGGTCTAGGGGCCAAATCTCAAATTTTGAGTTCTGTTACACCCCCCAGGAAGAAAAAGTTGGTTACTATTTTCAGTCAGGGACATGTCTGGGGGCCTCAGAAACCCATGTTTTACTAAGTTTTCTGTGGTCAGGTTTCTGTAAATGGCCTGTAATCACCGTTACCCCACAAACATTGAAAATAGCATTACACAAAATACAAGACTAATAAATATTTTATTATAGTATCAATGAATTTATTTGAGGTCTAAATGTTTGATCTAGTCATAAACATTAATTGCTGACATCTCTGAGATGTTTTACCGCTCATCAGCGTAACGTATGTTACATTTAATACGAAATTGCAGATAATGACTTTATAGATTGCATATAAGAATGAACCATGTTCCCCAGCCGCAGGAAGAGAAACTTGGTTACTATTTTCAGCCTGGGACATGTCTTGGGGTATTCGAACCCATGTTTTAGTAAGTTTTCTTTGGTCATTTTTCTGTAAATGGCCTGTAATTAATGTTACCCTACTAACATTTAAAATAGCAGTTCACAAAATACAAGACAAATATGATATTTTCAAAAGTATAAATGAAATAATTTGAACTTTACATGTTTCAGCTAGTCATAAGCATCAATTGCATACATGTGTGAGAGGTATTTCTGCTTGTCAGAGTTACTTATGTTACTTTTTTACGAAATCGCAGATAATGACTTTATAGATTGCATATTAGAACAAACCCTTCCCTCAACCTTAAATGTGTATTAAAGATCTATATTCTAACGATAAATTTCCATTTTCACATAGCTAAGGCTATTTACAACTTGTAACTGGAAATAGAGGTTGAAAAATAAATATTTAAGTATGCTTATGAGCATGTCACTTCTAATATTAGAAGTAGAGATTTTCTATTTGACAATTTACATTGCATTGGAAAGTACAATGTCTTCTTCACCACTTTCACAATGAAACGAAATAATACTTATAAACAGTTTTAACTACGATGGATAGTTTGTTGCTGTAAATATATATCAGGTAACGTAGGTAACAACATTGTCCCTTGCATAAATGGATAAAAATACTAATTTACCTGGGCCTGACAACCAGCCAGGCTCAGAATATATTTGAGTTCTCTCCACATATTATTTAAATATTTTCAATTATGGACAATTTTTTCTAAATAAACTCTTATTCAAGAGATTTTTGTAATATTGATTGATTATTTTACTTTGATATGACAGTTTATGGGTTTTTAACCAATGGTACACGTCAATATGTAGAATATCTACTCCATTAGTCAAACATTGTACTGAATGTTTTACTACGTTTCCTGTGGTCTGTTTTACCACGTTTCCTATTGTCAAAGTGTCATAATAGGCCTGTAAATTATGTTACCTAATGAATGAGGATAGAAAATTTTTAAGCCAGTACAAATTACATGCTAACAAGCATATATATAAATTAATTTCACTACAGCTACAAGAAATCAAAAGCTTCAAATATGTAAAAATGGAAATTTACCATTAGAATAGATATCTACATTATAAATTTAAGGTTGGGGAACATGTTTTCGTTCTAAAATGCAATCTATAAAGTCATTATTTGCAATTTAGTATACAACGTAACATAAGTAACGCTGACGAGCAGAAACATATCTCACAGATTCTTGCAATTGATATTAATGCCCAGCTCAAACAAGTAAAGCTTAAATAAACTCATTGATACTATAGTAAAATATCCTATTAGGTAAGTGTGTCTTGGTTGGCCTTTTGGTGACTAAGACTCTTAACAATGTTATTCAATGATATATACGCAAAACACCATTGTTGTTACTTATGTTACCTTATTTATATATTGACAGAAATTAAATGTCCATGATAGTAAAACTTGTTTTAAATGCTGTTATTTCAGATGAAAGAAGACACTGTCAATTCCAATGCAATGTATATGGTTGAAATAGAAAATCTGTATGTTAGTAGAAATGATATGCTTATAAGCATATTTTAAAATTTATTTTACTACAAATTATCTCCAATTACAAATCATAAATAGAATCAAATTTGGAAAAATGGATATTCATCATTAGAATAGGGATCTTTATCGCACATTTAAGGTTGGTAACATGGTTTATTATAATATGCAATTTATACAGGTTTTTTTCTGCATTTTCGTAAAACAATGTAACGTAAGTAACTCTGACGAGCAGAAATACATATTACAGATGTCTGCAATTGATTTTTATGTCTAGCTTAAACATGAAAAACTAAAATAATTCCATTAATGCTATTGTAAACTATCCTACCAGTCTTGTATTCTGTGTACTGCTATTTTCAAAATTAGGGTAACATTGATTACAGTTCCCTTACAGAAAACTAACCACAGAAAACTTACTAAAACAAGGGTTTCTATAGCCCCAAGACATGTCCCAGACTGAAAATAGTAACCAGTTTTCTCTTCCTGTGGCTGGGGAACATGGTTCATTCTTATATGCAGTATATAAAGTCATTATCTGCATTTCGTATAAAATGTAACATACGTAACGCTGATGAGCGATAAAACATCTCATGGATGTCTGTAATTAATGTTTATGACTAGATCAAACATTTAAACCTCAAATCAATTTATTGATTCTATTATAAAATATATTATTAGTCTTGTATTTAGTATACTGCTATTTTCAATGTTTGTGGGGTAACGGTGATTACAGGCCATTTAGAGAGACCTGACCACAGAAAACTTAGTAAAACATGGGTTTCTGAGGCCCCCAGACATGTCCCTGGCTGGAAATAGTAACCAACTTTTTCTTCCTGGGGGGTGCAACAAACTCGCAAAATAGCCCATATATCCCAGTTTGGCCCCTACACTACAACGCGGGGAACGAGGAACGAGCGAGGAACAGATCCAACAGAAATGAAAAATTAACTTTTTTAAAATTAAGAACGGACAGCAGCCCAAGCTGACGGGGGGGGGGGGGTGGGGGTGTTAAATGCATTTTATTAGCATTAGCAATAATCTTCGCCCTTGATTCTGTTGTTTGTTAAAGCACAAAATTTTTCAGCTCGCATAACTAATGCAATGTATCACCACAGAGAAACAATCAAATCAAATTAACACATTATGCTGAAACAAATAAAAGGGCTCATGACCACGGGGGTAATACCAATTTCGCTATTTTTGCTGGCGACCGGGACGGTACTGCGTAAAGCTGCTATCGACCGAGGAGTACGGCTTGCGACCGGTCGGTACGGCTGTCGACAGATAAACAAACCATCAAATTCGACGATAAGTGTGCTAATTTAGTGTGTGTTCCTAGATTTTGGCCATTAAACCTTTTCTTGGATAGCTTGCTATTGTTTTAAATGATTTGCAGGCCTGGCTATTAGCCTGTTTTAACGCTGGGTGTTTTTCAATGGATATTCACCAAAAACTAAATAAAATCAGTATTCCAAAGAAAATTTGCAAATCGAGGCGATATGAGGCAGATATATCATAAACTTATATGATTACCTTTAATCTGTGAATGTGCATGTTGTTATATGCCTCTGTGGTATTTTTATATTTTTTGTGATACTGCTGTCGACCAACAGTAAATTTGCTGGGTACGGTTGTCGCCGTTTACTGGATACGGATTTCGACGATTCAACGAGAATGTAAATAGATTTCGTTGCTGGAAAATTAACAGTTTAACACTGAAAAATCTAACTTTCTACATCATTTAGTTTGTGGTCATGTTTTAGGACCCTGTCAACAGTTTTTCAGTCATACTTGGACCATTTTCGGTCTTCCTGGGTTGAACTAGCACTAAACAACGGTTATAGTGTCTGGCTCAAGGAAATAGCTCACTGTCTCTGACGACTCTCGAACTATCTACCATTCGATCACCAGTCCAACGCTGTACCAATCTGAGCCGCCACTGTGATTGGTACGAGCTGTTTGGATTAACATATTGGACTACAGCTTGTAAGGAACTATCAATATGCATAATCAGTCATGTGCTTTCTAGTTTTGCAATTATATTGACGAGGAAGAGAGAGATGGTTGCTTTGGTTTAATTGTCTTCCCTATGTCATGTGACTGTGTTCTGCAGCTCTTCCTCGTGTAGCTGGGGTTAGTCTGCATTGTGTGATTGTGGTATTTCCTGACCATGCTCACTTACTTCTGCATGTTAAATGTAAAGCGGAAAACGGCAGTTTTTGCATATAAGTACAGCAAATGTTTAGACGTGTGTGCATTTGCACATTCTCATCCGAAATTGCTGGGAGCGCAATGGCTCAGTGGTAATGTGCATGTCTAGAGACTGAAGGGCTGCGGGTTCGAGCCTCACTGGCGTTGTGTCCTTGAGCAAGTCACATTAATCCTTGATTAGTAGTGGTTCAACCAAAGAAGACCCGTCCGGACATAACTGAAAAAGTGTTGAATCAAATCAAACAAATAAACAGAAACTTCTGCCAATGTGACCAGTGTTCAGACATTTTGTTAAGACTACGTAGCATAAAATTAATTTTCTTATTTCTCGATCGAAATATTTGTTGTGGGTACTCAAAAGAACCGTCTCAATGAGACAGTTATTTAGAGCACCAACGTATGTTTAAACAGGTAGATAATACTTTACTCTCCAAAAATTGTTTATCTAAACCTGCCTGTTTGGGCAGAACATGCGACAATAGAGACGCTGAATGACCTTTTTCATGGTTTGTGCCTGATGTATGCTGCAAAGCGTCTATAAATCGTAATATTCTCGCGGTTATCTCATTTCCTGTTGAATTTCCCATTATAAAAAGATTGGCTATAACATTAATGTATTGCAACAGACTGCATGCTTGGTAGTCAACCCAATCACAGTTGGCAACTTTGCTTTCCTCTTTAATTGCACGCCGGTGGGTCGGACTTCAGACTCTATGATGGTTCCGACTTAAAGACTTATCTATTGATGAGATGGTAGGGGCCTGATGCTTTGGCTGTTTGTCGGGCCCACCGGGGTTTACCTGTTGGATTTCTTTTGCTCCGGTATTCAGTTTAATTTACTGTTGAGTCCTTATCCTTGCTTTATCTCCTTGTTATATCTTGATTTATATGTTTTAGGAGATGATGCATTGATATGTTAGGGGTCTTTCATGCAAACCAAATATCTATGTGTCTTGATCCACATCTGAATTAAGGGTGAGGTTGGCGCCGTTAAACCGGTTTAAGCCCTCCAGTAAAATATTTTACTGACCGTTCCAAGGCGGTACTTCTTTTGTGGATCTTTTATGTTTTTGTTCTGTCTTGTGTTTGCTATGTTTTGTGCGCGTCTGTTTATATGTGCTTCGTGGTCACCTGCTGGGAAAGGGCTGACCTCTTGGCTCTCGTTTGTGGTGTCTTCTGTGAGTTTGTCACTTTCCCATTGGTATCCTGGGTCGGGTGTGGTACTTGATTGTATCGATTCCTGATCTTTGCAACCTTACTTACTTTCTAAGTATATACCGGTGATCACCAAGCAGGCACATAACCTTGACTCAACATTGATTCAATGAATGGGGTTGAATCAATGTTGATTCTATGTTGAGTCAGCGATGTGTGCCTGCTAGGCAGATCAGCAAGTCCGGATCCTGGATTTCTTGATAGGGGTTCAAATTTTCATAGAGGGGGGGGGGATTTATTAACTTTACCTGATATTTTTTCTGAAAATTCTTCGTGAAAATGAAATAATTTTGGTTCAAAGCGAACCCCCTGAATCCCCCTGGACCCACCATTGATCAGACGAGTCTATGTTATGGTAAAGCACGCAGAGGGGGAGGACGTAGGGCGTAGGTGGGTCTGATATATTTTCGTGCGGGGATAAGGGGGCAAATTTTGTGATTTAGGGTGATGGGGGTGATTACCTTTGATAGGAAGCATTTTTCAAATACCGATCCTTTGGGTATTGCGCCTGCGCAGGTATGTGTGTGTGGGGGGGAGGGAAAATTGGGCTTCTTCTTTTCAGGTCATTTTAGGATTTTTGGTGGTATCGCTACAATTTGAACCAGCAGATGCAAGGGTCCTGGTAGAGCATCCTGTCTCACGCTGCCCGAGTTATACGCCCGTGCTTTTTGGTGTACACGTCAATTCGCCCCCCCCCCATTAATTACTTTATAATAATACCTTGTGAAACTAACATTTTCTCGTGCCATGGAGATATTCTTTATTCGCTTTTGGAATATTTTCATTACAGTGACGTCAGAACAGAGTTTCTTCACTAAGACAGCTTCGAACACCATTGAAGTAGATCTATTTTGATAAGTTTTATATGTTTATATTACATTTTTAGCCCTTTCTCAATGTAATTTTGCACCCTTGATTTGTTTCATGTTGGCCAGTATTTCTACATTTGGTTGACCAACATAGTAGCCAAGTAAGTCACTGAAAATTCAGGGATGTGCACAACTAGTGCTTTAACCTGAAGAGACACAGAACAGAACAGAACCGAAATATAATTAGACGTAAACTATACAGTTTCAAGCCTAGCCTATTATTTTAGCAATAAACATAATTTACAGGAAGATGTCAAATCAGTCAAGCTTTATAATAAGAAGAAGGATAACAAACATGTACATGAACAATGGTCTTGGAATGAGAATTATTTTAACGCAAATCAATCTAATCAGACCTAATTTACAAGGATATAGTTGTCTACGCCCAGTGGCTGGGATGCTATCGAAGTTTGGCTCGTTTGCATGTAACTGGAAGTGTGACGCGTGTAGTATTGCCACATTTTATGACTGCTTATAGGGACGCCTCTAGTCAGAACACTATGAATATGAATGTGAATAAAGGCTAATCTTGATTTTTGACATCTACTTTTCTTTTGAAATCAGCCTAGACCTCTGATTTACTTTACTGGCCCGAGTTGGTTTAAAAAAACAAAAAAAACAAGCGCAGGTGTTGTCACCAACGCGTGAGTCACCACCTACCGAAACACCATTTTGGCAATTTTTGTTACCATAACAACCACACCACAATCAATTTTATTTGACGTCAAAAATGACGTGCACAACCAGCACCTGTTCACAAACAAAGTTTCATCAAGCTAGCTTTTATCTGGGATAAGTTTGTCTTCGCAACAATTTGACTATTTCTGTTACCATAGTAAACGTAATGTTCTTGCAACGGCGAAAAACAACGTTCATAATTAGCATATTGCCACTTAATCACATACCAAGTTTCATGAAGCAAGTTTGAATAGTTTTTTTTAGTTATCTCAGGTTCTAAATTACAGCCGACAGACAGATGAACGGAAGGACAGTGAGCGGGTATACCTATAGTCCCTACCAGAGTAAACAGCGGAAGGAGTCTTACAATTGAGACCAACGGGGTAGCTAGGAGAGCAGCTTAGCTGGTTAAATCACTTAACCATGCCCCTGCCTGTCTGTCTGTGTTTCTGCCTATCACAAACCATTTTGCCCGACTCGTTCCAATGTCAAAACGTTCGAATGGTCGAATACAAAGAAAGAAAGTGGTTGGGATTTTGGACCATCGGTGTAGTTCAGGTTCTAAGAGGTCCTGGCTAGCCTGTCTGCATTCATGAATGTATGTCTGTCTGTCATTAACCAACGTTGCCCTTGCTCAAGACAATAACAATTTGTATAAGCTTTGCGTAGACCAGTTTTTCATAAAAGCTGATACTTGTAGGTGGGTATATCAAAAATTCCGTTATACTGCAAAAGAAATTTCTCTTAAAATGTCATGCGCGGATCCAGAAACGTTTGTCTGGAGAGCGGGCTATTATCAGCCCTACAGCGGTTTCGCCATTTAAATGGCGTTTCGCTGGCCGGCCGATTGTGGCCCAACATTAAATGCTGACTTCGTAGCTTTGCGAGTTTTAGTGGGCTCCGAACCAGTATTGCTGAGGAACCCTATAGTATTGTGATTTCCCATGGGTCCGCAGCCCTCCCCCTCTGGAAGCGCGCATGAATGTACAGCAACCCCGAGAATTTCACTCTTATAGACGACATCCCTAGCATGTGACATAGTAGCACAAACAAATCACATGTGTCCAATATATACGGATCAAGAGGAGGGGAATGGGGTTCCGGACACCCTACATACACAGACAAACACACAGGCGCGCGCGTCTTGGCAGATCACAGGGATGTAGGTTTGCTTAGGAATACAGGTATTGACCCCCTCCCCCCCCCCCCCCCCCGACAATTAAAAAAGCTGTCCAACCAGCATTCTTCCGTCCGCCAGCGAAACACCTGGTCCCCTCCCCTTGAAGCAACAATCTGGATCCGCGTATACAATTATTTTAACCTTACAGTTTGTAAATGGATGCTCCCTTTTTTGAAATAAGCGTGTTGTGCAGGAGATAATTTGTTGAGAAATGTGCTCACTCCACAAAGGCTTGAAGTTCTGTGCTCATCCCCCTCCCTCAAAAATGCTTTACGCCAACGTTAATTTTTCTCGAAATGGCTCACCTAGCCTTAATATTTTTTTCTTTAATTTTGGATTTAAACTTGAAATGTCATGTTTTTCCAACATCATTCTTCAAGAGTTTCTACACATATTTGCAATCCTATTCCTTTAACATAGATTTTGCAGTTTTATTAAGTATTGATTGTCTAGGATGACAAAAATAACGTTTCAAACTGAGTAAAAACAAAAAAGTTTCATTTTTTCTGTAGCTCACAAAGATATCTTGACCACAAGTAATGCACCGATCCTGTCAGTTTATTTAGCATTTAATATATAGCATGTTGAAATATCAATACTTAACTTAAGTCTTCCTTAACAATAAGGAGGCATTGTAATTCTGGGCTTGGTTTTAAGTTTATAGAGGGTAACCAAAATATTTTTCTAATTTCTCAACCAAAACATAATTGAACCGCGGCATGGGATTTCCAACAATGTGGTTTGTGCGACCAGCAAAGGCTCAGACCGGCCTGTGCATACGCACAGACTTATCAGAGCCTTTGCTAGTCGCTTGAGTATTCTATTACTGTTAAGCTACAGACCGAACATCATTTGGAATTTCTAAGCTTAAAAGGAGGCTGCACAGGATTGTCTGAGTTTACACTTGTCAAAAATGCCACATTGTTGGAAATCACATGTCACGGCTCATATGCTGTTGGTACTCAAAATAACCGTCTCATTGAGACGCTTCTTTTGAGCACCAAAACGTATGTTAAAACTGATGGATTAGAAATTGTTTACAATTTTACGCTCAAAGTCTATCTTAACCTATGAGTTTGCTTCACTGGCCTGCTGTGTGGATTTAGATATATGGGAGAGATGGAATGTAGTTATTATTTGTGAATGTTGTGCCTTTTAGATACCAATCCGCATAAAACCTACAATTTTGTTCATTGCTGCTAGTGGAAACTGCCTGAAAAAAACAAATTTCAGTTATAGCAATAGAAGAAATAGTGTATTTTAAGCCCAGTTCATGATAGATATTTTTCATATCTCGTCGACAGCCGTATCATTCAGAATATGAAATCCTCGACAGCCGTATCACTGGTAGTTGACAGCCGTATCATGGCATTTTTCTAGGGTCCATACAATCTCCCATAGTGCAAAAAATATGTCATTCGCACTTGATTGAAGAAACCCAAATGACAAATAACATATATAGGGCGTTTCGTTGTTTTTGCATCATTCTTAATACATTAGATTAATGATAATCTATAAAAACTGGATTTTCGAGTGAACCTGTATTTTATAGTGATTTTCTAAGTCACAAACTCTAAATAACTAATCAGACAAATAGCACATGTCCTCTTGAAAAATCTCTATAGCGTGTGTAGACGATAAAACTTACGCTATGACCCCTCCAGAAGCGTTCAACTCGTGACCCCCCTATACCGACAGCCGTACCGACCGGTCGCAAGCCGTACTCCTCGGTCGATAGCAGCTTTACGCAGTACCGTCCCGGTCGCTAGCAAAAATAGCGAAATTGGTATTACCCCCGTGATGACTCTCAGATAGTCAGAGCTAAAGAAAACATCAAGGTTGGGCTATGGTGGGCCCAGCCAACGAAAAACATCAGGCACCAACCAACAGATTATATCTATTTATGAATAGTTCTTACTTTTCTGATGCTTCACAAAATTCACTTAAATTCCATCAAATCATATTAGAAAAGAACACTAGGAAAGAAATAAAAAATTTGACCAAACTGAATCATGGAAAAACTCTTATTCTCAATTTAAACAGTTTTTATATACTTAAATTATTGGACTTTCGTTGCTTCAAACATATTATGTTTCCCTATGGCCAAAATAACTAAAAAACATAAATTCAAACCCTGTGAGAATTTCTATATCAGACTTAAGCGCGGAAATTTGTTTCCATTGAACAAGACTGTATTGTATTTGCGGACTGTAACCGCCTTTAGCATCTAAAATAACTATCCATTATTTGAGAACTGCCTGAAGATGATACAAAATTAAATCCATACCTGTAAAGTGACACATTTGTTCAGTCCAAGTGACTTTGTGGTATCTGCAATCTTTTGAAGTTGCCAACCACAGACATTGCTGAAACCATAGTAACGTATCTTTCCACATCTCACCAGGTCATCAAATGTCCGTAGTGTTTCTTCTATGGGTGTACCGTTGTCCCAATTGTGGGCCTAAAATCAAAACCTATAAATGTTAAAGAATTTCTTTTTCTGATTTTTTTTATATCTTATTTCAAATTCAAATTTCACACTTTTACTAAAAACATAGGCAAATAAAGAAAACTAATAACAGTAAAAGTACCAATAGAATATTGTAATCGTACAAGAGCTAATGGATACGTTTTGGCGGGCACAATAAGAACACACAGTTTTATAAGGACGAACAAGGGCTCCTGTTATATAAGTTATTCCAATAGTTGGGAAGCCTGAGAAGACTCTGATCAACATCTCCATCTCAGAATTACATCATTTAAAAGCCAGACTGACAATAAATATACGCTATACTGTAAAACACATCGAAATTTGGCGAAAAAAGACTTGCATATAGGCGTAGTTTAATTTTGGCGGTTTCTCAATTTAATTGAAGTAAGGAAGAAGGCAAAGATCAGGACTCGATACAATCAAGTACCACACAAGATCCAGGACACCATATGGGAAAGTGACAAAAACACAAGAAAACATCACAAACAAGAGAGCCAAAAGGTCAGCCCTTTCCCAGCAGGTTACCACAAGGATGCAAGGAACATACAAGACAGTATGGCACGAACCACAGATAACATAAAGGATCCACAAAAGAAGCGCCGCCTTTGAACGGTCAGGAAGGAAATTATTTGAGGGCTTAAACATGTGTGACGGTACCAGCCTCACCACCCTAATTTCTGATGTGGATTAAGACATATAGATGTTTGTTTTGCATGAAAGATCCCTAACTTATCAGTGAATCATCTTCTTGTACATACAAATTGAGATATAAAAAAGGAGATAAAACAAAAGAAAAGGACTCAACAGTACATACAATTGCATACCAAAGTAAAAGCAATCCAACAGTTAAACCCTGGTGGACTCGACCACAGACATAGCATCAGACCTTAACCCTCTATCCTATGGATACATATTTAAAGTAAGTAAGGGTGCAAAGATCAGGAATCGATACAATCAAGTACCACACCTGACCCAGGATACCTATGGGAAAGTGACAAACTCACAGTTAGACACCACAAACGAGAGCCAAGAGGTCAACCTTCCCAGCAGGTGACCACAAAGCACATATAAACAGACGCATACAAAGGCATAGTGTTACGACATAAAGCCGGTCAGGAAGGAAGAGAGGAAATCTTATTGGAAAATTCCTTTATGCGATGACGATGCTACCAGGGAAAAAAATGCACACAACTAGCAAAAACTTTTCAGTACTTTATGTACTAAGAAAACATCAACAACACATTAATATACAATGACACCACCTACGCTGTTATTTCTGGCTAATTGACCATCCTATACTAGGGCAAGTTGCCACTCCAAGATCATTTCAATTAGAATCAATCTTGGAGTGTCCTGCTCTAGATGTACGTCAACTAGTCAGAAATAAAAGACGTAAAGAATATAATTAACATATAGCTTAAGTTCTCATAGGAAAAAAAAATTGGGCCCTTTAATATTTCAGTTCTCGTATTGACGAGAAATCTCGAGATTATACGCGTCCCGCGAACACTATAACTGTTCATATTTCACGAGTCTCGTGAACACTATGTCTTCTTAGCCACACGTTGTCTACTTCATACCATCGGCGCTGAGGTGATCGAACCTGTACTTTGGTCGTCACTGGTTTCGCATAGTATTTCTTGCGCGTAATACTGATCGTCGTTCTAGACGTCAGGATTAGTATAAGTGGTTCTTCCTGATCGTATCCCCACGTTGGGATGTCAGATTCACTTATAACAATTCAAGCTGGTTGGCCCCAACTCGGGCTATTCTACATGGTTGGATGTAACGATTTTGCCTGATCCACGCTGGTCGTGGCCTGAGGGGGACAGCTAATAAGTGCCCTCAGGTGACAATCATTTTTGGCTCACCAACATTCAGCCTCCAACGTAGGAGGGGACACAAGAGACGATTTTGCAAAAAACAATCTATATTTAGAATCTCAGAATCACTCTGTTGCGTCAATAATGGAGTTGTTTGTTTGAAGTTCACAAAAATAGAAATAATTTCAGTGGTCTTACTCTTTTAAATTACAGCCTAACCCTATAAGCGCGCCATTAGCCCTCACCCGTGGGTGTATGGCTAACGGCTCCCATGCGGTAGGATGGATCGGCTCTTCTAAATATCCACACTCAAAATTATATAATAGAGAAGTATTTTTAGGGACTGGCCTGTGTCAGCGCTAAACAATACCTCTTATGCCAAATGAACAAACCCATACGTAACAAAATTTCCTATACACTGTCGTAACGTCACCCTTGTTGAGACGCTATCGCAGCCGAAACATCAAGATCCCGTGGCCCTTTTTCCCTTCAAGGTCACGTTATCTAGATAGTTTCGAGGTTTACAAATACTGATACCAATTCTCTTAAAATTCCAGGAAAAGGTTGAACAGTGTGGTGGCGACGTAACGTTTGGACGTTTACGTCGGACATCACCCTGCCCACGTGCTAATTTCGTACATGTATAACATATCAGTTGTAAACAACTAATTATGACCTCTTGGCAAACATATTTACATCAATATTGAGAGATTACATTCTGCTGTTTTATGTGTGTAAAACCGTACAATATTTTTTTACACCTATTTTGGTGTAACAAATATTTTTACATTTACTTTGGTGTAACAAACATTTTTACATCTACTTTGGTGTAACATTACACCTACCTAATCTCTAAACATACATGTCAGCTATCACCTTATTTATGTAAGTGTGTTGTAGTGTATGCACCTAACCCTTATTCTTATATGCGTCAGATATAACTCGAGGTGACACATACAGGTTGCTACAGAAAGTCGACTCTCACTGGCAGTTAAATCGTCTTTCCAACAACGCCATATAAAATCACAACAATTTAAAATCTAGCTGCTAAAATTGTTTTTCACCTATCGGTCCTTGGTAAATCTTTCAGCATACCATTATAGTTTTATGTACAGGCCCGACATGGCCTGTGACTACTTTTGTCCGAAATAACCTGACGAGACCATCCGGACAGCTTTTACTATAGCCGCAAGAATGGTCCAGCAGATTTTTAGGCATTACGAATGTGCGTAGCTTCATACGCAAGTGCGTAACAATCGCTATTTTCACCGAAAAAACGGGACGTCATTGATAACACCCGAAAGAACTCATACAGGGAATGCTGGCCGATTCAACAGACGACAAAATAGAAAACGAGTGACTTATTATTTCAATACAATGTGACATGCTAGAGACATCGCGATTCAATGCAATAACACGAGTCGCCATCGCCCTGTCATGTACAATTTCAACACAGTAAAAATATATATAACTTCACGTACCTTTTATAATAATGAATAGCGTCTCTATATCGAACCTTTCAACAGTATGTTTAAAATGTCCCCTAACAAGAATGGGAAATTCCATCCTTTATATATTGAAAAATGCACCAGATTTCCAAGATATTCAAGAAAAGTAAGGAAATCGTGCAAGCGTTGATAAATAAAGACACAATGAATTCCATCTCAGACAAACTGACCTTTTATTGGGACTATTAGTAGAAAAGGTACCGTATCATGGTTTGAATAGGTGACCAGGTGCATACCTAAACCTTTGCGTATTTGTGCGTATACGCAACCATCACTGATTCTGTTGTTCCATCTATTCTGCATCGTAACAAAGGCCCTTCCTTTTGGGAGAAAAAGGAATGACTTTTTCTTACGATACACGATGTAGAAAAAAGGAGTAATACAGAATAAATATATAATACAACATATATACACGTGCGACTTAAATGGCGGACTACCTGGAAAGATAGTCTGCCCCCACATTGTCTTGTCCTCGGATTGCCACAATCCTAAATCTGTATGGTTGGAGCTGTAATGCCCAACGCATAATTCTGGGATTCCATGCCTTAGCAGTCTGCATGAATGATAGGGGTTTGTGATCACATTCCAGGATAAATTCTTCCCCAAAAGGATATTTCCTGAACTTTTCAATTGCCCAAATAATTGCTAAGCATTCTATCTCAATTACAGAATAATTTCTTTCCCGTGGTAACAACTTCTTACTAGCGTAGGCAATGGGCAATTTACCTTCCCCCTCAAATTCTTGCAGCAGTACAGCTCCGATTCCTATATCGGACGCGTCTGACCTAAGTATGAATGGTTTCCCTTCATTAAAGACAGGCAATCTCAGAATAGGGGAGGATGTTAGACGACTTTTCAACGTTTGAAAAGCCCTTTCTTGATGACTTAGCCAGTCCTTAATTCGGTTTGGGCGATCTTTCTTCGTTAGATCGGTTAAAGGTGCTGCAATCTCAGAGAAATTGGGGATGCATTTACGATAGAACCCAGCTAAACCAAAAAAACCTCGGACTTGTTTCTTAGTAACGGGCCTTTGTGCATCTTTAACAGCCTGTATCTTGCCATCTTTGGGCCTTAATGTTTGGTCCTGAATATTATGGCCTAGGCATTCAATTTTACTGTACCCTATTTTACACTTAGAGGGTTTTGCGGTAAGTTTAGCAGCTTGCAATCTATCCAAGGTGGCTTTTATGGATTTTAAATGTTTTTCCCAAGTTTCCGTGAAAATCCACATGTCATCTACGAAACTATTGACATTTCTCAGACCTTGCAATACTATGCGTATGAGACGACAAAAAGAGGCCCCCGCATTAACTAAACCGAAAGGCATGGTTTTAAACTGGAATAATCCCTTAGGTGTTTCAAAGCCTGTATACAGCCTTGACCTTTTGCTGAGGCCTAATTGCCAGTAACCTTTACATAAATACATTTGCGAATAGAACCTATGCCCTGACATTCTATTAATAACTTCCTCCATATTTGGCATAGGTTCCGCATCGAATTCCGTAACCTTATTAAGCTTGCGGAAGTCAATACAGAATCTAACCGATCCATCTTTTTTTGGAACTAACACAATGGGCGAAGAGTAAGGAGAGATCGAAGGTTCGATCACGCCTAGCTCAATCATCTCATCAATTTCAGATTCCATTATCTCTCTGGTTTTATATGGTAAAGGGTAACCCTTAGACCTAACAGGTTCTGCAGTTGATATTTTGATATTATGTTCCAATAATTTCGGTCTTGCCTGGTATACTGGTCAGTACATCTGGGTATTTGGCCAGTAATTCTTTGACCTCTTTTTTCTGTTCGTCTGTAAGTTCGTCCGAGATACTAACATCTCGATATGTCTCAATTTCCTTATTAGAAGGAAATACACAGTCCTCAAGTGAATACTCATCACTTTCGTCGTCATCATCTTCCCTAAACGGAATACTCGCTTTGGCGGATAATAAGCAGTGAGATGCTTCAGTTTTCCGTTCAACATAGAGCCTCAAAATATTGGCGTGATATGTATGGATGTAACCGTTTACGTTTACACGTTAGTCATCACGGTTCAACACTTCTGCTATCTCGAACGGTCCCCGCCATTGTAATAATAGCTTATTGCTATCGGTGGAGAGTAATAATAGAACTTTATCTCCCACTTTGAAAGAACGAGGTTTCGCTCGTCGATCGTAATACACCTTTTGTTTTCCTTGCACTTTTTGTAAATTTTTCATTGCCAACTCGCAAGTATGCTCGAGACGTTTTCTTAAATTTATCACATAATCATAGGTTGAGCGAACCTCTTCATCTTCCACTTCGTCTGTCCATAATTCTCTTAAAATTGCCATCGGACCGCGTACACTTCGTCCATACAATAATTCAAACGGCGAAAATCCTAAAGACTCCTGAGGTACTTCCCTAACTGTAAATAAGAGTGCAGGAAGATACCTATCCCAATCCTTTGGGCGTTCAGCGCACATTCTTCGCAACATTTGTTTGAGCGTTGCGTGTGATCGCTCTACTAAACCATTACATTGAGCATGAATGCTGACGTAGCCAGCTGCTGTAATGACAGCAATCTTGCTACGTCCTTCATAATCTCAGACGTGAATTGTGACCCACAGTCTGTTAACATTTCATCGGGTATGCCAACCCTACTAAACATCTCGACTAACGCTTCTGCTAAGCGCTCGGTCTCGATACTAGGTAATGCGATGGCCTCAGGATAACGCGTCGCGTAATCCATCATTGTTAAAATGTATCTTGATCTGTTGTTCGATCGGGGCTCAATTGGTCCTACAATATCTACTGCTACACGCTTAAAAGGAGTATCGATTAATGGTAGCCGACCTAAAGGCACCTTTGCTACCCTGCCTTTTTGAACAGTCCTTTGACATATGTCGCAGGATTTGCAGAAACGTTTCACGTCGCCGCAAATGCCTGGCCAAAATAATTCTGCCACTACCCGATCGATCGTCTTTCGAATGCCTAAATGGCCTGCCATGAGCGATTCATGGGCCAAAGTCATAACTCTATTGGTCAGACTCGAAGGTACAACCAGCTGCGAAGTAGTTTTACCACTCAAAGTAAACTGCCGATAGATTAACCCTTTCTTCATTATGAACTTTGTTTCTCCGCGGTGTATGCCCCAACTCACGGTCACGTTGCCTAACTCTACTCGCTTCCGTATATTCGAGAGCTTTGGATCTGAAGCCTGATCCAACTCGATCGCATTCCTATCACTATTGATAATCTGATCTGGGACTTTAACTTTTTTATATGTACTTTCGTCTTTTTTTTCTTGTGACCTAGTTACTACGCTCGCCGCGAAATGTGACATATCTGGCAATTTCGATCCGTCGATATTCCCTATAACTAGATCATACAAAGTATCCTCTATGCATAAGGCTTCTGTAGTGCCATTAAAAAATGGACACTCCACGCTAATACGCGCCACTGGGTATTTCAGTTTGGACTCATTAATAAGAGTTACATCTAACTCTTTCCCTAACATTTGCTCATCCGATACTAAGTCCCTTCTAACCACTACACCGGTACAACCCGTATCTCTCAAAACTCTGACCTCCTTCCCATTTACGGTACCTACCGCCGTTGGTAATCTAGATTTTAAAAAATAGCAAGTACCCTTGCTATCCTTATGGGGATTCTCCCTATAATTATCAATTGGGTCGTACATTTTAGCATGATACACGCTATGCACTCCCTTATCTGTACTTTGTTCTCCCTTTACTTTACAAAAGTTGACCTGATGGTCGACTTTATCATTATTATAGTTCCTATTGGAATTCCTACTGGGAGCTGACTGATTCTGACGGTAATTTTTACGGCCTCGATTCCAATTGCGACCCCTATTTTGCCATTTTCCCCCTTGATTTGGAGAATTAAATTCAGCACTTGATGCTATTTCCGTACCAGCCGACACCCTCTTGCTCTTGTTGTGCCAACAATTATGTGTTTGATGGGCTTTAACACAAATCTTACAAGAAATATTTGATTTTCGATCAACCTGATTTCCGTAATTATGCGGAACATGACTCTTAGTCTCACGATGCCCTTTTGCGACGCATCCAGGAACTCCACTCTTGCATCGGCGAACAAATCCGCCTCATGGTCTAACTCACCCAGGACTTTAAACGTCTTAGGTTTGAGATACAAATAGAGCTCATGACTGCAACAGTCAAGGAACTGGTCTTGGGCCAAAAAATCACAAATGGCCTCGTAGGCCTTTTCGACCTTAGCCAAACCTAGCCATTTATCAAGGTAGCTCGCTAGCCTACCGCTAAATTGTCTGAAAGTTTCGGCTTTCTCGGGCCTACAATCCCTAAATTTCTTACGAAAAGATCGTTCGGTGAGGTCGAAATTAGTAAGCAGAGCCTCCTTAATCTGACCATAATCCGACTGGTTATCTCTGGAAAGCCTAACGAAGACTTCTAAAGCGCGTCTCTTTAATAATGCACTTAGGTATGATGCCCACATAGACGGGTCCCATTTATTTGACAAGGCATAACTTTCGAACCTAGTTAAATAGCTATCCATCTTATCCGTATGTTCGTCAAAGTATGGAAGCTTGGGACTCCTAGGATTTGAATTTTTCTCTTTGGGCCCCCAGGGATGTGAAGTGGTCTCGGCCTCGATTTTTTTTTAGTTCCACTTCGGCCTCAATTTTTTTTAGCGCAACTTCTTTTTCCATTTCCATTTCCTTATCCTTGCGCGCGGCCTCAATTTTCATTTTTTCCGCCTCAATCCTTAACTTTTCCAATCCCCGATCCTTATCTTTTTGCTCCCTATCTTTCTCTTTTTGCTCCCTTTCTTTATCTTTTTGCATCCTTTCTTTATTTTTTTGCTCGGCCTCCCTTTTCTCTCTTTCATATTCCCTTTTGGCCAACCTTTCCTCCCTTACCAAATCTTGTTGCCTCCTAAGATAATCCCTTAGTTCTTGCCCTTCATATCCTTATTCCCGTGCTAATGAAATATGTTTATCCATTTTAGCCTATTGTTAGGAATGGTATAAGTCAACTATACTGTTGAAAATAAATAAGGGTTCGCTTTGTCCCTTTTAGATAGGTATGGGCTAACCAACGTTCGCGCTGGTAAACTAATAATTTTACTAGGGATTTTAATGACGTTACATATGAGTAACGTAAAGTACAACGTATAAGAGATCACCACGGAAAGGTGCCTAGGATATATAGCAACCTTAAATAGGCCTTCACTAAACGTATTTGACTAAAAAAACGTCATTCAGTTTCTTGCATTTACGTCAAGAAATGTATACCTACGCGATATTAATATAAATGCGTTACAGTCAAGTCAACAGTCACTTGTCATAGCAAGACATAATAATTGACTAAAATAATCTTTCTATGGACTTCTTCTAATAATAGAAATCAGTTGAGTGGCGTCACACACTATGACGTCACTGAGGTGATTTAAATTATAAGTACCCTCAAACGATATGAAATTTTCCACATCAGTATCCTTAATTAATAGGAATACAGGGCATAAGCCAATACACAATTATATGGGTCAAATAAAGGTGGATAAGTCTAATAATTAAACTCTGACAAATTTCCCTTGGGTTTTATACCCTTCTCGCAATCCACAGAACAAGAAAGTATGGGTCCCCTCAGAATGTTATGTGATGACTTATTTACATGTGTCGCACTTCATCACAGGGGAACGCATGCAATCAGTACTGTGTGTTGACACTCACAACCTTTCTTGTAAAGAAAAACTACTAGTGTGCGCCCGTAGCAACGTCACAGCAGAGAAATTTGCCAATAAAACCTCAAAAATCCCACTTCTGACACCATTGTTACGACATAAAGCCTGTCAGGAAGGAAGAGGGGAAATCTTATTGGAAAATTCCTTTATGCGATGACGATGCTACCAGGGAAAAATAATGCACACAACTAGCAAAAACTTTTTAGTACTTTATATACTAAGAAAACATCAACAACACATTAATATACAATGACACCACCTACGCTGTTATTTCTGGCTAATTGACCATCCTATACTAGGGTAAGTTGCCACTCCAAGATCATTTCAATTAGAATCAATCTTGGAGTGTCCTGCTCTAGATGTACGTCAACTAGTCAGAAATAAAAGACGTAAAGAATATGATTAACACATAGCTTAAGTTCTCATAGGAAAAAAAAATTGGGCCCTTTAATGTTTCAGTTCTCGTATTGACGAGAAATCTCGAGATTATACGCGTCCCGCGAACACTATAACTGTTGATATTTCACGCGTCTCGTGAACACTATGTCTTCTTAGCCGCTCGTTGTCTACTTCAGACCATCGGCGCTGAGGTGATCTAACCTGTACTTTGGTCGTCACTGGTTTTGCATAGTATTTCTTGCGCGTAATACTGATCGTCGTTCTAGACGTCAGGATTAGTATAAGTGGTTCTTCCTGATCGTATCCCCACGTTGGGATGTCAGATTAACTTATAACAATTCAAGCTGGTTGGCTCCCAACTCGGGCTATTCTATGTGGTTGGATGTAACGATTTTGCCTGATCCACGCTGGTCGTGGCCTGAGGGGGACAGCTAATAAGTGCCCTCAGGTGACAATCATTTTTGGCTCACCAACATTCAGCCTCCAACGTAGGAGGGGACACAAGAGACGATTCTGCAAAAAACAATCTATATTAAGAATCTCAGAATCACTCTGTTGCGTCAATAATGGAGTTGTTCGTTTGAAGTTCACAAAAATAGAAATAATTTCAGTAGTCTTACTCTTTTAAATTACAGCTTAACCCTATAAGCGCGCCATTAGCCCTCACCTGTGGGTGTATGGCTAACGGCTCCCATGCGTTAGGATGGATCGGCTCTTCTAAATATCCACACTCAAAATTATATAATAGAGAAGTATTTTTAATGACTGGCCTATGTCAGCGCTAAACAATACCTCTTATGCCAAACGAACAAACCCATACGTAACAAAATTTCCTATACACTGTCGTAACGTCACCCTGGTTGAGACGCTATCGCAGCCGAAACATCAAGATCCCGTGGCCCTTTTTCCCTTCAAGGTCACGTTATCTAGATAGTTTCAAGGTTTACAAATACTGATATCAATTCTCTTAAAATTCCAGGAAAAGGTTGAACAGTGTGGTGCCGACGTAACGTTTGGACGTTTACGTCGGACATCACCCTGCCCACGCGCTAATTTCGTACATGTATAACGTATCAGTTGTAAACAACTAATTATGACCTCTCGGCAAACATATTTACATCAATATTGAGAGATTACATTCTGCTGTTTTATGTGTGCAAAACCGTACAATATTTTTTTACATTTATTTTGGTGTAACAAATATTTTTACATTTACTTTGGTGTAACAAATATTTTTACATCTACTTTGGTGTAACATTACACCTACCTAATCTCTAAACATACATGTCAGCTATCACCTTATTTATGTAAGTGTGTTGTAGTGTATGCACCTAACCCTTATTCTTCAATGCATCAGATATAACTCGAGGTGACACATACAGGTCGCTACAGAAAGTCGACTCTCACTGGCAGTTAAATCGTCTTTCCAACAACGCCATATAAAATCACAACAATTTAAAATCTAGCTGCTAAAATTGTATTTCACCTATCGGTCCTTGGTAAATCTTTCAGCATACCATTATAGTTTTATGTGCAGGCCCGACATGGCCTGTGACTACTTTTGTCCGAAATAACCCGACGAGTCCATCCGGACAGCTTTTACTATAGCCGCAAGAATGGTCCCAGCAGATTTTTAGGCATTACGCATGTGCGTAGCTTCATACGCAAGTGCGTAACAATTGCTAATTTCACCGAAAAAACGGGACGTCATTGATAACACCCGAAAGAACTCATACACAGAATGCTGGCCGATTCAACAGACGACAAAATAGAAAACGAGTGACTTATTATTTCAATACAATGTGACATGCTAGAGACATCGCGATTCAATGCAATAACACGAGTCGCCATCGCCCTGTCATGTACAATTTCAACACAGTAAAAACATATATAACTTCACGTTCCTTTTTATAATAATGAATAGCGTCTCTATATCGAACCTTTCAACAGTATGTTTAAAATGTCCCCTAACAAGAATGGGAAATTCCATCCTTTATATATTGAAAAATGCACCAGATTTCCAAGATATTCAAGAAAAGTAAGGAAATCGTGCAAGCGTTGATAAATATAGACACAATGTATTCCATCCCAGACAAACTGACCTTTTATTGGGACTATTAGTAGAAAAGGTACCGTATCATGGTTCGAATAGGTGACCAGGTGCATACCTAAACCTTTGCGTATTTGTGCGTATACGCAACCATCACTGATTCTGTTGTTCCATCTATTCTGCATCGTAACACATAGCAAACGCAAGACAGAATAAACATTTATCTGAGGTAAAAGTTTTGTGAAGTTTGTGATACAGATAGCTGTATTTAAGAAGTTTCTGAGCTAACAGTTTGTTGCAAGTTTTGAAGTCAATGTCCATTTTCTATTCTCATAAGGGGCACATTCCTATCTTTAACAACAGCCCATATTTTCTTTGAGGTTTCACAACCCAGTCAACAGCTATGGTCGTGTCGCGAAGGTTTACCAAACCACATTTTTTCCTGAGCAATTTTTACTAAGTGATTAACCAGTACTTCATGCACATACTTTCGATTGTAACTGACAACCCTTCTTGAATCAGAGGAATGAGGAAAATGACTGTAGAATTTATTTCATTTATAACAGCTGCACTTATTTGCCCCCTTTTTAAGACGTGGTTACTTCTATGTTGAAACATACTTTACCATTCAATAGCTGATTTCGGCGATACAGTTTTCAACATTCTAAGAATGTGTCAGTCAATATATTGCTTATTGTGTAAATAAATCCAGAACTTAATTTCACTGTCTATTATTTTGACGATTTTTGTCTTACCACTAATAGCACCAAATAAAGATACCCGCCAAAAGTGTTTTACAGTATACTACAGCATTTGAGAAAGCCCGCCACAATTATAGAATCGAATCATGGCTCGGGTGTATGTAAGGAGCATTAAGCGTAGTACTATGTACCAAAAGCTCCATTTTGTTAGCCCAAACTGGCGCATGGAAAATTAGTTCTGTAGCATGTGGGTTCAGCTCTATTAAAACGAAAAGTCTGATTATCCGAAAACTTCAATCAGCAGAATATATGAAGATTATGTTTTTTTTCAATAAAGTATCCGTATAGCAATATCTTATTGAAAAAAAAACATAAACTTCATTTAAGCCGTTTGTTTTGCTGCAATCACACTTGTTATTGTTTTAACATGGTTTCTGTGACGTCATCGTCAAGTTATATAACGCCAGCGTCATGTTATCACCAGCGTTATCAAAGTTAATCCTCTATGTACATCCGTAGTCTGATTCCATGGAACTCCGCGAAAATGGCCGAAGCAGTTCAGATTGTATACTATGGTAACTGAAATTAATGTTCCTCTTAATGGTAGAACTTTTCTTGCGTTTGTAACCATGGTTAAAACTGTCACTCCAATGCCCCTGGTTTAACCTGTGAACATGATTATGTGATCTTATATACAATCAGGAACGGGGGAGGCAGGTAATTAACTCTTTCCTGAACCATCTGAAGAATCTAGAGATCTGTGACAGATGTTTGAAGCCAATCCCAGTCACTAATAGGAAGAGAATGATAGAAAAATTTGTACGTCGTTTGAGGTCTGTTTTTGTCGCAGACACTTTGATTCTCAGATGTGATAATCAATTGGTAGTATAAAGTCCGAGCTGATGTCGATTATGCCATGCAGAATCTTATCCAACATAAACATAATGTTGATATATCGTCTAGGGAGTCCTAATCCACGCTCTAAACCATGTCTGTAACACATTCTGGTGTTACATTAGTGTAGCTGTGGTGAACGAGTCAAGCAGCCCTGTGCTAACCTTGTTTAAGGTTGTGTTTGTGTTTTGCAAGGTAAGGGTCCCACATATTAGAGCTCCATTCATGCCATGGATATGCAGGTTACTGACTTAACCACTAAGGTTACGTCTAAAAAAAAACAAGTGTCGTGTTTGCCTCCCTTACCATGTGTTATCGATGTGCTTCTTCCTGATAAGGCAGGTCCACACTATTTAACTCTATAAACAAATAATGTTATCAAATGTGTGCAATAGACAAAATTAGCTAGCAGACAACACGTTCGTAATCTATTGCTGGACCCACCACTATAAATTAACCTTCATTTTATACAAATTGATAAAAACTCAATGCCTTAGTACAAAAATAATTTAGTTTACTGATTTGTATTGGGTTTAACTATTGTACAAAACAATAAATACTATTATGAAAACATCCAAGGTAAAGAGGAAGACAAGGATCAAGAATCGATACAATCGATATAATCAAGTTCCACACCTGACTCTGGACACCATATGGGGAAAGTGACAACAACACAAGAAACAGAAAAGAAACAGACAAGGCAGCATAAAAAGACAAACATGAAAAATAAATAATAAAAAGGATACACAAAAGAATCATCACCTCAAAATGGTCAGAAAAAAACTTCTTCGACTATCTTACCTAGTTGATAGGCAGTCTGTAGACTTCTTAGACTATCTTACCTGGTATAAGTCTCTATAGTCCGTCTGTAGTCTTCTAAGCTATATTACCTGGTTGATAGGCAGTCTGTAGTCTTCTTAGACTATTTTACCTGGTATAAGTATATATAATTCGTCTGTAGTCTTCTTAGACTATCTTACCTGGTTTAAGTCTATATAGTCCCTCTGTAGTCTTCTTAGGCTATCTTACCTAGTACAAGTATATATAGTCCATCGGTAGTCTTCTTAGGCTATCTTACCTGGTACAAGTATATATAGTCCATCTGTAGTCTTCTTATGCTATCTTACCTGGTACAAGTATATATAGTACATCTGTAGTCTTCTTAGGCTATCTTACCTGGTATAAGTCTATGTAGTCCGTCTGTAGTCTTCTTAGACTATCTCACCTGGTATAAGTCTATGTAGTCTGTCTGTAGTCTTCTTAGGCTTTCTTACCTGGTATAAATCTATACAGTCAGTCTGTAGTCTTTTTAGACTATCTTACTTGGTATAAGTCTATATAGTCAGTCTGTAGTCTTCTTAGACTATCTTACCTGGTACAAGTATATATAGTCCATCTGTAGTCTTCTTATGCTATCTTACCTGGTATAAGTCTATATAGTCCATCTGTAGTCTTCTTATGCTATCTTACCTGGTACAAGTATATATAGTCCATCTGTAGTCTTCTTAGACTATCTTACTTGGTATAAATCTAAATAGTCAGTCTGTAGTCTTCTTAGACTATATCACCTGGTATAAGTCTATGTAGTCAGTCTGAAGTCTTCTTAGACTATCTTACCTTGTATAAATCTATATAGTCAGTCTGTAGTCTTCTTAGACTATCTTACCTGGTAAAAGTTTATGTAGTCCGTCTGCAGTCTTCTTAGACTATCTTACCTGGTATAAGTCTATGTAGTCTGTCTGTAGTCTTCTTAGGCTATCTTACCTGGTATAAATCTATACAGTCAGTCTGTAGTCTTCTTAGACTATCGTACTTGGTATAAGTCTATATAGTCAGTCTGTAGTCTTCTTATGCTATCTTACCTGGTGTAAGTCTATGTAGTCTGTCTGTAGTCTTCCTAGGCTATCTTACCTGGTATAAATCTATATAGTCAGTCTGAAGTCTTCTTAGACTATCTTACCTGGTATAAATCTATACAGTCAGTCTGTAGTCTTGTTAGACTATCTTACCTGGTATAAGTTTATGTAGTCAGTCTGTAGTCTTCTCAGACTATCTTACCTGGTATAAGTCTATGTGGTCTGTCTGCAGTCTTCTTAGACTATCTTACCTGGTGTAGGTCTATAAAGTCAGTCTGTAGTCTCCTAAGAGTATCTTACCTGGTATAAGTCTATACAGTCAGTCTGTAGTCTTGTTAGACAATCTAACTTGGTATAAGTTTATATAGTCAGTCTGTAGTCTTCTTAGGCTGTCTTACCTGGTAAAATGTTATGTAGTCTCTCTGTAGTATTCTTAAGCTATCTTTCCTGGTATAAGTCAATGTAGTCTGTTTGTAATCTTCTTAGACTATCTAACCTGGTATAAGTATATATAGTCAGTATGTAGTCTTCTTAGCCTATCTTACCTGGTATAAGTTTATGTAGTCTGTCTGCAGTCTTCTTAGACTATCTCGCCTGGTACAAGTCTATATAGTCTGTCTGCAGTCTTCTAAGACTATATTACCTAGTATAAGTCTATATAGTCAATCTGTAGTCTTCTTAGGCTAATTTAACTGGTATAAGTATATGTATTCAGTCTGTAGTCTTCTTATGCTATCTTACTGGTATAAGTATTTATAGTCCATCTCTAGTCTTCTTAGACTATATTATCTGGTATAAATCTATTTAGTCTGTCTGAAGTCTTCTTAGACTATCTTACCTGGTACAAGTATATATAGTCCATCTGTAGTCTTCTAAGGCTATATTATCTGGTATAAGTCTATGTAGTCTGTCTGTAGTCTTCTTAGACTATCTTACCTCGTATATGTATATATAGTCTGTCTGTAGTCTTCTTAGATAATCTTACCTGGTATAAGTCTATGTAGTCAGTCTGTAGTCTTCTTATACTATCTTACCTGGTATAAGTTTATGAAATCTGTCTGTAGTTTATGAAATCTGTCTGTAGTCTTCTTAGACTATTTTACCTGGTATAAGTCTATGTAGTAAGCCTGTAGTCTTCTTATACTATCTTACCTGGTATAAGTAGATGTAGTCAGTCTGCAGTCTTAAAGACTATCTTACCTGTTATAGGTCCATGTAGTCAGTCTGTAGTCTTCTTAGACTATCTTACCTGATTTATGTCTATAAAGTCTGTCTGTAGTCTTCTTAGACTATCTTACCTGGTACAAGTTTATTTAGTCAGAGTGTAGTCTTCTTAGACTATCTTACTTGGTACAAGTCTATGTGGTCAGTCTGTAGTCTTCTTAGACTATCTTACCTGGTATAAGTCTATGTAGTCAGTCTGTAGTCTTCTTAGAGTATCTATCTGGTACAAGTCTATGTAGTCAGTCTGTAGTCTTCTTAGACTATCCTACTTGGTACAAGTCTATGTAGTCAGTCTGTAGTCTTCTTAGACTATTTACCTGGTACAAGTCTATGTAGTCAGCCTGTAGTCTTCTTAGGCTATCTTACCTGGTATAAATCTATGCAGTAAGTCTGTAGTCTTCTTAGGCTATCTTATCTGGTATTAATCTATACAGGCAGTCTGTAGTCTTCTTAGACTATTTTACCTGGTATAAATCTATATAGTCAGTCTGTAGTCTTCTTAGACTATCTTCACACGCTTCTATGAGATGTCGACGACTCAGACCAACATATTTCATATCATCAAGCTTGGTTTGGTACCTCACTTTCGATGCAATTATGATCTTCTCCCTGCGTTGTCTGTGAAATAAACCATCAAAAATAAAAGAATATGACCAGAAAATGGCACAACCACAGATAAAAGAAAGTGACTTTCGTATAAATAAGCGTTATCTAGAAAAGGCCCCTCACAAGTGCTTGTTAAGTTTTCTTTTCCAAATGACGAAGTGGAGAGACAAAAAGAGTGACTAAACATTAAAGTGATTTATGCTTATTTCTTGCAGAGTTTCCTGTTGGACTGGTGGACCCTTGGGTTTGGTTTTGGTTGTTCGCACTAAGCACCAAATGTGGATTCTATTTACCTTTAATGGTACTAGAAAAGGCTTGCACACGCGCAGGTTTAGTAATGTTGAGCAAATAATGTAAAAAAGAACTTAGATTGGCCAACCATTGCATATGTCCACATAAATATTAAAATGGGAGCAATTATTAGCATCTTAATATCTAAGAGCAGGATTAACAATCCTTATACTCTGTGACAACCAATGTACCGTAATGAGCTTCTATAGTTCTAATCGAAGACACAAAACCCAGATTATTTTGTGGATGTACAAAACTACCATATTATGTACTGTCTGGTTCACGAAAAGTTGCAGTCTTTTACCGTAAGCAAAGAAAAGTTTATTATTTAAAACAAGAGCTGAAAAGTAACTGGATTTGCAGGCTGTTTGGTAAGTGATATCAGGTTTTCAATCCATTGTAGCGCAATTGGGAACGCGGCGGAATAGCAAAGGTCGCTAACTTTAGCTTTAGTATGGTTGTAACGAAGGTGTCTATGTAATCCGGATTTTTTTATTTAGTTAAAAATTTCAAAATGATATCTCACTGGCATAATGATGTTCCAAACGGAGGAAGTCAGTAACAGTAGATAGATAAATATAAAAGCATGCGTTATATTTTTAACTTTAGCAGTTTTTTTTTTCAAAATTAGTCCCATTCCATAAAGATCACTGAAATAACCACATATATCAGTATTCGAACCGCAAACGTCACATAGTATTTAGATAGTAGCAAGTTGGCCTAGCAATTGGACTTCTGTAGACTTCTAAAATGGGGGAGTGAGTTCGAATTCTGGTTGGGCAACACCTTTTTGTTGATATTGTATCGCTACTGACAGTTACTGGTGAAAATATAAATACACTAAGTATAAGAAACCTTTCGTAAGAAGTCTGTCTAGGAAGAGTGTGATAAAATAACTGACTGGCAATCTGATAAAAGTGAACTTACGCCCCAACTTATTGTTACAAGAACCTGGTGCATATTAAAGTTAACCAAATACTAATTTGTCAGTTTCTTCCTTCAATGTATATCTTTTCTGATAAATATTTTGGGTATTAAGCAAATGTAAAGACTTTCTTGTCTGAAAAGTAACAAAAGGACAAATATGATATGAAACGAAAAGGATAAAAGCTACATAAAAAACAAATGGTGTCTTTCTAGGATTTTTGGACCCTGAGTACCATAACTGCCCGCATTATCCCCTCAGCTATAAAAATCGAATACTTTTCGTGCTTCTTATTAATTACAATGATTATTATGATATTGGTGTGTTTTTCAAACATCTAGTTTCTTTCTTTCTATGTATACTCTGAGCGATCAAAATCTGATCATTATCAGAGGTGAGTGAATTTTGATTTTATTTGGAAAAAAGCCTTCTAGCTGAGTTATTTAAATGAGTGCCCTGAACTCCTCTGTGGTCTCAGCTGCGACCACTGTAGGGGCCAAACCATTCAAATGGGGAATAGTAATTGGGAAAAAAGAATACTTCAGGGCATCACTATAAGTCTGGGGCCTACAATACTGTGAGTTGTGTGATGACCTGGTGGATCCTGTTCTCTGAGACGGGGTCAAGTACTTGTCTTTATCAATAGACTTAATCCCACAATGAATCTTGTGGAAGAAAAGCAGAGAGAATTGATTCCTCCAGGCCTCCAGAGTTGGCCATTGTGGCTAATTGAGCATCTCGCCGACACTACTAGTGTTGTGCCATCACCTGCAGGTCCAGCGGGTTGCCGTCCTCTGTACTCCTAGGTGCGATAGCAAAGTTCCTGCGGAGGAAACCTGAAGTCTTATTTGTTTTTGACGAAATATCAGAGATATGTTGACCCCAATCCATGTTCTCTGAGATTGTTATACCAAGATATTTTGTGGACTGAACGTTTTTCAAAGTTTGCTGATGCAGAGTGTAGTCATGAATGATTTGCTTGTGTGATTAATGACGAGTCACTCTCAAAGAGTGACATTTGGCAACATTAAACTTCAATTGCCACTCGGATTACCAGAAGCCAAGACTGTCAAGATCTTCCTGCAAAATGAGACAGTCTTGCAATGAATGAATGTTCCTATACAGGACACAATCGTCCGCGAACAGGCAAACTGAAGACTTGATTTTATCCAGTAAGTCATTCATGAAAATTAGAAAACCAGAAAAAACAGGGACTAGATCAGAGGCTTTACCGTCTAAGACTACTTTTTGACTGCGCCCAGAGATCCATGAGCTGATCCACTTATTGGTGGGCCCTCTTATCCCATAGTAATTGAGTTTATGTAATAGCCTCCTGTGTGGGACCTTGTTGAAGGCCTTTGCGAAATCCATGATGATCAAATCTGTCTGCTTGTGCCCCTGATTCATAGCACCATCCAGGTTGCTGATGATATTGTGCAAAACTGCACCAGCTGGGTTTCACAAGACCTCCAACTTCGGAACCCATGCTGTAAGTCAGCAAGTATGCTATCTAAGGCTAAGTGCTTGTTGATGTTGCTCACCAATATATGCTCTAGGGTTTTGTAACCGATGCTGGTTAGTGACACTGGTCTGTAGTTTGCAGCATCATATTTTTCTACTTTCTTATAGACCAGGAATATATTTGTGTGTGGTTATCATCTGGTACATTGCCCTGAGCTAAAGATTCATTATAGATAAATGCTAGGATAGGAGAAATCTGTGTACTACACTCTGTGACACTCTGGCATTGAGTCCATCTGGGCCAGGTGCTTTATGCACATTAAGTCCATCCAACAGTTTAACGACCCCTTTCGAGTCAACTGTTATTTTTCACATGGAGGAGAACGGACTGGCCCCCATTGAAGGCGGGTCAGAATTTGCCTCACGCGTGAAGGCAGATTGGAATTGCCAGTTGAAAAATTCGGCTTTTTCTTTAGTGTCTGTTTTCAGAATTCCGTTTTCCCTAAGTGATGTGATCCCAAACGCGTCTTTTTTCAATGATTTGACAAATGACCAAAACTTCTTAGCTTTTCAGTTTTTATTTGATTCGGAATCTGAGGGGTCGTTTTCAAATGTGAAAATATTGGAAACGTGTTTCCGATAGATATCTCTCACTACCTTCTGAACGTGTGCCCTGAACCGCATATGATGGTTCTTCACATCAGGATCATTCAACTTTCGAGCAGGAAGGTAGAGTTTCTGACGTCTTTTCATAAGCTGTTTGATCGTAGCATTGATCCATGGTACACTGTACTTTGTTTTGGTCATTTTTGTTGATATAAACCTCTCTACAGCTTCTAAAAGCCTGTTTTGAATTTGACCCACATTTCATTTACTGACATGTCACTGTGGTCTTCAGAAAGGTAGGACTCCTTAAACTGGGACATGTGATCGCGTAGACCAGCTATATCTGCTCAATTGAAATGATAGATTTTGCATGGTGCCTGTTTTATTCTTTTAGCTTTTATATCATATCAATGTAGACGAGGTTATAATCCACTTTGCCGATCGGGGCATCCCCTTAACTCTACTTAACTCTATTTACAGGGGATGGAACATTTGTGAAAAGAAGGTCAAGGGTTTTATCAAGCCGCGTGGGGATATCTACTACTTGTGTTAGCAGTGCTCACCTGTGGTATCTAAAAGTTGTTGTTTAGTCTGTCGTTTTTGTGCCCCATGGGGTACTTGCATAGTGCTCCACTCTTTATCGCCACAGTTAGTCCCGTCCTATCAAGACATTAGCATTTCTCTTTGACATGATCCTACCCAGTGAGATATGGAATCCCTCAAGATAATCATTGTCAATCTTGTCAGGGGGTCGATAGAATGACTCAAGATACAATCTCCTACTGCCAATTATATTCAGCTTACACCAAACAATTTTATAGTTGGTGTCCAGTTCCAGGGTTTTTGTGCAGAGTAAGTCACGCTTAGAAGCTACAAAGACACCTCCATGGACATCACTTACTCCGTCTTTACAGACTGCATCAAAGGATTCTGCGAAGATTTTCAAGATTTTAATGTCGGGGATAATCAGGGTTCATTCCCCAAAATGATATCTGGTTTTGCCGAGTTGATAATGGTATGAAGCTCAGCCTTCTTATTCTTTATTGACTGACAATTGGTGCAGGCTTGGGATAGCCTTGGAGACAAAGGCAAGGTCAACAAAATTTTATAAATGGGACGGCAAATTCAGTGAGCCTATTCTATCTTAAAGTTGTTCTTGCATGTCCACTTATATGTAACACATCAGTTGGAATAGGTCATTTTATCTCTCATTGTTCAGCTTTGATGCATCACTATTTGTATGTAATATTTAGGTTTCAACACAAACTAATAAATATACATGCGCGGATCCTGAAAGTTTTGTCAGAGGGGTTCCCACTTTTGCAACGTTTCTTTCGTTTTAGTTGATAAGAGGAGAGAGGATCATAATACCACTATAAGCGGTCCATCATCGGTACGCCAGCGAAACGCCATTGATTGCCCAACATTGAATATAGGTTTAGTAGCCTGATTTTTCAGGCGATCCGGGCCAGTATTGCAAAGAATCTCCATATTTTTTGTAATTTTTCAGGGTGAAAGGATCCGGACCCCCTGTCCCACCCCCTCTGGATCTTTTACTCACGATTTCATCCAATATCCAACCATTTCTTCTGCCTCTCCAAGAGCATACAAATTTGCAGTGTCTATAAAGTTTCCTCCAAGTTCGACAAATCGGTCCATCATCTTGTTCGCTAATTCTTGATCAGCCTGCCTCCCACTTTGAAAGAACTGCAATATATGAGATGCGGTGACCTATAATAGGCATCATTGGGTATATGTAAAACATATAGAGGACAAGTAAACATTTTTTTATGATTTCGTCTAATTCCATCCACCCACTGAAGCTACAGCCATAGATAAAACAAAAATTTTTGCTGAGGAGAATATGACTTTTATTACGTTAAGTGAATTGAAGAACTATTATTTAAAAGGTCTCTCAGGCATGATGGAATAATCATATGCCACAGAATGAGATACATAGAGGATATTTACTTTTTTGAGGTGAATACCAAAAATATTTCATCGAGTGAGTTGAAAACATCCGAATTTTCACGAGTGCGCAGCACGAGTGAAAATTCAGATGTTTTTAACTCACGAGATGAAATATTTTTGGTATTTACCGAAAAAAAGTAAATTTTCTCTTTATTTTATACTTTTTTAGATGTTACGGTAATTGGATCGCCGTTTTGACCTGGGGCCGCTTCGAGCCTAATCACAAGTTGTTAAACACTCAACTCACCAAACAAATAGTTCCAGAAATATTCATTAATTTATTAGCCATTTTTTTTCAAATCTAATCAAATGACCCTTTAAATAACCATGTTCATAAATGTGAACAGAAAATAATTGCATAAAAAGTTTGTAACGAGTTTTCTATCAGAAGAAATATTACATCGCGGAATGATATATGTACAACCCGCAACATCAAACAGAAGACGAAGACACGAGGTCACGCTAACTTCTCACATCATGGATTTAAACGCCAACAGTTGAATCAAATTACATTTTGAGATAAATTGACACGGAGTCGACACAAGGTTAGTGATATTCCTTTCAGTCACTGTCACTTTCGATGATTCTTATCCGTTTGTAGTGATTCTTGATGGGCGATCTCCGGTCGGCCATCGGCACTCTTGGGCTGCTGCTCACGCTTAATTTTGCTGTATTCTGACTAAGTTGCTGGGAGTGCGACTGGTTAAAATTTATGTTAATGTTTCCATGAATAGTATTTCCAGCAAACAAGCCACCAAGGTTTGATGGATTCAGTGTACGCTGAAATGACCAGGGATTCTGGAGAATTTGAGACTGGGTCATAGGGGAAGGGACTGGAGCCTGGTTTGTTGATGGTTGCACTGCTGTCATATCCTGATTTTTAGACACGTTTTGCAGCGAAAACTGACTGGAACTAGTTGAGGTTTCAGTAATGACAGTAGGTTTTACATCTAGCTTTTTACTGGGTGGGTTTATTACAGGAGCTGAGCAATTTGACAAAATAGAAGATATATTTTTGGTTTGCTCTGCCTTCAGATGGCTGTAGTTGTTTAGGCTGTTGATATTCTTATGTCCAGATATCTGTACAATCTGATTAGGTGGAAGTCCTTCATCTGTTAGTTTTTGGATCAGATGTTTTCTCACACTGGAATGAAAATAATGTACCATGTAAAACCTGTTAAGCAGAGTCTAGGCTTGGGTTCAAGCTTATAAATCTTTTTCATGCTCAACAAAGCTGAGCATGAAATTTCTATTTACTTAAAAACAAAAACAAATGCTGGAATTGTAATGTAATAAAGATTATTCTTGATTTATCCTGCTTATAAATGGTAAACTTCCAACAATTGTTGAAATTATTACATTTTAAGCAGGGTGCATTGAGTTGAGCATGAAAAAAGCTTTATAACCTTGATGCATGTTTTCCAGACCAGACAATTAATGATTAATGGGATGGAAAACAGAATACGGTTCATTATCAGTACGATTTGTCTGAAGTCAGCTGATCAGGATCCTCGGGCCAAAAAAATCTCATGTTTTATATGGTGACACTACCTTATATTTTGCAGCCTTAAGTTATACTCAATTTTTTAAGCCTTTGGTCTTTTCTTAGACCTTTTTCAGGATTATTTTATATTTTCCATAGAGAAAAGTTTGTATAAAATAGTTTGGCTAGTACCACAGACTGTTTATATATTGGAGACGTAACTGAAACAAGACACTGACCACTTTGCATCATGATAAAAGAGTCTGGAAATGTGAAAAAGTTTAATGATTGTGCATTACAGAGTGCACACTGAGCTATTTTTGCCAAATATGCCAAGATAGTTTTGGTTCACAGCCTCACATATGCATGGGTGAAAGTTTTCAGGATTATTCCTGAATTCAGGATTATGAGACTGACTTTCTACATATAGACTGACTTTCATGTAGAAAGTCAACTTCATAATGCTGAATTTAGCAAATTATAATCGGTTCTCGGATATATTTTCAGATCTGAAGACTATTGGCCATGGCCATTTCTAAAAACTTAATTGTCAATAGGCATAAGTACTGCAAGTTTTAAGATATGAATTTCTAAAGTTCAGGATTTTTCTAGTTTTTAATTTTCTCCAATGCATATGTGTGATTGGTAGGATTTGTTTTGTTTCCCATTACTGGACCATTTCAGAAAGGGAAAGTTCAACTGCCTAGTATATAATTACAGGTTGCCTGACCAGGCTAATTTTTTAAAAAGCATTTCGGGTGGCAAATTTCACTGTTGTCATAGTAATTCCTTACTATCATGTGTAAAAACTCAAGTTTTAAGCAAATGAACATATTTTCTTACCTACTTACCGTGTTTTAAAATTTCTATTTCACATGATTGCAGCTAATGTTGTGATATAACGCCATGCAATAAAATCGATAAACCACTAGTGGTTTACAGAATAGTTGCGTAATGTAAACTAAAACATAAAAGATGACACCTTGATGTTTTCACACTAAAATTGTGATTTAATTGATTGTATTGACTCCTGATCTTTGCACCCTTACTTACTTTAAGTAATGTTAATGTCATGTTAATAGAATCTAACAATTTCATGCTTCTGTTTTATTGAATTTATTAAACTTATTGTGTAAAGATATGAAATGCTCGGCAAGCCTCGCATTTTATCTCTTTTTTTCTTCAACTCGTTTAGTAAATCAATAAATCATAAGCACTTGTGTTAGACCCTCTATGTAGGAATGGACCATGGGAAATATAAAAAAAATGAAAGTTTTGTGGTCATTTTCCAATTATTCTTGTAGAAAATTTGCAAATCTTTTGCTATACCTTTCCCCAAAAAAATTCTGTGGTAAACGATATTGAAACCACAACATGACCCTGCTATATCCAAATCTGTTATAATGAGGTGTGTTATAAAATGAGTAACCTAAGCCTTAGTTCACTTTTGTTTTTTTTTATTTTCAGAGAAGGCAAAGACATTGTAGATATATATGCATTGGCTGGTTGTTGCAAAAAAGGTGTTTGACTGGATAATTACTTCAGCAATCATCAATTTTGTGAACATTTCCTTATACAGCTTGCCATGCATTGTTTCGTCGTCTTGGGAAATGGAAACATTCACTCAGCTTTGGAGCAGTGTATAAATAGGAGGACGGTCAGACAGTATAAAAAGGAATTCATCTTTGAGGTCTGGAGTTTGTGCCAAAGAGCTCAGCTGTTCAATTATGTGTTGATAATTCGGTATACATGGATACGTTTGGAAGTTTTTACCTGTAAGGAGTGAGTCGTCTGTCGGTGACCTGAAGCCCAGCACCTTCCTTAAGCTCATTCATAACTGCATATAGCTTGTTTATTCCCATGGGAATTTTCTTGTACCATGCATGTCCAGGTTTGGGAGCATAGTTAATTGAGAGGAAAAATGGACTGTCTGGTTCCAGCATCTCCATAGGGCGTAGTCCCCTAAACTTTTTGTATAAACCTACAGGATCTCTGTTAGGAACATCAGGAATGGCATACGCCCTTGGTTTGGTTTGTCTTATATCTCTAGGATTAGCACCTGTGCGAGTCTTTGTCTGTCGCTCTTGTGTGTATACAATATACTCATGCCCATCATCATCAATTCTTAGAGCAACATCTCCCCAACGTAGATCATGCGTCTCTTTGCCAGTCCTCATGCCAAACTGCAACGTGCACATCATCCACATTGAGTATATCAGAGAGCTTGGACTGGCTGGACCTAGAACTTGTTTCTCGTACATAACATTAATATCATCATCAGTGATTTCATCTGCCGCCCTAGGCTTATTACCTTTTCCCATACACTTCAGTTGTTTCTGCTTTGCAGCAAGAATGTCTCTACTCCTTCTAAACTGGGCATCTGTCATTAAAGAAAACTTATAGCCATTTGAGATAAGATGCCTGTTAATAGAGGAAAAGAAAGATCGGAGAGTTGTCGGCTCAAATTCTTCTCCATTTTTTCTACGGACAGAGAGCAGGAATCCAGAGATGTATTCAGACAACTCTGCTGGTGGAATAAACTGTGGGAATCTTGATTCATTTTGAGAAGTGAGATAGTTCTGGAATAGGTTTAAATCATTAGTGGTTTTTCTTTTTGTGTTAGAGTTCTGTTGCTGTTCTAAAAAAACATTCAAAGGAACATGGGGAACAAATCTGCTGGAAGTGGTTGTTGTTGTTGTGGTTTGAGGTGCTGCTGCTGGATATGATAATAACTCTACAGCATTGAGAAGATCTATATCAGTAAGTTCAGTTTCTTCAAATACACTTATTTCTTGATTCATAAAATCAATTTGTTCCATGTTAATACTCTGTGTTTAACTCGAGCAATATCTTTGTTATTGTTTTTTTCCAAGTAGACGCCGTTTTCTCGATCAATGGCTGATAGTTGGCTGGTAGCCAAGTCGCAAGGGGGGCAAATCTTGTTGGGAATGTAAACAAGAAAAAAAAGTAGTTCCGGCTCGCTACAGTGAAAATATAAATCGTATCAGTCACTAGTGAAAAAATACGATATTTTTTCACTGTAGAAAAATACTGATTTTATTCACATTTGATATGCATTGAATTCACTGCTAAGTATAAAATAAAACTACATATCAGAGAACACTTCTCTATTGTGGCTCAATTTAACAAGTAAGCTACTGCTGTCCATTCTAATATATGTACGGTGATTATGTTGTTGTTGATTGCTGATTCCTTATTTGTGGTGCTTCAATTGCGTCTTGGTGATCTGTGTTTGGTTCTCGCTTTGTTACTCCAGTACCTTAGTTTGAAAATTAGAAACCTAGAAAAAAATCTTTCTGGTGAGCTAAGGCTACTGGAAATCTCTCCACAGGAAGACAACCTCCACGATTTAAGGACATCCTGTCATATAAATACAGGGTTTTTTTTCAAAACGCGGGTCCGTTTATTCTTAGTCCACTGTCGGTTTTACTTGGGGCGACTCCGTCATGATATGAGATATGTATCATTCAATAACTTAAAATAGAAAAGACTAGTTCTTGCTTGTTAATAGAGGACATTTGGCGATAATGCATATGTATAGGTTATAGATCATATATTACAATTATAAAGGAATTAAGTGGGAACGACCGCAGCGAGTTAACCACTTAATTCTTTTATGATTGTAATATATGAGCCGTGGCATGAGATTTCCAACAATTTGGTATGTGCGACCAGCAAAGGCTCAGACCAGCCTGCGCATACGCGCAGTCTGATCAGAGCCTTTGCTAGTCGCTTGAGTATTCTATGATTGTTAAGCTACTGATTGAACATTATTTGGAGCTTCTAAACTTAAAATGAGGCTGCAGAGGCTCGTCCGAGTCTACACATGTTAAAAAGCCACATTGTTGGAAATCTCATGCACTGGCTCATATGGTCTATGCCCTTTTTATAGTTTTCTCCATCTTTTTCATGACTGTACCTTTGGAAATAGTCGCATTGGCCACTTCACTGAGTTACTAAATGATTTACCTAATAGATATAACAAATATTAACAAAATATGTGATTAAGTTGGCAAAAAATTTAAATTTCTGTGCAAACTGATTGGTTGATGAGCACATTAAGTGTTGTGCCGTAGCAACAAAATAGTAAAAAATAAAGTGCAATTATTGGGATTATGAAATAACTCAAGAAGAATATTTGCTAGGTTTATGAAACTTGATCTGTAGAGAGATCAGCATTGAGAAACTGTGCTTTTTCTATTTATTTGATCTGGCAAATTGTGGTTGTTATGGCAACTGATACAGTCAAGAAATCTGTAGCTCAAAAAAGTAAAATAAGCTAGGTGCATGAAACTTGACTTTGGATAAAGGCACATGCGCGAATCCAGTAAGTTTCGTCAGGGGGTCCAGCTCTGTTATCGGTTACTTTACAGTGTACAGAGGGGGGTGGGTTTAATTTATTTCTCGATGGAGGCCAAGGTGAGAAAAAGTAAGAAAAATAGTATAAAACTAAAAGTGGACCGATGATGGTCCAACATTAATATTGTCTGGGTAGATTTGTCATTTTCCAGGGGGTCTGGACCAGTATTCCTAAGGAAATCTATAGGGTCCAAGAACCCAAGTCCACCCTCTGGATTCACGCATGAATGGAATATATACATTTTTCGTGTGTTTATATTCAACAAAACATTATTGCTTCCTTGGCAATCACAGATACTAAGGTAAACGTTTTCGATGAAAATGGGAGAAACTTTTGAATTTTGCGATAACTCAACTTGTATGTAAGCTTGCTTCGGAAATGAGGGAGTATACTATCTATACTATTCTTCTTTTTGACAAAAATCTTGGTAACTATGGTAACGCAAATATTAAAACTTCTTTGTCATTGCTGGACCCTAGAATTTGAGAGAGGATCATGGAAGTCGGTAATAGGTAGATGGTTTTACATAATGCACATGCTTTAATTTTTCAGTAAAAAAAGTAATCAAGGAAAAACGACAATCACACAGACAAATCCACGGCATCATTGGGTATTCATGTATTATATGAATCTTTTTTTCTGCTTAACGCTCCAGTCAATAGCTATGGTCATGTCGGAGCCGTCAGTTTACCTAACCACTCTTTTTACGTGGGCAACAAGCGGTTAACCAGTACTTAGTGCACATACACGTGATCAATAACTTACTTCAACAAAAGCTTTGTCTGTTGTTCCAAACGTCAAAGTACCCAGACAGAGGTTAGAGACCTTTACACCAGAACTGCCTAAGTAGTTATATTCCATCGTTGCAGCCATTTTATATCAGTTTACTTGACTATCTGTTGAAAGAAAAAGAACAAAAGTAGGGTTGACTATGTGTCGTCTGCTGTCCAAATATAGAAATAGCATTGGAAAGCATCTCATTAACTAAAGGAGACGGCAACATTGAAAGCAAGTGAATATGTAATGCAAGCCATAATATAACAATGCAATATCGAATGTAAAATAAGAAAGTTATAGATATTTGTATAGTTAATAAATGAAAGCAATGGAGGGCAGCCATTTTAGACTGAGTGACGTAACAAAGCCCCGATTAAATATGTATGTACAGAACAACTAGTTACCTGTATTTTCATTTCAGCTTTATTTTAATTTTTATTGATTCTTCTGCAGAAAAACTTGATTTTGAAAAAAGTATGTAGAGTTCGCAATTTAATAGGGATTTTTATTGGCTTTTCAAAATTAACTGGAAGCTAATTAAATTTTCAAAATGGCGCACTCCCTTTATTTTAAATCAATAGAAGTCAAAATTTGATTTTCGGATTGCTATCACTTTCTTAGTTATTATCGGATTTTTGATCGGGCTTGCGACAGATTGCATGATTCGATAGGGACTTGCATTTGATGTTCACTTGCCTTCAATGTTTTTCACTACCATTTTTCGCCTGTAAAACCTTTGCAATAAGTTGGACCCAAATATATAAGTCAGACAAAACGTCACTTTTACGCTCTGAAATAGTTTTAAGAAAAAGGTGATTTTGAAAGAAATCTGCAGACGGTGTTTTAAAACAACAGCATGCAAAGTGTTCAAAAAATAACATATCAACATTTGATAGTATTAACCTTTAAAAACGTCGATCATATGAGTATATTGATTGGGCTACCAATTTTGTGAAATCTACACTGATAAAAATATTTGCAAGTTAACACCAACACTCTAATTTGGTGTAAATCACACAAACTTTTCTACTAAAGCTAAACTCATGCCAACATTTCTCTAGTTATTTATGGTAAACATTTCTAACTGCTGTTGTTGTAATTATTTTCCGGAGCAATACAGAACATATCCTTTAAGGAAGTTGAAATCACGTTTACATCAAAAAGTGGCAATTCTGCAAGTCCAGTCTTAGGCATTCGGAATTATTTTTAAACCAAAAAATTATATAAACCAAATTATAACTGAACCAACTCACCTGCTCAAATCAACAAACACACAGTCTCTTCGTGTACGTAGGATAAAGCAAATGGCATGTGAGGTTTTCAAAATTATAAACAAGATGTCACCAGAATATATTAATGACCTTGTAGAAATTAAAACATCATATTATAATTTCAGGGCAGAGAAACAGGCAGAAGTCCCACGGGTAAATACAACCAGGTATGGGCTGAGGTCCTTCGGGTCAGAGGCGGCCCGGGTATGGAGCCGCCTTCCAAATGAGCTTCGGGATGCAGAATCATACCCCAGTTCCGAAGGCTGATCCATAGCTGGGACAGCCCCATATGTGGATGTCCTCTATGCTCTAATTGCGGTTTTTTCTTCTGTTCAGTTTCTGCTTATATATTAGTTTATCTGCTGTTCTTATGTTATTTTTGACTGTTTGTGTATTCATTATTTTTTGCTTAGGTAAGCCAATTGTCTTGCCTTTTTCGCTTTTTGCAGCCACAGGTCCCGATCAGCAGCTTTGCATATGATCCAGATGCACCTTGATATCCTTGAGATAATCCCATAGATGTGATAGTATCTTACAGAAAATATTTTTTATTTTTCTAAATTTAAATTCAATTTTTTCTAACCCAGTCTAAAAGACATATTTTATTAAATTTTATGTACATAAGTCCTTTCCATATCTATAGTCTTAATCAAACATCAATGTTTTTCCATATATATTTTTACTCTTTAATCTAACAATGTGTATATAATGTTTATAATGACTTTAAATTTGTTTTATGTTTGCATGCACTGTGATATTTATATCTTTTTCATATGTTTGTCTAAGTAAAAACCCTACAGGGCTTATGTTTGATGTTTATCATATTCGACGTTAAATACATCTTCTATGTCTATGTCTATGTCTATGTCTATCTCACATATTCCGACTATTTTAGATGTAGTTATCATTAGTAATTGGTCAATTATTATTTATATACTGAGGGAAAAAAGTTTAGCAATATACTTTGAGGATTCACAGTTTAGAAGAAATATGACTTTAAATTTCATAGTGTCATTAATATATGTTGACAAACGTTCACGAGTACGATGACATTAACAGATTGACATTTCACATAATGTAAAGTCTGATTTTATGCCCCCTTGCTAAAACAGCTTATCTGGCAAAAGTGCGAATAGTTTTCGACTAAAAGTTTCAATTTTCTGTCAAATGTTTAGATCCAAAAGCAAGAAAGTGAAAAACGGTTTAAAACTGAATGTTATGTTCACCGTTTTCGTACAGTTTTTAGTTGAAAATCGTATTTTACCAATTACCTCCCTTTCAATTGAATTACGTTTGAAATTAAAATGCTCAGCAGATCAAATCATCACTATGACGTTGGATTTTGTTTCTTTTGATCCATTGCAGGTAGCCATTATGTCATTTTCAAGCAACTGACATGTTTGCGAATCTGCCAATTAAAAAGACCTATTGCTTCAAAGACCGCCTATGGGAAACCCCATTATAAATAATTTTTGTGGCTTTCCCTGGGTAGAAACCAGTACCGCCGGGAGGGTTTATGATTTGTGTGTTTATTATATGACGGGAGCACCCGAAGGCTCACCGAAAGTGGTTTTATGTGGTTTTATGGGTTTTTTATTTTATGGAGAAGCCGGGAATCGAACCTGCGACCCCTGGTTTACAAGGCATAGCGCTTATCCACTACACCACGGGGGCTTCTCCCATTATAAATAATTGCTAAACTATTTTCCCTCAGTATAGTTGACTGCAGCCGATGTGCTATTTATTCTCAAAGAAAATTTAAAAAAAAATGCATTTACCTAGCTAAGGAAGCCAAAGAGGGACATTTTAGGTATTACTTATGACTTATTTGTTATAACTTATCACTTATACCCCCCCCCCCCACACACACACACACACGCACACACACACATCCCGCCCCCCCCCCCCCCACTGACGAAACTGTATCCGCGAATGTATATTTATCAAGTCCCTCTGTTTATTGTCCGACCCTTGTATACACGTACATTGGTGATAAATCATAAATATAAAGACGGGAGATATCAAGTTTGAGGACATAATTGATACCCCTCAGAGTACGTTTATTATGCAAACTACCCTTTCACCGCGTTGGAAGATCTGATGCATATCTTTTACTTTTTCAAGGTGAAAACAAATCTTAGAACCCTGGTCAGACTGTTCTTTAGTGAGCATCCTGGCCGGGATCAACCCGTTTTTAATGTATTTATTTACTTTTAGATGTATTTGCTTCGAATTACAGTATAAGAACAGATAATCAACCGAACTGTGGTAGTGAAAAAGTTGAGCTGAAGTGACTGCACCGGTTGTCAGGATCCTAGATTACTAAGTATACTACTATACCATAATTGGGCCTCGAGGCGACATAACCTATCTTTGGGGTTTCAGACAAAGCGAGACTCAAACCAATCTCCTCAGCTACAGAGAATAGCTAGAAGATCAAAATTTCGCTTGTAGCAAGTTTAGAGATGATACTTTCCGAAACGCGAATAACAAAGGCGCTGCGTGGGTGCGCAGGCTGGCCTGTGCCTTTGTTGTTCGCGAACCACCGAAGATAGGTTTTCTCGCGTCTAGGCTAATATAGTTTCGGATCTAATTTAGCTTACCGTGCCCCCACCACCCTGGACAATTTTTCATTGGTGCCAAATTGTTCATCAGCATCCAATAGGTGCGAAGCAAGGACTTCCTCTACAATACACCTGTTTGGGCTATGTGAAAATGCATGGTTTCCATGGCAACCCATAGCGAATTCGAGGATAGGGTGTCCCTACACAATTATTGTGTTACCTATTCTAGACAACTAAGCCTAAAATCAAATTAAACATTAGACATATACATTTTATGTATTTGTCGCATATGCAAATTATCTTTTTGCATATTCATAAAACTATTAAATTGTGATTCAAAAATGGGGGCATACCTACAAAATTAATTATATCTCAGCTGTTACTTATCATAGACTTCTGAAATTGGTACCAAATTTAAGCTAAGCAATTGACTTTTATTTCAGGATCAAATATGCAAATTATCGTATTCGTATAATTTGAGCATTCATGAATATTTATATAAATGTTAAAAAGGGGGAAATATTAAACACATAGTTATAAGCTGAATTAATCCCCATGATATCATTTTTGCTTGTTTTTATATCATCAATGATACAATTTGACAAATCCGTTCATCCAGTGGTCCTATATGAATATCATCTCATTTGCATATTTGTGAAAATACACGAAAAAGGTGTCCTAAAACATGCTTGGACTATGTGAAAATGTATGATTTCCATGCAGCCCATAATGCGATTCTAAAACATTGGGGCGTAGCTACAAAATCAATCATATCTCATTTGTTTCCTATCCTAGACAACGAAACATGGCGCTACAATGTAAAGCTAAGACACAGGCCTTTTCTTCCATGGTCATTTATGCAAATTATATTTTTATGTAAAATTTGCATACTTATGAATATTAATGAAAACATTTAAAACCGACAAATTATCATAAAAAAGCATAAATAACTTATTTCAGCCCCAATCCATCATTTTTTCATCTATGTATATCATCGGTGGTATAAGTTGACACATATTTTCAATCGGTGGTCCTTTATGAGAATCTCCTCATTTGCATATTAATGAATATTAATGAAACTTAAAAAACTAAATAGCTGATAAAGTGTCTTGCACAAGGACACAACATAATATCTCACGCTGTGTAATGACTAAACATATATTGCTTATATGCCATTTATATCGATTCCGTGTATCATGTGTACAACGTTAACAAAGTTGAACTTTTATAGATTCTTGCATGCTTATGCTACTTTGTGTTCTGGAGGGTTTCTCCTGACATGGCTGTATAGAGAACACAATACAAAAGGAATGCGCAGGTAAAATCATGCCACATTCAATGCTGTGCAATCTGACTCAGTTTACTTATCTACATATCATTAAAGCAGCAACGCTTGGTACATGGACCAGTTTGGATTGCTGATCAAACTAGAAACCATATACGTAGCAGGCCTTGGCCAATAGATAAAAGTATGTTCCAATATGTCTTTACAGCTTTCTGTTTAGATTTGATTGCAAACGTTTACCAGGTACACTAACCATAAACAATTGTCCACCTTTATCGCCTTTGCATGGTTAAAATGTACCTACGCTATTATACACAGTTTATTGTAGACCCGTCTTAATTGACAGTTAATGACAGTGCTCTTTCATCTATTCTATAAGCTGGCCGCACTGAAAACCTTGGAGATGAGAGAAAACTGTAGAAAAATTAATGGGGTGTACCTACAAAACTGCCATCTATCACAAACTTCCAAGCTTGGTACCTAATCAAAGCCTAGTCATTGTTCTTTTACTCTAAGGTTTGACATGCAAATTATCTAATTGAAATATTCATTAATAATAACGGAAACTTATGAAAATAAAAAAAAAATCGATAAGAAAGGACCTCTGACACTTTGATAGGATATCTGCCTATTTTTCAGATGCTTCCTTAACTTTCCTATGCATAATATATCGCTGTTTACTTTTGAATAAGACGTTTGATGTATAAAGAATGAATACAATTTATAATTAGACAGGCAGATCCCAATGACAAAACAGGAGACGCTACCAAAGGGGGTAGGGGTGCAAAATTTGAATTTGCACAAACATTTACAAATCAATCATTTTCACGTGTTAGAGTATCATAACATCAATACTCGATTAAAAATCACATTGAAACTCTTTTAAAGTCCAAAATCATTAGAACTTAGTGAGTAGTTTTGTTGTTTTTGATATTTCATCTGATTTGTTAGAAATATTTTGAACTGCAATTGTAGTATATTCTACCTTAATGACAATATATTTACCTGGTGAAATATTATGCTGCAGTATGCTGTGACCATCCACTCAAGTTTAAAGAACACCTATTCAGGGGCCATGTAGCTTATTTGTAGTGGATAATATAATAGGGATCAAACATGTTTTTTCTATGCATTAACATCTGTTGGACCCCGAGGGTGGTGTTGAAACCCGAGCCTGAAAGGCGAGGGTTATAACGACCCCAAGGGGTCTAGCAGATGTTAGTGTATCAGAAAACCATGTTTGATCGTTGTTATTGCATAAAATCATTTTGTCACTTGAAAACTTTGGAAAACGCATCGAAAAGTTCATTTTAGTATTACTTTAATGGCGCGCAAAAGCATGAAGAATTCGTAGGTTTTGAAAACGCCTGTTCAAGAGCAAACACTTACGTCATCATAACGTCACTAAATTACGTTCATTTCTATGCACGTTACTGTTGATGACGTCATTGTTTATGACGGCCTAGAATGCGTATATGTAAAGTACAAAAGCCGTGCATCAACAGCACGTAAATTGCCCGATTAATACATGGATTTTTGCTGGTTAAAACATGGCTGTTAATAGCGTGCGGCACGGCTTTTTATGCAATAATATACAGTAAATATGCAAAATTATCTATCACCATAATTTATTAAAAGGAAAATTTTCACTATCTAAAGAAAAATAGGTCCCCATTAGTATCCTGGGTCAGGTGTGGTGCTTGATTGTATCGATTCCTGACCTTTGCCCTCTTTCTTACTTAAATAAGCTGTAATATGTCACGACTAAGGGCCTTACTTGTACTAATTTTAGCATTATGTTAGAAAAAATGCTTTCAATAGAAGCCCAAAAACAACAAAATACTAAAATCACATTTACGTCTGTGGGGTATCACCCCTCCCCCCCGCCCCGAGTCCGAACACGCTATTCACATATATTATGTAAAAAATGTGGACCCATTTACCTGCAAAAGGATAAGTTGGGAATCACCCCCCCCCCCACCGAGTCCCAACAACTATTCAGATATATACATAAAAATAGCCAAAAAATAAAGCTGTTCATTCACAGAAATAGAAAATTAAATGCAATATCGTAAAATAGAGACTAACAGTGAACCTCTTGGCTCTCGTTTGTGATGTCAGATTGTGAAGTTGTCACTGTGTCATTGGTATCCTGGGTCGGGTGTGGTGCTTGATTGTATCGATTTCTGATCTTTGCCCACTTTCTTACTTTATATATGAAGATTGAAGCTTTTGATCAACTTTATTTTTCAAAATATATAGGCAGCGATACGCTGTGATTCCCATTACCACCGTCAGAGGTCCTAAACCCTTAAAGCGCCAAGATAAAAAAATGCATCTGAGATTGTCGTCTGCTGAAGTCGTCTGCTGCAAAAAAATGCCTAACATTACTGACGAATTAGGTATAGAAGCAAACAGCGTGAACCCAGAACAGACTGCTCCTACAGTAGCAGTCTGATCAGGGTCCACACTGTTTGCCATAGAGGCTTCGTAAACATTTCAGCAGACGAGATTAGCAGACGACCTTTGTTGCGATTGGCGCATTAAGGGTTAATGAGAGTGTACTTTCAAGATATTTTATATCTCTGTTGCTAGTAATCTTATACTTCTGAGCACGAAATTGATATAAAAAAAAAACTTCAACAGTTATATGTAAGTATGAATCTCATACAATGCATATCAGATCCTGTATTTTAGGGAGATTTAGTTTATGAATTTAAAAGAATTGTTGGAAAACCTAATTTTAGTGATCAATTTAAAAAGATTATTGAACATTATAAAAAAAATTGAGATACAACATGGATATCATGCGTCAGTCTGCATACCTGGTTGTTAACCCAATCACGGTTGATAGCTATGGTTTCCTTTTTAATTGCACGACGGTGGGTCAGGCCTCAGACTTAATGATTGCACTGACGTAAAGCTTTAATCCGCTGGTCGGTGTCTGATGCATGTCCCTGGCGGGGCCCACCGTAGCTCAGCTGAGTTTACTTGTTAGATTTCTTTTGCTCCGGTATTAAGTTTAGTTTACTGTTGAGTCCTTATCTTTGCTTTATCTCCTTGTTATATCTTGATTTATATGTTTTAGGAGATGATGCATTGGTAAGTTAGGGGTCTTTCATGCAAACCAAATATCTATGTGTCTTGATCAACATCTAAATTAAGGGTGAGGTTGGCGCCGTTAAACCGGTTTAAGCCCTCCAGTAAAATATTTTACTGACCGTTCCAAGGCGGTTCTTCTTTTGTGGATCTTTTATGTTTTTGTTCTGTCTTGTGTTTGCTATGTCTTTGTGTGCGTCTGTTTATATGTGCGTTGTTGTCACCTGCTGAGAAAGGGCTGACCTCTTGGCTCCCGTTTGTGGTGTCTAACTGTGAATTTGTCACTTTCCCATTGGTATCCTGGGTCAGGTGTGTTACTTTATTGTATCGATTCCTGATCTTTGCATCCTTACTTACTTTGATATTTTTAGCTCTGGCTATCTGCTAGTCATAAGCCCTTTTCTGTGTACCATCATACTGTGCTAATTTGATTTGATTGTTTCTCTGTGATGATACAAAGCATTTGTTAGAAAGCATCCATGCGAGCTAACAAGTTTGTGTTTCAACAATAACAGAGTCAAAGGCGAAGATTTAGCGCTAGTAAAATGCATTTAAGCCCCCCCCCTCCCGGTGGCTTTGGCTGCTGTCTATTCTAAGGCGTTGGTTCTGTTGTTGTTGACTTCCCCTTGTTTGTGGGAGTTCTGTGTTTGTCTTTGTATGTTATGCAATACTTTGGATCCATTCTAGTTTTGACTAGGTTTCGTGAGCACTTTCGTAAAATGAAAAAGCCTAAAATATTTGACACATTTCTTTATCGCCATTTCAAAAATAATGGTCGTTCACCTAGTAAAATTGTAATTCAGCCGCTTGAAAAAATTATATATGATCCAAATTCATCAACTAGATTGAAAAATATAAAGAGACATGAAACTGAACTTAAATGGATTAAATTTTTGCAATCACCTTTTCCTTTAGGCTTTAATGATTATATGATGGCAACATTTCTATACTGCCAGATTTTGATGTTTTTTTTTCTGTTTTGGGATGTAAAAAACGTAAAAGTAGATCTCATGGTAAACGTAAAAATGGCAACATTAAGCGCAAAATTTGTACTAAAGGATCTTTCTTTAGCTTTAACTAATCATGGTCGGCATGGCTTATTTTCATTTTTAAGTTCCTTGCCTATCTCAGTTTTACGCAATTTAGAGTAAGAGGCTAATAAACTTTACGATAGAACAATTAAATTATATAAAGCAGCACTCCTTACAAGGTGTTATGTTCATCATTTCCTTAGTCCTAATATCGATTTTGAGGTCAACCATAAACGACATTTTATCATAATTCCATTCATTAACAAAGGTATTGAGTTTATTGATTTAAATAGTATCTTCAAGGATAATTCAGTGATTTCATCTATTCCAAATTACTTTAATAATTCTGAAACTCCTATCATTTGTTATAAATATAACAAACCAATTTGGTCTTCGATATTTAACTTTAATAAAATTGTAAATGATTTAGATATAGATTCCAATACTCCTGCCTCCTGAGATTGTAAAAATTCAAATTATTTATATCCCTCTGCAGATAATCTAAATGTCATTCCTGAAGCTAGAGTTCGCAATATCATTTCTAAAGGTCTTAAATATAGAATTCCCTCTAATATTGATTTCTCTAAATGTTGAAAAGAGATCGCTGCTTCTTTAAATGACCTTATTAATCGTTGGTGCAAACGGGAAAATATTGAACCTGATGCCTTGAAGGAATGGAAGATTAACATTCTTAAAATTATTGATACTCATTTTACTCTCGTAATACAAAGGTCCAAGGCTTTGTTGAGACTCTGCAAATTATTTCATTTCGAAATGAGGGGTAGATCTTGCACAGACGAGGTCAGAGTAAAGGTACCCTCATTTGAACAAGTGTGCTTTTTAGTGGGATATAAACTATTCATCAGATACGTTATCCATTTGTATTGTAATTAGTTTTAAGATGTTTATAAAAGCTGTAATATAAGATGAAAAGAAACAAAAGGGTTTTTTTGACAATTGAACACTCCATTTCTCTTTTACATTAACATGAAGACAGCCACGGTCAACAACTTAATCAAAGAATTTTTAGCTTAACCATGCAGTTTGCATACTCACTTTGCATTGCTCTGTACGCTTTATTATCTGCGACACAGCAGTGAAATTTTCACGGGTTCTTCATTATGTATTGGCGTCACTGTTCTGTTTAGAAATTAAAAGAAATCTTTAACAAATGCCATTTAAATGATCTTTAAAGTTTCACGTTAAAATCGGAAGTAGATACCAAATTAGTAAAAATATATCGTTAGAAAATGGGCTCATCAAGTTGCATGGTGTTTTGTCAAACATATTGACATAAAATATAACACAAAAAATGAATTTAGTATGTGCAGCTGATGATTTCCGTAAATTTTGTAAAAATTCGTAAAATTATCAATTTTTCAAAATTCATAAAAGATCTGTCATAAGCAAAATGTCAAATGTTTGGTGTTTTTTCAAGTCGACTAGACAGGTTTGCAATTACCTGTACTTGAATTTGATAAAAACTGCACTCAAAATGCTTATTTTCTTCAAAAAGTTGATTTTGCATTTTTGAACCCAAAATTCGTGAAGTACGAGGGTCATCCAATAAAGAATGAGACTTTCTTCATAATTAGAAAATCTGTTTGTGTATTTAGTTAAAATTCACCATACAAATAGTATAACATCTTAGCAATTCAGGAATATAAACAATATGCTTGTGATTGATCAGTTACCATAGTAACGGAATGTTTTGTGGAAGGACTTGAAGATGCATGGCCACGTTTACACTTTATTTTGCATACCCACGGTTATTCAACGTCATTTATTTTCGCTCATAGGTAGCATTTAACCTATTGATATCATTTTTTCTACTGAACAATCTTAGTGTTACATAAAACGCAATGAAAACAGAACTTATTACGCATAACCTTTATTTTGGTTGCCTAGCAACCGATTTACTCGATTTTTATAAACACTCTACTTTGCGTTGCTATGGTAACTATGTTAGTGAAGGATATCCCACAAAATGTATCGCTACGTGCAGCTGATTGTAATTAGGTATAGATGAACAGAACCCGTTCACTTAAATTGCCTTCGACTATTTGATATTAACGTTATAAGTCATGAAGTCAGTGGAAAATACCAGTTTTTTTCTTAAAACCTGATTTTTTAAGCTTTGTTTCCATGGTAACAGCTTAAGACTCTGAAACATTACTTTCTGCTTTTGGTTATAGATAGATTGCATGAGCATATATAAGTATTCATAGAAAAATAAACTATACATTTTATCCTGTTGCCATGGTGACCACCTATACTGAGCCGGTTACGGACGTTTGCCTAGTCTTCTAATGTTGCCTAGCAGCAAAAGTTGGAACTGTGTTACTCGACGAATATGGTCCACGTGAATAGCCAAAAAGACATGCTAGCTTTGAACGAGATTTCATAAGTCTAGCATGTAAATTTACTGTACTATAGAAAAAGTCTCATTCTTTATTGGATGACCCACGTAATAGAAAACTCTTCCAAACCACCGCTTAGCTTTAGTCCATTACAATGCACATCATTGGGCAAACATTCATTTCAATGTCACTAGGGCTTAGTCAGAAAAAAAAGAAATTGAAAAGTGGCTACTTAGAACTTCGGTTCAGTGTATATGTGCTTTGTGGTCACCTGCTGGGAAAGGGCTGACCTCTTGGCTCTCGTTTGTGGTGTCTACTGTGAGTTTGTCACCTTCCCATTGGTATCCTGGGTCAGATGTGGTACTGGATTGTATCGATTCCTGATTTTTGCACCCTTACTTACTTTGCAATCATCTTAAAGAGGAAGAGAAAGCTGATTGTTTTAGTTTTATCGTCTTACAGATGTATTGTTACTATAAATCTTCTGTTGCTCTTCCTCACAGTGCCGTGGGTTGGTCTGCAGTGTGTGATTTTGGTATTTCCTGATCATACTCACTTACTATTTTGTTAGTATAATAGTAAGTGAGTATGATCAGGAAATACCACAATCACAAATTAATTTTGTACCAAGTATAGTTGCATGGGACAATACGGAGCTGTGAAATTTTGTAGGTACATTCCCTTATTTTTTTTCTTTTAATTCTTTTATTTTCTTTAAAATTCATGTATATGCAAACTATACAAATAAGATAATTTGCATGAATGGCAATAGGAGGAAGGACCTGCGTCTTTAAGCCAAGCTAAGAAGTCTAAGATTGGTAACACATGAGATATGATTCATTTTGTAGGTACACCCCAATTTTTGAGAATCATATTATAGGTTGCCATATAAACCATGCATTTTTACATAGCCCAGACATGTTTATTACTTTTAGGACAACTTTCTTTCGCATTCATGGACTCCCACTCAACAGTTTTAAATGCATTAGAAACACGCTAGGAGTGCAAGGTAGATATAATTACCTACCACCTCACCGCCTCCCCTGTATTTATACTTTTTTTTTATTTGATTGTCCTTCAGTTTTTTCTGTTTTCACGTATTTTTATGAATATGCAAATGAGATATTATTCATATAGGACCACTGGATAAACGGACCTGTAAAATTATATCATTTATGATATAAAACATGCAACAATGATAATCCGGGGTTGAAATCAGCTTTATTATGTTTTTCATGATTGTCACTTATTTTTTAACGTTTTGATTAATATTTATGAATACGCAAATTACGCAAATTAGATAATTTATATAGTTGACAGTGGAATGAAAGCCCTGTGGCTGAGCTCTAATTTGGTACCAATTTTAGAAGTATTTGATAAGTAACTGCTGAGATATTATTTACTTTTATAGGTATTCCTCCTTTACTATATCACATTTTTAATGTTTTCAAAAAAATATGAATATGAAAACTAGATATTTAGCACGACAAATGAATAAAATTAATTGTAAAATTAATAAATTAATAATTTGGTTGTAAGTTTAGAAGTCTAGGAAAAGTAACAGCTGAGATATGAGTATTTTGTAGTCAGACCCTATCCTCGAATCCGCTATGGGTTGTCATGGAAACCATGTATTTTCATATAGCACAAATAGATTGATTTTTTAGGATGGCCTTATTTCGCATCTAGGGGATCCTAATGAACAATTAGGCACCTATGAAAAAATTGTCCTGGGTGCTCAGTTTGCTAAATTAGATCACAGACTACATCAGGAAAAAATGAAAAAAGTCAATAAGCAATGCTTATTAGATACCCCCGCACAGTAAGAGTCAGTGAAAAAACTTGGCAAGTTATAGTTCAAACAAGAAGACCTTAGTTTTGATAAGAAGATTTCAGCAGAATCTGTGCAAACAAAAATTATAAACTCCTTCGTGCATATGTTCAATGTGCAGGGGTTTCATTAACTTTTTGGCATCCGGGTATCAAGTCAAAGTAGGCGGGCGATTTGACAGTATTTGCCTATAGACTCTATACAAATTTATCAAAAGTAGCAGGGGAAACATGCTTGAGTAGAAGGGGGAAAATCCCCGCCTCCCTCCTCTTAATGAAACCCCTGAGAGTCTACATTGTGTCCGCAAAGTATCAAATTGCTCCATCAAAAGCTGTAGTAGGACTTGGTCTGCCCATAAAGGCACTATCCATGCATATACAAAAGCCATATAAGGGAATAATTGTCTAAGTTCTCACAGCTGTCATTTTGTCAAAATTATTTTTTGTGAACCAAACTCCTTCATGCATATGTTCAATGTGTCTACATTGTATCGACAGAGTATGAAATTGTTCCATCAAAAGCTGTAGTAGGAGTTGATCGGCCCATGAAGGCACCATCTATGCATATACAAAAGCCTAATAAAGGAAAAATTGTCTAAGTTCTCACAGCTGTCATTTCGTCAAAAATTATTTTTACTAAACTAAACTCCTTCATGCATATGTTCAATGTGTTTACATTGTATAGGCAAAGTATCAAATTGTTCCATCAAAAGCTGTGGTAGGAGTTGATCGGCCCATGAAGGCACAATCTATGCATATACAAAAACCTTATTAGGGAAAAATTGTTAAAGTTCTCACAGCTGTCATTTTGTCAAAAAATATTATTTCTAAACTAAACTCCATCATGCATATGTTAAATGTGTCTACATTGTATAGGCAAAGTATCAAATTGCTCCATAAAAAGCTGTGGTAGAAGTTGATCGGCCCATAAGGGCACCGTCTATGCATATACAAACACCTTATTAGGGAAAAATTATCTAAGTTCTCACAGCTGTCATTTTGTCAAAAATTATTTTTTCTGAACCAAACTCCTTCATGCATATGTTCAATGTGTCTACATTGTATAGGAAAAGTATCAAATTGTTCCATCAAAAGCTGTGGTAGAAGTTGACCGGCCCGTGTATGGCCTATAATAGCATAAGCATAAAGCACTTTATTAAAAGCCATTTAGAACTACAAAGGGAAATAACTCTAATAGAATTGGCCCCTGGCCCTTACTTTTTTGTCAAAAGTATTTGTCTTGCATATATGAACATGTTTGCAAGGTTTGATGAAAATCCAGCAATGACTCTTTGAGTTATTAAAGAAACAAAGCGTTAAGAACGGACGGACGGACGCACGGACGGACGGACGCACGGACAACGTGAAAACAGTATACCCCCTACAATCAAAGTTTGCGGGGGGTATAAAGAGAAGATCTAACTTCTAAACAAGTGTTGAATTAAATTTCAATTTCCTTATAATTATCACGAGAGTAAAATATGGACGAGTAAACTATCGCCCTGTCGAGCGCACTAGCACAGACAGTATTTTGTCAATATTCTACAGTCAAGGACCAAAAGTAATTCCACAAAGCAGAAGTCCCATAGACTTCAATGTATTTTCATTTTTGTAAGACAATTAACTATGCTCAGCTAGCCAACATGATAATAATAATAATAATAATAATAATAATAATTATTATTATTATTTTTTATTATTTTTATTATTATTGTTATTATTATTATTTGGGTGTCATTTGAAGGTTAAATGAATAATGCAATATTCTTAATGTTTTCATTAAATTTCATTTCATCCATGTTCTAAAGCTGTAGAGATTTTAACAATTTGCAATTTTTTTTGACAATTGTTAGATAACATCACCATTGACGTCAATTAATATATACATTGTACAATTCTGATAATGTCATGTTTCGACTTTCCAATTTTTAAATACAACAGTTGAAACCTTTACAAAATTTTGAAAATGCCACTTTTTCATTGACGTCAACGCAACTTTAACACATATCAAACCTTCATTCTCAATAGATATGTTACAACTTTAATCAATTTGATCACACATACATTAATCTTTATATACCCGTACTAAAACATTATTTATCTTTTTTTCCTGCTTGATATTGTCAGAGATGTTGCTTCAGGGTGTCCAATGGCTATAATTGGACAGAGTAAGAGAAAAATCGGGTACCTAAAGCTCTCTGTTAACACACCAAACTGAGAACCAATCAATTTCTGTCAAATTTATATTAATTTCCTGTATATAGCTGCGGCGAATTCCGAATGGGGAATACAATTGTACACACTATAAGCTATATATAGATATCGTTAGTGATCGGACACACCGTTCTGGTGCAATGAAACGTTTATAAACACCTGGTAAGCCTTTTAGCAGTGAGAGAGAGAGAACTTTTTGCAGGACTCTCATAACAATAACAAAGGAGGCAGTGCAGTGCGAAACAGCTATATAATATCTTCGAGTCATATTACTTTATTTTTTTACTTGCATATAACATTCGCTTGATAATAAATTTGTGAACCATTATGACGCGGTGGAGTAGTGGCGCCAGCAGATGTAGTAGTAGTTGTAGTAGTAGTAGTAGTAGTTTGTTTGTTTGATTTGATTCTTTACGTCCAATCAACAATCTTTCTGTTAAACAGGGGCGGGTCTTCCTGGGTTGAACCAGTACTAAGCTAGGATAAATACTTCTTGCTCAAAGACTACAACGCAGTGACGCCTGTGAGGCTCGAGCCTGCGGCCTCTCGGTCTCGAGTCAAGCACTCTACCACTGAGCCACTGCGCTCCTAGTTATAGTAGTAGTAGTAGTTGCAGTTGTTTTTGTAGTTGTAGTGTCGGCTGTTGTGGTAATAGTTGTAGTATCAGTAGTTATGGCAGCAGCAGCAGTAGCAGCAGCAGCAGCAGTATTGTAGTAGTAGTAGTAGTAGTAGTAGTAGTAGTAGTAGTAGTAGTAGTAGTAGAAGCGGTGGCAGTAGTAGTAGAAGTAGAAGTAGTAGTAGTAGTAGTAGTAGTGGCTGTGGTGGTGAATAGTGGTGGTGAAAGCAGTAGTAGTAATAACAGCAGTAGTAGTAGTAATAATAGTAGCAGTAGTAGAAGTAGTAGTAGCAGTAGAAGCAGCAGCAGCAGCAACAGCAGCAGCAGTAGTAGTGGTAGTAGTAGTAGTAATGGCGGTGGCAGCAGTAGTAGCAGTAACAGTAGTAGTAGGATTATTTTTATTATTATTATTATTATTATTATTATTAGTAGTAGTAGTAGCAGCAGCAGTAGTAGTATTAGTAGTAGCAGTAATAGCAACACCAGCACTAGTAGTAGTAGTCGTAGCAGTAGTTCATTTTCAATGAATAACAGGTACATTGAACTCATACATTAAAGAATTAAAAAGAAAAGTTACCTCAAGTACCTATGTCCTTAACAGCAAATATTTTTATGAGTAGGTTATTGGTTTTTTTTTACAAAGTTGGTAGAGCTGAACTCAGCTTTTGTGTAGGATGACAGTACTTTACGGGATGAGGGGTGATTATTAAGTGCTGACTGAGCCTTGTAAAGAATCTGTATAGCAGGGTTGCCCTAAATCTGTTTAACAGTACACAACCATTCAGCAGAAGGGTACCGATTCCTCGGTTCTGCACATTTCCTTTTGTCATCTAATATCAGTAAGTTTACATTCAACAAGGGTCGTGCATATTACTGTCATTTGATAAGTACAGTTAGGCAAACTTAGTCTCTATTGTTAAATACTCTGTATAAATATTATTATCACATGACGTAGCGTCTGGGAGTGTAACGTTACGTTATGACGTCCATTATAATGTTGCGTAATTGATGGTAAAATCTTGACGTTTTCACGCCAAAAACTGCGATTTCTGATTAATTTTAACGTCATGTGATAAATAGATCTAACATTCATGCTCCTGTATTATTGATTTCATTAAACTCGTTGCGAAAAAGCGAATGAATGCTCGGCAAGCCTCGCATTTTATTGCTTAAAACATGAGCACTCATGTAAGATCCTCTATTTGTTTTCACATACACATAGATTTTTATCTTTTGGTCTTTAAAGAAAAAGCAAAATGTAACCAAAGGGAAGAGAGTGATTTTAAGCTTTTCATAAGCTATTGATTTTATAGTTACTGTAAATTCGGAAATTTTCGCCAGAGTTTTATTTTAGGGAAAATCCGCGGATGCGGAGTTTCGCGAAAATAAATCCTCGCGATATGGCGAAATCACTGTCATTTACTGATGTAGGTTATTTATGCAAGTCGCGAATTTTTTACGTGGCAAATATGTTTTTAACGATATTCGCGAAAGTTTCCGAATTTACAGTATAGAGTACAGTAAAGAGTGGCATTTATACTCGTTATTTTTAGTTATGTCCTGAATGTGAGTAATAACTAAAGCCCAAAACACATAATTAAGTCCAATGTGTATAAATGACATCAATTATAAAATGTTAATGCAATATACGAGTGGGTGTCAAGTGCAAATCCTGATTAAAGTTATAATAACGACATTAAAGGCAATTCTAACGCACTTGCAAATGCAACGTGACGTCTGATTGGATAACGTCATAAATTTGCGACAGTATATCCTGCGATATACTGTCGGAAACCCGACGTCATTACGTAACGTCGCTTTTCATTGGTTGACAAGTGAATATATGCAGCTGGCAAGCGGTTTTATGCAGCCGGCAGCCACTGAACGTATAGGCGCAACAAAGTACATTATCGCTGTCTTTTTGAAGGGAACATGTTAATAGTGCATTAGAATGGGGATAACCATATTCAAAATTTTCATTTGGGGAGGTATATCGTCTGATATACGGTCGGAAATCACGTTTTACGCCTCCGCTTACGCGTCGCCGTAAAACTAAATTTCCGACCGTATATCCGATGATATACATCCCCAAATGAAAATTTTGAATACAGTTATCCCCAAAGTATGGGAAACTTTTTATGATAAACAAAAACAAGTGTGGTGACATTGAAGTAGTAAGTAAGTTAACAATTAAGGAGACACCAGAATCACAAACTGCACACGAATCAACGGCACCATCGGTGTTAACAGTCGTGACAGCAGCATGAAAATTGAAGTAGAGCAGCCAGCCCTATCTTCATCAGTGATATAAATGCAAAACTACAAAGGACGCTAAGAACAAAATAACACCCCCTACACACGCACACACATACAAACACATAAACAATGGGAGCAACAATAAGCAATAAATCACAGTAGCACCGCCTTAGAACGGACAACAGCCAAATATTCGCCCTATATTCTGCTTTAATTATTAAACCACATATTAGCTCGCATGTAGGCTTCAAACTTATGCAATGCAGCATCGCAGCGGAGTAATCGAATTAAATTAACACAATTCGGCAAAACAACGAAATGACTCATGACTTGCAGATAGTCAGAGCTAAAGAAAACCTCAAGTTGAACCACGGTGAGCTCAGCCAAAGACAAACACGATGCACCAACCTACCGTCTGGGTCGTCACTGACTCTGAGGCCTGACCTACCGTCGTGTAAGGATTTAAGAGGAAACCATAGCTATAAAACATGATTGGGTCTACAATCAGGCATGCAGACTGTCACATAACATCAATGTTATACTAGGCATGCAGACTGTCACATAACATTAATGTTATATACTAGCTTTTATAACGGTAGGTTATTTTATTAATTGATCACTTATAGTTGGCTATCCAACAATTCCTTTGAATTTATAGACTTAATGACCTAGAATATTGGCTCTGATATGCCCTGTTTCAGAAGAGTTTGAAACCAGCATTGTACTAATCAACTCTGAGTTTCTGTTTTAAAATTTGAAAATGCTTTACGAAGTAAATGATATCAATAACCCTGTTTTAATATCTTAATAGTAAAAAATTGCGTTGGTTTATTCCGTAAGTTTGAAGGGGACTTGTTGGATACGTTTTGCTTTGCTGGCTATTTTTTCTAACATAGAAAAATACCCAACAAGAATTTCGTTGTGAAAACGTCCATCCGTCTGGTCGTCCGCAACACTTTTTCGGTGCCTAGTTTTGTAATCTATAACTACAAAAGTTTTCATTGTTATTTCCAACTTTGTATAATGATTGTTCCCATATTGCTCAAGTTGCTCAAGTCATATTGAAGATGTGCACCTCTTATTTTGTGCACATTTCATGAATATTTTCTCAATTTTCGGGGATGTTGAACTTAGACATTTTTTTCCATCCAAAATGATTAGCTGGTGTCTGGTTTGTGTAATCAGTAACTCCAACACTTTTATTCCTTTATATTCAAACTCTATTTCTAAAGGATCCTTTTTCTAGATTATTTGCATAATGATTATTCACACAATGAAAATTGCACCTCCTATTTTTTGTATTTATGTATATTTTGGGGAATATTGAACTTAGACACTATTACGTCTATACCAACTTTGGGTGCTGACATTGTGTTACCCTAACAGTAACTCCAATAGTTTACATTCCTTTATATTCAAACCTTGCATACTGATTCTTGACGTATTGAAGACGTGCCCCTCCTATTTTTGCGGTTTTGCTATATATTTTCTCATAATTTTCGGATGTTGAATTTAGACATTTTACGTCGACAACAGCATGTTGAGTCTGATACCTTAAATGGTTGGAAACTAAAAATTTTTAAGATTATTGATGTAGAATTTCATTTTGTTGCAACAATTTAGATCTTCTACCACCTAAACCTAAAATCACTGTTAGATATTTGAAGAAAGGGATCCAGAAATTCCATAGGAGGTTTGTTTTGGCACCTGCAGATAAGACTGCTAACAATGAAGTGGTCATTGGAAAAAGGTATTATATCAACACTCCAAAGCAAGAACTAAGCACTGCAAAACTATTAGCATAGCCGAATTGATTAGACGTCTTTCGTTGATAGGCATCGATGCCATATGGCAGCTAAGTTTGGAGTATTTGTTGATGAGGACAATAGAAAGCTTCCTACGTTATATGGTTACCTAAACTTCATAAACAGCCCTATAAGTCGCGTTTTATTGCTAATCTAAGATCATGTACAACTACTGAGTTCTCTATTCTTTTGACTTCTTGCCTCACTGCGATTAAAACCATGTAATTAAATATTTCACAACAGTCTTTGAAAGAAATGATAAAAAAATTATTTAGGTGTATTAATGTTCACCTGAGTTTCTTTATAAATTGAAGTCTAGAGGTTTTCTAGCATCTGGCTTGTCAACATATGATTTATCTACTCTCTATATTACATTGCCTCATAATCTAATCGAAGAAAAACTAACATAATTAATTGAACAGACATTTAACAAAGAGGGCTCACTTTATTTGGCTTGTAATGATAAAAATACCTTATTTCTGAACATCCTAAACGATATATATGTGGTCATGTCATAAAATGTGTGATACTCTCCATTATCTTTCGGACACTATATTAATAAGATTTGGCTCGGAATTATATAGACAAATTGTATATATTCCAATGGGTACTAATTGTGCTCCTCTTGTTGGAGATTTGTTTTTGTTTTGATATTATTGAAGCTTTTAACTCAATCTCCAGATATTTAGATGACTTACTTAAGATTGATAATCCTTATTTTGAACAAATGGCAGGTCAGATATATCTTACTAAACTTCAGTTTAATAAGGCGAATTCTGATACTGAAGCTCCGTTTTTGGACTTGAACTTGTCAATAACAAATGGCATAGTTTCTTCTAAATTTATGATAAACGGGATGATTTTAATTTTGAAATAGTAAAATTTCCATTTCTTAATGGAGATGATCCTCACTCCCCTTCCAATGGTGTATATATTTATCAGCTTATTCGTTTTGCTAGAGTGTGCTCTAATGTTGATGACTTCAACAACAGAAACTTATTTCTAACTGCTAAATTAAATCGGTGGGTTGGTGCCTGATGCTTATCTGTAGCTGGACCCACCGTGGCTCACTAGAGGTTTTCTTTAGCCCTGGCTCTCTGTGAGTCGTGAGTCATTTTCTTTGTTTCATTATAGTGTGTTAATTTGATAAGGTGTTTCTCCATGATGATACATTGCATTAGTTAGAAGGCTTCCATGCGAGCTGAACATTTCTTGTACATCAACAACAGCAGAATATAGGGCGATGGTTTGGTACTAGTAAAATGCATATAAGCCCCCCCCCCCTTCCGGTGGCTTTGGCTGCTGTCCGTTCTAAGGTGTTGTTCTGTTGTTGTTGACTTCTGTTTTGCCTTTAGATGTGATGAAGACAACTTCATAAAGGTTGATAAGTAAAATTTCATTTTTTATTTACACCTTATATTTCACGCGGACAAATCTCTTCGTAGGCAAATGAAGCACTTCACCTAAAGGAAGACAGCGGCATGTGTAAATAGTATGTCATAATCTAATACTGGTGGTCACAAAGCAATAAAAAAAACACTGTTGTCTCCACTATATAAGGTATAGCTTTTCTTATCATCAGGATCTTGTCTGTCTAAGGTCACGTAATATGAAGTCTAGTCATAGGCCAAGAAATATCACAATCAGAGGATCTTAGGTCTGGCACTGAGTCACAAGACAGTAGATGACCTAAATATAAGGTTTTGCAATGTCAAGATCAACCTGGAATCCTTTTTAAGGCCAATATCACGTATAAATGAGACATACCAAGACCAAAGGCGATTCGCCCATCAGTTTCAGAGACAAAAAAATATAAATAGTTTTACCTAATATGGCATTGACGATTTTTGGTCAATGTGGCATGGAAAATATAGACACGGTTGTCTAATCCAAAGAATTCCATTTCGGTCGGTCTTCTGATTTCTGAAAAAAAAATTGTTTGTAATCCAATAAGAGCTACATTGGCTGAAAGGTCTAAGGCCAATCATGGCGTTTTGTGGTAACCAATTAAGTTAAACATGAATCAAGTGAGCATTATGACTTTGGCTTCTAAACTAACCGAAAATCATCTTTTCAAGGATCTCCACCATATAAATACATTCAGAAACTAATTGATCCTGTCGTAAAGTAGCGTGTGGTCGCCCTAGGATCACTAGTCAACCATAGATTGTAAAGCCAGGTCACCCTAGGATCACTAGTCAACCATACATTGTAGAGCCAGGTCACCCTAGGATCCATAGTCAACTATACCTTAAGAGCTAGGTCACCCTAGTATCCCTAGTAAACCATCCATTGTCGAGCCAGGTCACCCTAGGATCCCCAGTCAACCATATATAGTAGAGCAAGGTAACCCTAGGATCACTAGTCAACTATACGTTAAGAGCTAGGTCACCCTAGGATTCCTAGTCAACCATACATTGTCGAGCCAGGTCGCCCTAGGATCCCTAGTCAACCATATATTGTAGAACAAGGTAACCCTATGATCACCAGTCAACTATACCTAAAGAGCCAGGTCACCCTAGGATCACTAGTAATCCATCCATTGTCGAGCCAGGTCGTCCTAGGATCCCTAGTCAACCATATATTGTAGAGCAAGGTCACCCTAGGATCACTAGTCAACAATACATTAAGAGCCAGGTCACCCTAGGATCACTAGTAAACCATCCATTGTCGAGCCAGGTCGACCTAGGATCCCTAGTCAGCCAAACATTGTCGAGCCAGGTCACCCTAGGATCACTAGTCAACCATATTGTAGAGTCAGGTCACCCTAGGATCACTAGTCAACCGTACAATGTAGAGCCAAACCTAGACTTTGGGTCAAGTACAACCTAGTATCATCATAAAATTTTGTACAGATATGGTAGGCCCTACATCTTGATTATAGCATTCCAAGTCCCCAAAGTTGAGTTCAATTATTTAGTCGATGGTTTCTGAGAAAAATATGTTTTAATAGATATTTTATTGATAGAATCCAATAAGAGCGATAGAGCTGAATGATCAAAGGCAAACCTTGACATCAATATAATATATATATCCATTAAAAACCGACTAGCTCTTTTTATCCCAGCGACAAGATGCGCAAATTAAAACGGTCACAAAACATGGCATCACATAACACACACACACACACACACACACACACACACACACACACACACACACACACACACACACACACACACACACACACCTCTAGAATTGTGCTGTCTTCAAAAAATAGATATCACTAGGACATGACTCTATTGATTCTAGATATAATGGGTGCTGTCTGCAGATATCTTTAAACGGATGAAATCCTTTTGAAGAAAGGTGATCCACAATTTTATTTTTGTTAATGACCATTTCTATCTGTAGAACTACAACGGTCACTTCATCGAAAAACCGACTTCCACCTCAAAGTGCGAAGTATTCCGATGATTCTATATCCATTTTGATAACAATGTGTTTGCCTCTGAACAATGGTAGTAAGTCATCAAGAAGTATCGTCCTAGCCATGTAACTACGGGAATTAGTCGCATTTGCATCATGTATGTGTGTACCGCCGTCGTTATTTCCAGGGCCTCGAAATGTGATAAGTTGGCGTTTGTTTGAAACTGCGTTCCATATTAACATAACATTCTGCTGCAGGTTGCCAAGTTTCAGTGACCGAGACAATAGTTCCAAGTTTTCTAGCATTGGGTCGACCGCCGTCAATTTAACACCCTGATGAGCTAATGCTACAGTATACGCCCCAATATTGCAGCCTAAATCTAAAAACTCAAGATCGGATAGTGTAATAAAAAGATCGGCAAGTTGCTTAACTCTTTCCCCTTCCCACTGACCACTACTATGTATACCATCGGAAACGTATATGTCTTTATTCACTGGATATGTGCAGATAGGTGTGGTACCTCGAGATGTTCGCAAAGGCACACAATTCTTCATAGTTTTATTCTTTTTCGCCGAATAGCAAAATGTACGCACACACTTCCCTTCAGTGGTCGTTTTATCGCAGGAAACATTGGTATACCCTTGACACACGGGTACCGTCTAAATTCCTCAAGAGGATTACGTACATGACCTGTATCAACGAGAACAGAAATACCCCGCGTGTTATCTATATATCATTAAAGTCTTGCTCACATCCTACGCCGTCGCTTAAAACTGGTTGCAGTGGGTTGCGTATTTCTGTTGTGTGGGACAGTTTGTTAATGTGATCAACTCTCTGTAACACAATGTAAACACCAACTGTGATGATCAGGAACGGTACAGTAACAACTGTCAGAAGCAACTTCTTTGTCCTTGGAACACTGACTCTCATTCTTCGAACAGGTGTGTCTGAAATGTATATGGGCTAGTACACGAAACTTCGATTCTTTTCTCACCATCAAACATTGAAGACTCATGCGAGTCTATGTATATGCACAGACTCGTCCGAGTCTTCAATACTCGATAGGCAATGGCCTTTATTGTTGGCATACATAAAGTACAGATGTGGATGGAAACGCAAAACAAACTACCTCGAGTTTTACTAAATAATGGTGGTACCCCTTATTATGACTCTCCCTATTAACTCATTGCAGGAATAATAAAGCGGTCCTTTGAAGGGTTGCGGTATTTTCCCCATAGAATATTTATCTAAGTGAAGAGGTTTGCTTTTATAGTGATACCTCCCCTCTTGGGACCTCTTTAATTCAGTGAGATTGAATCTGTCCCTTATCAGTTTATCCGCTAATGACCCTTTTATCAATTTAACATATATATTTCCAAACTAAGAGTAATTTGATAATTTGAGACATACTTCAAATGGATGGAGTATATGTTTTCTTCTCTTTCTGCCTCTGCTCAGCTTAAGACAAATCCAAACTCTAAACCTTTAGTTTAATATATATAAAAAATCCAAGCAGCTTTTGAGTAATAGAGTGTTTTAGTATCTGCTAAGTGACGGAAGCTCGTCCATCATCTGTCCGTGTGTGTGTGTGTGTGTGTGTGTGTGTGTGTGTTTGCTGGTAATAAACGCATGCTTCCTTCATTCTTAACTGAGGTTGTTAATATTTTGCATAATGATTGCCTATGGTGTGCAGATTAGAACCAATGTTTCAACCGGCAACTTTTGATGTAATGAAACAAACATATATGATCGTGCCTAAAGCACATTGAAATTACCGCTTCAACATTAAACTATTCTCATTCTAACATTAGATTTCCCCATACAAAATGTTGTCAGCTTGTAAACAGGTATCCGCGTGCAACGTTTTCGTGAACGCAAACATCGGCTAAAGTCGTAACGCTTTCATGCAAACAACTTGCTTTCCAACAAACAACTTGGGGCTTATTATAAGTTTTGTTTAAACGTTATGTATTTGTGAATTTATTTATTCATGTACCCATATATTTATTTATTTATACAATATTTAAACAGGTGTACACTTTCATTTATGCAATATTTAAAGAGGTGTACAGTTTTAGCTGAAATATCCATTCTACCAAGTGGCCCAGGGGGGGGGGGGGGGGGTACTCTATTTTTTCCGCATACGTAGGCTCGGACCCAGCATCTACCGTTCACCCCAAAAAAATATCAGGAATTTCAAGCACCCCAAAAAAATATTTGAAATTTTAGCAACCAAAAAAAATATCCCGATTCTGTGCCTTGACCTTAAAAAAAGACCCTAAATTGCATAGAAATGACCATCAAACTAGCCCAATTTTGTGATGACCCCCCAAAAATATCCAAAAAATCTTCATACCCCCAAAAAATATTCATTTTTCTGAAAACCCAAAAAAATATTGAAATTCAGAATTTTCAACCCAAAAAAATGGACCGAGCCTACGTATGTGTGACAATATAGGAGTACCCCCCCTGGGCCAGGTGGCCCTCTATATTATTTACACAATGCACATGTTTGAAAAAGGTAGACATATCATGGATGTATTACATGGTACATGTACATTCATTAAATGATTATCTAATGTTATTTAATATTGACATCGGTATCAAAATGCATGAGGCAGCCACAGCAATCACCGATGTTGAAACAGCATGTCATTCTACGGTTTTAAAGATATATAGAGTTTCGTTCATTTGACAATGACTTGAAACAGCCGTGCGCATAGAAGTCATTGTCAAATGAACGAAGATCAATGTTCAAATCATTTTGTTTGAACATGGGTTTTAACTGATGACCCCTTATTTGTGTTGTTTGCTCGACGTTACCCCGCGAAACGTTACGGTTAGGACGTGGTGTGATACAACGAATCTAACCGTAAGTCACACAATAGCTCGTGTGCTGATTTGGGACTCTTGGGTAGATATGGTGCGGTATAATCATCTTTATACTGCAGCCCATAAAAAATAAAAAGTTTATGTGCTTTACTCTCCATACACATAACATTTAAACTCATGTGTATTATTGAACCCTTAAGGCCCCAATCACGACTGCAGTATACGATCCTTTTTGCGACACCTTTCTTGAATTTTTGAAAAAAGATAAGGTGTGATAATTCATGAGAATCGTCTGCCATCATGAAGAGATTTCATCCCAGAAGAGTTCTCAATAGATTTAAACGCAATAAAAGAAATTAAAAGAGAACAAAAAGTATAAACCGTGTGAAAAGAAACTGCATTTTCCAAAAATCACACATTTCACCCTTTATTCTGTTTTTTATTTTTTCATTTATCTATCATTTTTATTTACTTTTTTATCTATTTATTTCATCTTTATTAAGTATTTAGTGTATATCGATTGAATAGAAATGCATGTTTATCAGTTTTATTTTTAAGCTTTATGCAGGACGCACAAATGTGTGCACACGTCGTGTGTGTCTGTAAGACGTTAAGCTAATAATTATAGATAAGCCATGCACATGAGTAGGAAAATGAAAATTATGATTAATTTAAAACAAACCCGAGTAAAATTACATAAATTAGTTACCCGTATAATTATGTAGCTATTTATTTGCTTCGTGTACGTGCATACAATGCACTCATAGATAAAAGATCCGGACATCAATAAGTATTAAAGTAAAATGACGTTGAATTAAAGACAAGACCCTGCTTCTGTAAATGAAACAGATATGTCTCAAAACTATTAAGATAAAGCTACCATATTTATTAGCCTAAACGAAAGGACTTTCTTGTAACAAGGATCTATATATTTTAAAGGCTTTTTGTTGGTAGACATTTTTATAACGTGTATACACAGCGCTGATACAAATTTAAGGGACCCCTGCAAGGGAATAACTGAATATAAATCGGCAATCACATTGGTTTTGATACTTATGACACAGACGCAAAATGCCTCTAATAAAGGCACATGGTGGAGTATCTAGCGTAGCTAGAGACATAAAAATTGGTCTATGTCTTCATCTACTTCCGTACTTTGTGTGTGCGAGCAGCGAAGGTTCTGGTGCATTTGCGTAGACGCCCTGTGCTTTATTTGTTCGACATTGCAAACATGCATCCACTTGTGATCCGCAAAGATCGACAATGTGTAAAATGGCTACACCACAATTATTTCATTTCGGTTGTAATCTAATGAAATGTTTTAAAAGCCTCTAGATAAGGAGCAGTCTGTTCTGGATCCATACTGTTTGCTTCTATACGTACATTAGTCAATAATGTTAGCAAATATATGCAGCAGATAAACAGACAACATTTTCGGCTATATTTTTGCAGGCAAATTTAAGTGGTGAAGAAGACGGTGTATCGTTTGTATAAATGACGCAGTTTATGAATAAAAAATACGTCATCTCCAGTGAGACAGGCAATTAACACCTTATCTATCAGACAATAGCAATTCGATCACCTTATGCTAGCAAACTAACCTACGTAAGTTACAATATCCTAAACAAATCGTCCCAAGCGTGTGAGAAGTTTGAGTCCCGGCCCAGTAAGCATGTAAAACAGGGCCACCATTGGCCCACCAGCGAAAATAGCGTTTCGGTGGTGGTTCGATAGTGTTCCGAGATTGCATGTTAGCTGAGGTGTTACATAAAATTTTGAGCCTGTTGAAAAATGACACAGGGGTTCAATTTGTAAAATTTAGAATCGACCCGAACACGATTTCAATGTAAGAAAGACGGCAAAGATCAGGAATCGATACAATCAAGTACCACACCTGGCCCAGGATAACACATGTGGAAGTGACAAAAAAGCACAATTAAACATCGCAAACACGAGCCCAAGAGGTCAGCCTTCTCCCAGCAGGTGACCACAAGGCAGCAATGAACAGACGCGAAAGCATGACAAACTCAAAACATAAATAACACAAATGGTCTAAATTGAGATACGAAAAAGGACATTGAAACAATTAAAGCAGACGCCATGACTACTTGCATTAACGTTGACTAGCTGAATCGTTTTCTGTGAAGTTTGTCCCAAGATGTTATTTGGTGGAAGTACTTATTGTTATCTATTAATAGAAGCATTAGTGAAACATGTAAATTAATATGTTTTCTTCTTTTATTGCCCTCATATTGTTTAGGATAAAAAACAGAAAACATTGATAGATACGGCCATGCCAATTAAGTTGTTAGATTCTCATCCCAAACCGCCCTATGAAATATAAGCAAAAGCAAATAAAAAAATGGGGTGGAACGTTTTCAGAAAAACCTTCCACCCCGATTTTTTTTAGCTTATAAAAAGGCTAAAAAATGTTGTGCAATTTTCCTTGCCAGCATATTTGGGAAAAAAACTGTTTTTTAGACACATAACATTTATCATATATTCATTTTGACAATTTAAATTCGAGGTATCAAATGTTTTTCTATGACTGTTCTATTGTTCTAATCCTTTTATATTGTTTACAGGTGTATGTATGTATTATATAATCATTTGTGTGTTATTTCAAATAAATTATGTTTAAAATGTTTATATATATACTCCTCAAAATAATTGAAGGACCAATGCTATCAATTGCTATCAATTATTACATTGATGCATTTTGTGTTGACCGTATTTGAAAACCAATTTTACGATCTAGCCTAAATTTTTCGGATTTTTGGCGCCCAATTGCCAAGTGAAACGGCAAAAAGAAAATCGTAGAAAATGTTTCTAACAAGGATATTTTTATCGTTTTGAAACTTGACCTAAATGCATTGGAATGCCATTTTTGTGTGTGATACATGGACCACAGAACTGCATGAAATGAATGAAAAATGCTATTGGATGCTGAAATCTCTGTTTTCACATGATTTAATGGTGTATTATTCCCGTCGATACCATCCACATTTTCCTGTGAGAGAAAATTGCCCCTTTTGGCTGTGGCGTAATGGCCAGTCAATGGGTTCAGACAACTGGTTTTGGCGTTTGTCTGTGTTAATCTTTAAACAATTCGCCGTGACATTTTTCTAACACTCAAATACAAAAAATGACAGTTGAAAATCTGATTCTTAATGGTCAAGTACACACATTGTTTTCAGAAAACAAAACAATGTCACAACTCCATTGTCAGAGATGAAAATGCTTGCTTCCCAGTATATTGAAACTGTTTGAAGAAATGTTTTGCATGTAAGCTGACTTGTTTAAACCAAAGTTTAATTTCATTTCATTTTCATTCCACTCGATTGATCACAGAAGAATTTCTTTACCCCACCCACTGCCTTTTGAAAGTGTGTTTTTTGAGGGTATGTGCATTTGAGACACAGTTATGGCAGAATTAGGCATGGAAATCAGTAAAAATGATTCTTGACTTATGGGCATAAAGAAAAGAAAGCTTTGGGCCAAGTTTTACAGAAATTAAATATTTGAGCTAATTATACTCGCATTCTAAAATCTTGGTCCTTTAATTATTTTGAGTGACATTTTAATGTTAACGTTATGACACCATGAGACAATACATACAAATAATTTTCACAGAAATGTATATCTCATGCTACACCACTTAGCCTGTGCTACCATATAGGCTGCAAACCCAGTCAATAAAAATTGCCATCCTTAATAATAATAATAAAAATAATAATAATAATAATAATAATAATAGACTTTATTTAAAGAGGGTAACACATTTAGCTACAGATCAGAACATATCTTTATTTACATAGTGTCTGGTGATGGTGAAGCATAAAACTATTCTAAAATTGGTTTGAAATATTTTTCCAACTGGTGTTCTCCTGTCATATGATATTACAATCAACATGAACTGTAATGTGCATGTTTTCTGAGGTTTTGCTTTGCTTAAGCAAACAATAGATATTTAGTTTTGAGTTTTAAAAATGTATGCTAGAAAAGGCCCAATGGACAAGGTAAATGGCAGCTAGAAGAATGGCAAACTATCTCTGGCACAAAACATGACGTCATACAACTAGAAACACACACACACACACACACACACACACACACACACACACACACACACACACACACACACACACACAACATGCTTCTCTAGAACTGTGTTGTCTTCGAAAAATAGATATCATTAGGCCATGACTTAATTGACTTTGGATTTAATGGGTACCGTTTGTAGATATCTATAAACGGATGGAACCCTTTCGAATTAAGGTAATCCACAATTTTTATTCCATGGTCCCCATATTTGGTGATAAGCATTTCTATCTGAAGAACTACAACGGTCACTTCTTCGAAAAACCGACTTCCACATAAAAGTGCGAAGTATTCCGATGATTCTATATCCATTTAGATCACAATGTGTTTGCCTCTGAACAATGGTAGTAAGTCATCAAGAAGTATCGTCCTAGCCATATAACTACGGGAATTTGTCTCGTTTGCAACTTGTATGTGTGTGCCTCCAACGTTATCTCCAGGGCCTCGAAATGTAATTTGTTGACGTTTGTTTGAAACTGCGTTCCATACTAACGTAACATTCTGTTGCAGATTGCCAAGTTTCAGTGACCGAGACAATAGCTCCAAGTTTTCTAACATTGGGTCGACCGCCGTCACTTTTACACCATGATGAGCTAATGCTACAGTATACGCCCCAATATTGCAGCCTAAATCTAAAAACTCAAGATCGGGTTGTTTAATAAAAAGGTCAGCAAGCTGCTTGACTCGACTTCCTTCCCACTGACTTTCTCTATGTATGCTACCAGAAATATGGATGTCCTTTTTCACTGGATATGTACATATAGAGGTTGTACCTCGAGGTGTTCGCAAAGTAATACAGTTCTTGGTATTTTTATTTTTGACCTCTGAATAGCAAAATGTACGCACACACCTTCCTTCAGTGAACCGTTTCACCACAGGAAACATTGGTATACCCTTGACACATGGGTACTGTCTGAAATCCTCATGGGGAACTCGTACGTGACCTGTATCAACGAAAACAGTAGGTACACGTGTGTTATCTATATCAGCTTGCTCACATCCTACGCCGTTGCTTAAATCTGGTTGCAGAGTAGTGCGTATTTCTGTATAAGACAGTTGCTTAATGTCAACTACTCTCTGTGACACAATATAAACACCAACTGTGACAATTAGGAACTGTACGGTAACAACTGTCAGAAGCAAATTCTTTGTCCTTGGAACACCGACTCTCATCCTTCGAACAGGTGTGTCTGAAATGTATATTAGTTAGTACACGAAACTTCGATTCTTTTCTCACCATCAAACATTGAAGACTCATGCGAGTCTGTGCATACGCACAGAAGCGTCTGAGTCTTCAATGCTCGATAGGCAAGGGCATTTGTTGTTGGCATACATATAGTACGGATGTGGATGGAAACTCAAGACAAAGTTTAGACCTCAAGCCCTTCTAGATATGTCAGCATGGGGCGTTTATTAGAGGCATTGGCACATATGGAATTAGCACCAAAATCTCCTGCACTGACATGTATGGACATATTTGTCTCATTTAAAGACCTCAAGTTTTACTCAATAATAGTGGTATCACTAATAATGACACTCTTCCTAGGGGTTACACCAGGCAGACTTTAAGGCGGGTCTTTAACTCATTGCAGGGGTAATAAAGCTGTTCTTTGAATCGTTCAAGTATTTTCCCCATAAAATATTTATCTTGGTAAAGAGGTTTGGTTTTATATTGGTACCTTCACTCTTTGAACTTCTTTAGTTCAGTGAGATACAGAAATTTATTTAATCCGTCCCTTATCAGTTTATATATTTCAAAACTAAGAGTAATTTGGTTATTTGAGTCATGCATAAAATGGAAGGGGTATCTGTTTTCTTCTCTTATTGCCTCTGCTCAGCTTAAGGCCAAACTCTAAACCTTATGTCTGTGCATCTTAGTTATATATTAATATATAAAAAAATCCAAGCAGATTCTGAGGAATAGAATGTTTTAGTAACTGCTAAGACACGGAAGTTCGTCCATCAGTGTGTGTGTGTGTGTGTGTGTGTGTGTGTGTGATTAACCCATGCTTCTTTCATTAACTGAGGTTTTTAGTATTTGGTATAATGATTGCCTAAGGTGTGCAGATTAGAGCCAATGTTTCAACCGACAACTTTTGATGTAATGAAACAAACATATGTGATCGTTATTCCTGCATACATTACCTGATTCCAGCTAAAAGCACACTGAAAATACCGCTGCAACATTAAACAATTCTCATTTTTACATTAGATTTCCCCATACAAAATTTTGTCAGCTTGTAAATAGGTATCCGCGCTCAACGTTTTCGCGAACGGAAGCATCGGCTAAAGTCGTAACACTTTCATGTAAACAACTCGGGGCTTATTTTAAGTTTTGTTTATTTAAACGTCATTTATTTATTTATTTATTTATTCATTTATTTATTTATTTATACAATATTCAAACAGGTGTACACTTTCATTTACATAATATCTAAAGAGATGTACAGCTTTAGCTGAATTAGCCATTCTACCAAGTGGCCCTCAATATTGTTTACAGAATGCACAAGCTTAAAGAAACGTAGACATATCATGGATGCTTTTGAACAGTTCGTTTACATGGTATAAGTACATTCATTGAAAATGATTAGATCTATCTAATTTATGATTAATACTGACATTGGTATTAAAATGCATGAGGGAGCCAACACAATCACTGATATTGAAACAGCACGTGAATCTCAGGTTTTAAACATAGCACTTCGTTCATTTGACAATGACTTGAAACAGCTGTGCGCATAGAAGTCATGAACGAAGATCCATGTTCAAATCATGAGGTTCGCGGTTTACTTTGAACATGGGTTTTAACTGACAAGCCCTGATTTGTGTGTTGTTTGCTCGACGTTACGCTGGGAAAGGTTACGGTCGCGATGATACAAAAATCTAACCGTAAGTCACACAATAGCTCGTGTGCTGATTTGGCACTCTTGGTGCGGTGCGATATAATTCACAAGGTTAGCTTTTAAAAAATGCTTAGAACCATCGCATGGCGTTTTACATTTATTAAAGAAGAATTTGTATAGTGTTTTATTATTGCATTTGCTGAAGCCACTCTTTTCAGTGGTTCATGGGCTTCAAGCTCTGAGTATTTTTTTGTTTTAGTTAACGATTTGTACATAGGTGATCCATTGGAAGCAAATAAAAGACAGGAAATATGCATAATCCAGTAAGACTCTGCTCACGAACACACTGAATAATTGCAGTGTTAACCCCCTCCCCAGCAGTATGCATAAGGTCATTCAACCGTATTCCTCAATCGTAGTCAATGCACATAATGCTTAGGGGCATATTGAAACTGACCCATCTATATCTAGATATTTCGTCCCATTTAGTCTAGAATATCCGAAGGGCCCATGTTTGATCGGGATTCTCGTTCAGTGGTAAGGTCTCTAATAGGCCTTTTTGCTTTTAGAAGTAATCCAGGACCCAAAGTATATCAACATCGCTCACGCAATGATGGAATTTTGGAAGTAACTTGGTCGACGGGGAGTCTGAGAGAAAGAACTGTAAAAGACACTGCTGTTGGGGAGTTTACACCTGATCCAACTCCACAACTTGCTAATGGAACAGGCCCGAATCGAACACGTGCCCAATGGAAGTTTACTAATGTATATCTGGTAGATTGGTTCCCCTCGTTGATAAAGCTCCACTTCCGCTACGCATATAACGACTGGTAACGTCTATTTCATTACAAGTAGAGAATCCTACTCATCCGACTGCGCATGCTCCAGAAAACATTTTTCAACACAAACTTCAGTATTTTTTCAGTTGCTATAATTTGATAATTAAGTAAAAGAAAAAATATATAAACTGCCAGAACAAAATAAAATTAATAAAACGGCTTGTTTAAAAAATGCACTTTATTTTAAGGGTACATGTATTTTCCAATACCACGTCACTCATGACGTCAGTCATCTTGTCCTACCAAGGGTTGTGATTATCTAATCTAACCCTTGGCCTCACAGCTTCGATTTTCTCCGATTGAATACGTTATATGCCAAAAATAGTAACAATTAATATGATCAATCACAAAGCGGTGCCAAAAATCGATAAACACCAGGCCTCCAGATAAGACGACGTGATTAATTTACATTCAGTTTTCTTATTTAACAACTAAAATGTACGTTTAATGTGCTCAAAAGAACTGTCACATTTAGATGGTTATTTTGAGCACCTATAACATAATTTTGAACTTAATTACAGAAGAAAAATAAATAGTTTTACGACCAAAATCTATGCTTATCTGGACTAATGGAGACTTTGCAGGCGGTGCACATTAGGTGCCGATAAACTGCTACATTTAATCTGATTGGCAGGAAGGGATTATCGAAAAAATCCTTCCTGGCGTTTTCATTGGTCGATTAGTCTGTGCTAATAATAAATTTTGAGGGTCGTGAGGCGAAGGGTTTGTCGAAAGGTAGATACGACGAAACCTTCGCTGGTGAAGATGGACGTCAGTGTGTATGCTATACGTAGGCGCAATGGCGGCTAGTAGTTACCTGTCTTACTGTGCGTACATGAATTCAGTGAACAACGCTTTTTTGCATTTATTTCGTTATGTGCGGACTGATCGCACAATGACCATTTAAATTTAATGCATCTATACACCGCCTAATTGGTGATATTTTTTTCGTTATAAAATGTATTGCCAAATGGGCTGTGATATGATGGAATTTGTTCTCATTTGAGCATCTGCATTTTCTAATTTACCCTAAATGCACCTTTATACGGATCACTGCCTTTAGTTTACTATCGATGAATAATTATACAGTTTTATAAGACGAATTAATGTGTCTTATCGTATCAAAATAGTTGCATCAAATGCGATTTATGGCAATAGTTTGGGCTCAAAGAATTTTGGCATACGAGAAAATATTGAATCCTTAATCCCAGTGGGTACCCGTCCACTTGTTCCTATAAAATGAATCTCTGTGTTCACCTGTTCCTCAATTTAAAATCTTGATTTTCTGTGTTCCCTTCTTATCTGATCATCAGATTTTAAACATTTTCCAACTTGTTTTATTAAATAAATTGAACTTTCTATTTGTTTATTCCAAATACTGATTTGTTGACACCAGACAATGCAAAATATGCATGCAAAAACGTTATTCTGGGCAATTATAAATGAAAAGACAAGAGAAAAAGGACTCATCAAATAAAAATAATACTGAGGTCGGAAGGGGAAACTATTGATGGGGCATCTGCAGCCTCTTTTTGAGCTTAGAAACTCCAAATGGTGTTCAGTCAGTAGCTTAACAATCATATAATACTCAAGCGACTATCAAAGGCTCTGATCAGACTGCGCGTATTCGCAGGCTGATCTGAGGCTTTGCTGGTCGCACATACCTTATTGTTGGAAATCTCATGCACTGGCTCATTTTGTGTTTGGGGTCAATATAGTTTTGGGGGTGGCTGAGCACTGAAGTGCATTATAGGCTATAAATAATGCACAAGTCAGTTGTAACCACTGCTTCTTTCCAGCCCCTGAGCAGGACGGGGATATCCATGGCCTGTTAAATGTGTTGCGTTATTACTTTTACATTGCCTCCACAATGCGGAGGAAATGTAGGGGTTTGATAGACCTAGACAAACATGACAGTGCAGTATAATAACAGACTGCGGGGGAGAACTGTCATGGTTTTGCCATCTAGCTGTCCCCACAGTGTAGTGGTTACTATGAGGAACTGCAGATACAAATTCACTGTCCTCGATATTCCTCTGGGCTGGTGCGTGGTCACAAATGACTAGTGCATAAAGGCGAAAAAAAATATGCGCACCAGCCATTTGTAACCACGCCCCCAGCCGGGCATTTGCAGTTTAGTACAGGGACATACCAGGGACCCGCAGCCAGGAAATCAAAGTCCCCGCCGTTCCCTGGCTCTGTGGGGCCTAGTTACGAATGACTTGTGCAGTATTAGACGATGCAGAGCGCAAGCAAATAATGTGACTCCGTTAATATATCTGATGAACAGCCACCTCATTATTTTTTATTGTTATATGACTGGAGAGAATCCTGTCTCCTGATTGGCCCAATTTGTCTTCATAAATCTCTATGTCTACCTGGAAACTGGTCTGAACCGGTCCATAAGTTAATATTGCATAAAACCGGCTCGAACTAGTTTCCAGAAGGTAATATTTTTGACACTTCTGCAATATTACCCTCTAGAGAGGTAAAATAGCATGATGAGTGTGAAACTAGCATGTGCAGAATGAAATTGACATGATTTGCTGTTTCACTTCCCAACAGGTAGATTAAAGACTATCATGATTTTTTACAACAGTTTTGTTTTGTTTTGTCTGCTTATTTATCTTTGTTTGAATAGACAAACTGTAAAACAGGTTTATGATAACATTTTATATTCCCCATTAAGAGAATTAATATACATTTGAAAATGCAAAATACTATATTATAATATTTCAATAAAGTTGCTGAAACTTGTGAGAAAGTCCTTAGATGTCTTAGAAGGTTGAACATGTCTTTAACAACAAAAGTGAAAGTAGCAAAATGAAAAGTCATATAACAAAACAGTTATTGACTTCAATTTCGGTAGACATAAGGATTTATCTACCCTTAAAAGTGATTTTCACCTCGGCCTAGCGCCCTCGGTGAATTATCATTTTTTCGGGTAGATAAATCCTTATGTCTACCTCATTGAAACAAGGCCGTCGTCGGCGGTCCGGTCGGTCCGGCTATGGCCGTACCACTTTTTTTGCCCGAAATGGTTTTAGCCGAACCACATTTTTGGACAAGTATTTTTTTGCAGGGCCATTTTCTCACGTTTCCTTCTATACCTCTTTTAATGACCGATTTTGCGATGATCAAAGATTAATAATATTAAATGATAAACCGTGTGCTGGTCAATATTTCGTCTGCCTCAGGGTGTGAAAGACAGTGGTTAAACAAACACGATTAAGAAATGTGTTTTAAAGACAGTAATAATAATTGGGCCGCGACGCGACAAAACCTGTCTTCGGTTTGTCCGACAAAGCTAGACTCAAACCAGTTTACTCAGCTACAGAGACTAGCTAGAAAAATGAAGGCAGTGGCACAATCAAATTATCAGACATATTTGGTTACCTACGTGGGCTCGAACCAGCAATGCGAGCGATCTATTCTGAAATTGAGACTCTCGTCATTATAGTTTTGGTGATTCCAGCAGCAAATGCCACCAGTGAAAGAACATTTTCAGCTTTGCGCAGAGTGAAAACTTATTTAAGGAGTACTGTGACTCAGACGAGAATGAACAATCTTATAACCATACATGTACAGAAAGAAAGAACAGACGCTCTCGACTTGAAAGCAATCGCGAACGAGTTCACTGCAAGAAACTAACGACGAAGGTGCGTGCTTGGAAAGTTTTAATTTCAAAATGTAGTTTCTAAACTAAACGTATACTAAATATAGCATAGAATAACACCTGTGTCCATTTAAAACTCAGACCATCCTGCACATCCGCGCCGTCTGAAGGGTTTACACTGTCTACTCTATAGGCACAATACCCTCATCATCCGCCCAGCGAATACTGACAATCAGACAGCTTAAAGGCACAGCCTTATTTTATACTTCTCTAAGCGCACAACTATTCTACAGAATCATGCAGATAGGCGAAAATAGTTCAGCGTGAAATTATGAATATTTTCTCATCCATCAGTTTGAACATTCGTAATGGGTGCGCAAAAGAACCGTCTCATGAGGACGATTCTTTTGTGTACCAAATGCTTATCTTTTGGTTGATAATTTAGCATTTGTTTTGAGTTCTCACAAAAACGCCTCATTGAGACGGTATTTTGAGTACCCATGACATATGTTTTTGGTTAAGATATAGGGAAAAGTATTTTTATTACGCACTTTTATCTAAAGGCCTGAAAATGCTGTGCCCTGGCCTAAATCTCGGGGGGGGGGGGGGGGGGGGTAACTACCTATATATGACATAGTATGGATGTGCGGCGCGAATAGCCCCCTTTTTCAGCACTGCCAGGTATACGATAAGCCCCCTTTTTCTTAAAAAAAGTATATTACTGACCCAGTTTTTCATCATTGTTATATGAATGGTCCCATTTTCTGCCATCCCTGTTTGAAAATACTCATATTTTTGCTCAAATATTCAGCTCAGAAACCAAAATTGTCATATTTATTTGTAAACTTTGTTTACAGACAGCAAAGAGGGTATATAAAAAGCAAAGAACATTATATGAATATGTAAACATTTTGTTCAATCAAGTATATGAATAGGTCATTTTTTTCGAAGACCAGGTATTAGATTGGGGTAGGTTTCAAAAAACTGGGCCGTACACCTGTACCAAAATTACCATCAAGTTACCCCCCCCCCCCACCTCCCCCGAGTTTTAAATGTTTATACGATTACTTGTACGTAAATACAATGAACAGATATAAAGAAAAAACGAACAAAAAAGCAACAACAAAAAAACACAAAAACAATAGATAAAAAATAGGATAAACAGAAAAATGTTTTTTTTTTTTAATAAATAATAAATAAAAGAAACAACTATAGCGGGGATATCTGTATCAGGATTACTATAAGAAGAATCAGCTAACTTTGATGAGACCCGAATTTTGGTGGTTGCGGGAGGGGGAGGGGTGCAGTCGAAAACGTATATAAAGAAAAAAAACAAAGAAAAAAAAAACAATAGATAAAAAATAGGATAAAAGAAAAATGTTTCTTTTTTAATAAATAAATAAAAGAAACAACTATAGCGGGGATATATGTATCAGGATTACTTTTAGAAGAATCAGCTAACTTTGATGAGACCCGAATTTTGGTGGTTGTGGGAGGGGGAGGGGGTGCAGTCGAAAACGTTTGTGATAGGCATTTGAAATATGGCTATAATGGCTGTAAAATAAGCTGAGTTTCACAAGCAAAATTGGTCTCAAAGTACAACAGAATCGCTTCTTTAGTCATCTTTAATTACAAAATTTTCATGGGGGAGATCCCCAAACCCCCTTAACGAGAGGGGGACGTACCCCCTCTCGTGCTCTCCCCCCACTCGTGCCTTCGGCACTCGGTGAACGTCGGAATCGTTCAATGGCCGTACCACTTTCTAAAAGCCGACGACGGCCCTGTGAAGTCAATAATTGTATAATATTATTATCTGTTGCACTTGTAATATGTGTCCTACTGTTCATTCACGATATCTTGGCTCAAAGAAACCGTTAGGTGGATTTTACCATTATATCACAATAGGGTAGCTTCTTCGTGTTCAAGATAAATATGGTATTAAGCGATATACGTGGCGCATTTTCCAATCAATATGAGTGGTGTAGAGGATACCGTGGAGAACTATCAATCATATTTGGTTATATGTTGTGCGGTTATGGTGTGGGAGTCCTATGAAATCTTTTTTTTTCGTTTTGTCATTCATATCTCGATCTCTCTCATAATTTCCATGTTCAAATATGCTTTCACTCACATTTTTTTCACTGCGCACACTTCTCTTGGCTGTAGAAAATGTCTGATATGAATGCTATTCGATCTCAAGCCAAACAAATAACTGTCACGGACCCTATATAGGACCCGTGTTGCTGCGCATGTTATTTTAAAATTACGCGAAGAAGATGCCATGAATGATGCATCATTTGCGCCAATATCAAATGATAGAGAGACTGGCATATCAAACAAAACGTTATCGTGCATCAAAGCTGAGTCGGAGAAGGTGGTCCTCGCGCCTCGGAAGCCTAGAGGCGACGATATGAATCCTTGCGACTTCAAACCTCATGTTCCCTTATTTTCAATATTTCAGTCCACCGTTAACGGTATCGATGAGCCAATATATCGTGAATGAACAGTAGAGCTGTCGAGCAAGCAACACAGGCCACGACGCGAGAAAACCTGTCTTCTGGGTTTCCAACAAAGCGAGTTTTAAACCAGTCTCTTCGGCTAAACAGGCTAGCTAGAAATTGAAATTTCTCTCGTAGCAAGCGTAAATATGATTCATCTAAAAAAGCAGACAACAAAGTTGCTGATGAGACTGCGCGGATGCGCAGGCTGGTCTGCGCCTTTATCGTTACAATTCACCGAAGACAGGTTTTTGCAGTCGCGGTCCAATCGCTATCCATGAACGCTTAGAAAACACGGGAAATACGATAACTCAGACATAACTGTAATTTGCGCAGTCTCCTCAAAGCATTTGCAGTGTGCAAGACTTACTTATCCTGCTGGTGACCGTACAACCTGATATACGAAAGTAAACATGGTATTCATTGAACTGTATAAACCACGTGTTACCCATATGAAATACATTGAGGGAAAATAAGGAATTTTCTAAATCGAAAACGACTAAGTTATTTTATTTTACAAGAGATTCCAGACTTATTTTCCTATCATAGATATTCAAATATGCAATTGTATATTAGGCGTTGTTTTATTATATGTATGTGCAAAATTGTAGTCCAAAATGTAATCATTAAAGACATTTTAAAAAAGAAAAACGTTGTTCACTGAATTTCTGTACGGACTAAAATATGCTGACAAGCTATTAAAGGGAGAGAACCAGTCTAGTATATCTGGTGATATACGTTAGTAAATTTCCATTGGGCGCGTGTTCGATTCGGGCCTGTTCCATTAGCAAGTTGTGGAGTTGGATCAGGTGTAAACTCCCCAACAGCAGTGTCTTTTACAGTTCTTTCTCAGACTCCCCGTCGACCAAATTACTTCCAAAATGCCATCATTGCGTGAGCGATGTTGATATACTTTGGATACTGGATTGCTTCTAAAAGCGAAAAGGCCTATTAGGACCTTACCACTGAGCGAGAATCCCGATCAAACATGGGCCCTTCGGATATTCTAGACTAAATGTGACGAAATATCTAGATGTTGATGGGTCAGTTTCAATATGCCCCTTAGGCATTATGTGCATTCACTTCGATTGAGGAATACAGTTGAATGACCTAATACATATTGCTGGGGAGGGGGTTAACACTGCAATTATTCAGTGTGTTCATGAGCAGAGTTTTACTGGAATATGCATATTTCCTGTCTTTTATTTGCTTCCAATGGATCACCTATGTACAAATCGTTACCTAAAACAAAAAAAAAATACTCAGAGCTTGAAGCCCATGAAACACTGTAAAGAGAGGCTTCAGCAAATGAAATAATAAAACTCTTATAAAAGTTCTTCTCTAATAACTGTAAAACGCCATGCGATTGTTCTAAGCTTATTTAAAAGCTAACCTTGTCATCTTTATACTACAGCCCATTAAAATAACAGGTTATGTGCTTTACTCTCCATACACATAACATTTAAACTCATGTGTATTATTGAACCCTTAAAGCGCCAATATTTTTAGTGCATGTCGATTGAATAGAAATACATGTTTATCAGTTTTTATTTTTAAGCTTTATGCAGGACGCACAAATGTGTGCACGCGTCGTGTGTGTCTGTCAGACGTTAAGCTAATAATTACAGATAAGCCATGACATTGAGTAGAAAAAAGAAAATTATGATTAATTTAAAACAAATCGAGTAAAATTACATAAATTAATTACCCGTATAATTATGTAGCTATTTATTTGCTTCGTGTACGTGCAAACAATGCACTCATAGATAAAAGATCCGGGCACCAAGAAGTATTTAAGTAAAATGACGTTGAATTAAAGACAAGACACTGCTTCTGTAAATGAAACAGATTTGTCTCAAAACTCTTTAGATATAGCTACCATATTTATTAGCCTAAACGACGGGACTTTCTTGTAACAAGGATCTATATTTTATAGGCTTTTGGTTGGTAGACAATTTTTTTTTCGTATAACGAGTATACACAGGGCTGATACAAATTCAAGGGAATCCTGTAAGGGAATAATTGAAAATAAATCGGCCAACACGTGGGATTTGATACTTATGACACAGACGCAAAATGTTTCTAATAAAGGCATATGGTGGAGTATCTAGCGTAGCTTGAGACATTACATTTGGTCGAGGTCTTCATCTACTTCCATACATTGTGTGTGTGAGCAGCGAAGGCTCTGGTGAGTATGTGCATTTGCGTAGACCCCCTGCGCTTTAGATGTTTGACATTGCAAACAAGCATGCACTGGTGATACGCAAAGACCGTCAATGTGTAAAATGGCTACCACAATTATTTCATTTCGTTTGTTATCTGCTGAAAGGGTTTAAAAGCCTCTAGACCAAGGAGCAGTGGACAAACAGACAACATTTTCAGCTACATCTTTAATGACAAATTTAAGGGTTGAAGAAGACAATGTATCAAGAGAAAGATTGCGTTTCTATAAATGACGCATTTTAGGAATAAAAAATACGTAATCTCCCATGAGACACGCAATAAACCCCTTATTTATCAGACAATAGCAATTCGATAACCTTACCTACGTAGATTACAATATTCTCAATAAATCTGTCATGGCGTACGAGAAATTTGAGTCCCATCCCCGGTAAGCATGTAAAGGTTGGTTGGTTGTAGCTAAGCCCCAATTGGCTGCAGTGATCTCTCGGTATTGATGAAACAGGACCACTATCGGCCCACCAGCGAAACGCCATTCATTCAAATAGCGTTTCGCTGGTGGTTCCATAGTGCATGTTACCTGGGGTGTCACAGAAAATATTGACACTGTTGAAAGATAACACAGGGGTTCAATTTGTAACATTGAGAAGCGACCCAGACACAATTTCAATATCAATTTTGACTCAAAACGCCGTTCAAAATGTGTCCGTCACACAGGCCTTTTTTATGGTTAGTTAAAACTGTAATGAAATATGTGTGGATCTAGCGAATAGTCTAATATATAACAATACAATACAGTACATCATATATTATTCATAAGAAATTTAAGATAAGTGATAAGAACGGAAGCGTGGTCTAATAGAGTTTTTCTCCTATTTTAGAGAAAAATAAGCTTTGAAAGGCACATGGACATGTCAAACAATAGTTAGTATGATATAAACATCGAAGCATACAGAAGGAAAATCACTTATCATTGTTGTTGATTGTTCTGATGCGTGTTGCTCCTATTGTCTGTGGGTTGTCTAGCTCACCAGAGCCAGGAACAAAAGCTCATAGTTGTGATCGTTCTTCGTCCGGCGTCGGTCGTCCGACGTATTTTATTTTTAAACGATATCTCCTCCTGAACCATTGGTCCAGTTAAAATAATTTGACACGAATGTTCCCCATAATGTCTTCTAATGGTTCCGCGCTGCCCATCGTATGATACGGCTGTCAGAGCTGTATATAAGAAATCTTTTAAAATTACCTTCTGTTTGTTTGTTTGTTTGTTTGTTTTGTTCCTTTACATGTATGTGTTGAAACTAGGAAAGATGTTGCAAAATTGGTCGACTGCTGCAGTCGTGATTGGCGCTTTTAGGGTTAAAGCCATCAAAGTTGTCACAGAGGGCTGTACAAACCTCCCTCGAGAAGCAATTGCAGGCGGGTCCAATTGCTTATCGAAGGGGGGCGGGGTCCGTAGCAGTATCGCTGAGGGAACCTTTAGCCACTTGTGATTTTCCAGGTGGGTCGTATACACCGCCTAATAATTGATATGTTTTCGTGGCAAAATGTTTGAAGAAATGGTTGTGATTATTTTGCAGACTCTGTCTTCGTTTCTGCATCTTCATGTTATGCTCTACCCAAACGCACCATGTATATACGAATTAACAAATGGGTACTCTTATTTGGCCCGCAAATGATTCTTTGTGTCGACTAAATTTAGTTCTATGACATATACTGAACCACACTTCTAACGCAAAATCAAGCTGAACCTTGAATATTACATATATATTGATTCATCTATTGTATTGCAACTTTATCAAAATTTAAAGCACTTATTTATTATTATTCGGTTATTGTGTCGGTGTGCCGCGGTCCCTGCGCACGAGGCATATATAGAAAGCACTTATTTATGAAAATGTAAGTAGAACTTCATCAGCCAATCACTCCCTTTTAATCATAACCTGATTGAGTGAAAGTCTGCCATAACCCCTGATCGGTACAATGATTACGGCAAGACTTCGTATATACATTGAAGCTACATTCCGGAAACATTTTGCGTTGACAGTGTGGGTCAGTATAGTTTAGTTCAAGTATAGACACCATGAGTCCTTACTGTTCAGAGTCTAAGTCTATCAAAAAAATAATCTGACAAACATGTCGTCAGCTATATTGTTCCTAAAAGTGTTACTGTTCTGTAGGTACTTCACATATGAAATACGTGTTCCGAGAACACAAAGCCGATGCCATTTGGAAATTAGATCTATAAAATAGTTTAAGACAATCCCAATTGCTTTTTGGATGGCCTGATCTCCAATTAAAATAGTCAATTGTTGTACCATCTGAGTACTCCCAGTTACCAGTCATTTTGTTGTAGGTTCCATCGATTGTTGGGCTTTCCTCCTCAGTATAGACGTTTTCTGAAAGAAAAAAGAATACACCAGCCTTGGTGTGAGCAAACCTGTCACCGGGATTGACGATCAGATAAAGTTCAAACCAACAAGCTCAGCTACAACGACAAGCTAGTTTATTTGAATTTTACATGTAGCAAGTATAGTTACTAGTATTCTACATTCCAATCAGATAGCATGTGTAGATCGTTTTGTGCAGATACACATGCTGGTCTGCACATGTGTCCACCGCATGGAACAAAGCTTTGTTTTCTCTCGCCGAGGCCCGCAATAGATCCTGACTAAAGAGTATATATTTTTTTATATTAAAACGAAGTAGGGCATCGACAAGTTTAGTGGCAAGCATGTGAATATAAACAGTCAGGGCTATACAGTAGGGACGAAATAAAAGGAAAAGTTTGCACACACACACTTACGCACGCACACACGCATTTTAAAAAATGTGAAAATTCGGTAAAAACCCTAACACGTGTGAAGAATCGATACCAAATCATCACACATGTGAAAAATTTGTATCCTTTTCCAAAATGTGATGAATTGTTATCAAATCCTCACACATGTAAAAAAAAATAGTACCAAATCATCACATATGTGAAAAATCTGTACAGAAATATCACAGATGTGAAGAATTGGTACCTTCTATTTACAGTGACAGCTAAAAGTGTGATAAAGTACGACGTAAGAGTTTGGTTTTTTAAGAACATAACTAAAACCATTTATCATATGACGTCGCGTCTGGGAGTGAAATAACGCCATGCAATAAAATCTGTAAACCACTAGTGGTTTATCGATTTACGGGAAACGTTATGACGTCCATAACAACGTTGCGTACATAATGACAAAATCATAACGTTTTTACACCCAAAATAAGATTTCAAAGTATTAGTCATATGATAAATAGAATCTAACATTCGTGCTCTTGTATTATTGAATTTATTAAACTCGTTGCGAAAAAGAGATAAAATGCTCGGCAAGCCTCGCATTTTATCACTTTTCCCCAACTCGTTTAATAAATTCAATAAACCATGAGCACTCATGTTAGATCCTCTATGTAGTTAATTCAAGAGAGACTGGTGGACAACCATCACATCATTTATTTCTCCTGAGTATAAATCGCCATTTCCTCCAATGGACCAATTCAGAGGACTTGGAAATCGCCAGTCCTTTAAATGTGTGTTTGCAAACAAACTAAGTTAAATGATGCTTATGCATCTTTTCCTGAATTGCCTCAATTTGGTAGTGTAGGATTAAGCAATATTGTTGTTACTAATGATGAATTTGAATCTGCTCTTAAAGCTCTTCAAATTGGCTTAGATACAGGCACAGATAGAATCAACAATTGCATTCTCAGAGAATTCGCTCATGAGCTCTCATCTTCTCTCTTTTCATTATTCAGGCAATTCCTAAGTTTAGGTATCGTTCCAGACATTTGGAAAGAGGCACATGTGTGTCATATTACAAGGGGCGGTGATAAAACAGCCGTCTCAAACTATCGTCCTATTTCCTTGTAGAGTAACATAAATAAAGTCCTAGAATGATTTTTAAAACCTTTGTATGACCACTTTCTTGATAAATGATATGTTTACAGCCCTTTACTCTGGTTTTATTCCTGGTGAATCAACTATTCTTCCGGTATAATACATTTTGTAAAGCTTAAGACGCTGGCAAAGAGGTCGATTTACCTTTTGTGATATTGGTAAGGCCTTTGATCGAGTCTGGCATGCAGGTCTTATTCATATACTCAGGGCACCTGGTATTTCTGGAAAACTATTGTTGGATTACCAACTATCTCTTCAAACGCAGACAAAGAGTTGTACTTCCTGATGTTGGATCTTTATGAACCTTCATAAAAGCAGGTGTCGCCAAGGTTCTATATTAGGACCAGTTTTGTTCTTACTCTTTAATTGTGATATCGTGAATGAGATCCATGCAAATATTCGGCTCTTCACCGACAATACAAGCTTATATCTTGTTGTGGAACATCTGGATGTCACAGCATAATTACTAATCATAGACCTTGAGACAATAGCCAAATGGGCCAATATGTGGCTTGTCACATTTAAAAAGTAAGTGAGTATTATCAGGAAATACCACAATCACACACTACAGATCAACCAATGGCACCTTGAGGAAGAGCCCCAGAAAATGTACAGTAACAAGACATCCAAACGACAATCTGAATCTGCCAAATACTCCAAACATCTCTATAGAGTATAACATGGAGTGCGCAGCGCGCGCAAATGACGGTTTCAAAAAAGGAAATATAATCAAAAACAATTTTTGTCCACAAGTTTTTGAATTTTGTTACTTTCTAATTTTGAGCTGTGAAATCAACATGTGTGAAAGAACTAGTGGAAGGCATCATGAATGGTGATTATATAATGAGTAATGAAAATGTTTAATGAGGTTGAAATCGATGAATATGAGAATGATGAGGTTATGTCAGTTTTTTTAAAGAGTTTTGAGGAGCCCTGCTTGGAATGATCTGAGGTCAGGACTATTACAAAGGTCAGGTGGGAGATTCTTCCAAAGTTTTGAAGTTGTGGGGAAGAATGAGTATCTATGTATATTTAATCTAGATCGAGGAAATGTATATCTGGATCTCATGGATGGCTGGATATTGCCTGGAAATGGACTACTAACTAAGTGATGTTTGATTTTGTAGAACATAGTGAGAGATAAAATTTGTTTCTCAAGTGTTGGGAGGTTAAGGGGATATATCTTTCAAAAGCTCTTACTTGCATGAAAATTTTCCTGTATATTCATGCAAATAGTTTTCTCTAAAGTTCATCAAGCGTGTCACAGCATTGTTAACGGTTTCAAACCAGGAAGTAACTCTAAAAAGACTAATAAGCATGCTGCGGATTGCTCAAAAGCTGTATGTTGGGGCGTAAAGTGATCTATTTTAGACGTATAAGTTGTTCATACAACAATGTGGCCAAAAGTATCCGTCTCCTTGACAAAAAAGCAACTCGTGTTTATACAGAAAAATTTCCATGCAAGTAAGAGCTTTTGAAAGATATATCCCCTTAAGCTTAGATAACATATTACTTACACTACTAGTGAAGCTATAATCATTGAATATGTATCTTATGGCCCTGTGTTGGATCATTCCGATTTTGTTTATGTATTTTTCTGCCAAGGGTCCCATACAGAGGTCGCACATTCAACTAAAGGACGGACATATGTCTTGTATGCTAACTCTTTTAGTTTAGGGCTATTGGTCTGGATGTTGCGTTTTAAGAATATTAATGAGTTATTTGTTTTCATTGTGATTTGGTTGATGTGCTTCGCCCACGACAAGTCACGTGAGATATTGACCCCCAAGTATTTAGCAGAATCAGTTTCTTTTAGGCCAACCCCATTGAGGGTGTAATTGAACATGGTTGTTTTTTTTCTTGTTTGTGCTTCTGATCACCTCACACTTGTCGGAGTTAAACGCCATCAACCATTCACTCTCCCAGACTTCAAGTTTTGAAAGATCTGACTGAAGGGTCTGACAATCTGCATGGTTTGAAACGGTAAGATAAGTTATGGTGTCGTCGGCGAAAGGCCTGATATTGCTCTATCATGTCCGGCATGTCATTAATATACAAAAAAACAGACAGGATCCCAGCACAGAACCCTGTGGCACACCTGACATGACAGGGCAGCTGTCAGACTCCTCGATCATCAAGCACAACTTGTTGGGTTCTGTTTAAAAAGAAAGGATCCAATCCAGGTGATAACATCATTATTTATGCCAAAACGATAGAACTTCAGCAAGAGCCTTTTTAATCTACCTTATCAAAGGCCTAGCTTAAGTCTATTGCAATAAATGTCTGACCACTTTCATTAAGAGTGTCAGAAATGTCCTGTACGAATTGATTAAGCTGGGTTTTCTAACTGAGTTATTTTCGGAAACCATGTTGGTTTGAATGAAGGAGTTGATATTTGTCTAGGTAGGCAATGATGTTTGAGGTTTTGACATGCTCCATGACCTTACAACAGATACATGTGAGGGATATGGGGCGGTAGTTCTCCGCCTTCGTTTTTGCACCCTTTTTGTAAACTGGACTAACACTGGCGTTTCGCCAGTCATCCGGTACTTTACCATAACGTTATGAAATGTTGTTAATGTCAGTGAGCATGGGTGCTACCTCACTGTAGAGTCCTTTCAGTATTCTGGAAGTAAGTTTGTCTGGACCAGCAGCTTTACCTGGGTTCAGCTTTGAGAGTTGTTTTGATACTTCATTTCCTGTGAAATTTATGTTGGGCATGGTTGGATATATGAGCTTGCGTGGAAGGATCAGTTCAGCAAGACGTTTTAGTTTGTAGATATTCCTATGGGTACTTATTGTGCTCCTCTTGTTGCAGATTTGTTTTTGTTTTGTTATGAGAGAGACTTTATGTTGTCCCTGTCAGACAATAATCAAACTGATATTATTGAAGCTTTTAACTCAACCTCCAGATATTTAGATGACTTGCTTAATATTGATAATCCTTATTTGGAACAAATGGTAGGTCAGATAAATCCCACTGAACTTCAGTTAAATAAAGCGAATTCTTCTGATACTGAAGCACCGTTTTTGGTCTTGAACTTGTCAATAACAAATGGAATAGTTTCTTCTAAAATTTATGATCAACGGGATGATTTTAATTTTGAAATTGTAAATTTCTCATTTCTTGATGGAGATGTTCCTCACTCTACTTCCTATTGTGTATATATTTGTCAGCTTATTCGTTTTGCTAGAGTGCGTTCTAATGTTGATGACTAACCCTCTCACTAACCCTTTTTAATGGGACAAGTTTTGTAAAGACAGACTGGAATTGGCCATTCAAGATATTTGCCTTATCAGAAATAGTAAGTGAGTATGATCAGGAAATACCACAATCACAAGCTGCAGACAACCCCGTGGCACTGTGAGGAAGAGCCGCTCAACCATCACGAGACACCAGGAAGACAAATTAAGCAAAGCAATCAGCTCTCTCTTCCCCATCAAGATGATTGCAATACTAGAATGGACATAAAGTAACGTACAAGAAAACATAGATCAACCACAGACTCCCACAATGAGAGTAACAATAAACAAAAAGTCAACAACAACAGAACCACCGCCTTAGAACGGACAGCAGCCTAAGCCACGGGGGGGCTTAAATGCATTTTACTGGTACCAAATCTTCACCCTAGATTCTGCTGTTGTTGAAGTACAAGAAATGTTCAGCTCGCATGGAAGCCATCTAACCAATGCAATATATCATCATGGAAAACACTCTAATCAAATTACTACACCATGATGAACCAAGGAAAAGGGCTCATGACTCACAGATAGTCAGAGCTAAAGAAAACCTCAAGTTGAGCCACGGTTGGTCCAGCTACAGATAAGCATCAGGCACTAACCCACCGATTAAAGCTTTACGTCAGAGCTGTCATAGAGTCTGAGGCCTGACCAACCGTCGTGCAATTAAAGAGGAAACCATAGCTATAAACCGTGATTGGGTTTAAAACTAGGCATGCAAACTGTCGCATGATATCCAAGTTATATCCAACCCTTATATAACGTTTTACTATCTTTTTTAATTGATCACTAAAAAGGTTTTCCCACAATACGTTTGAATTTATAGACTAAATCACCATAAAATATAGGTTCTGATATGCCTTGTTGCAGAAGAGTTTTTAATCCAATGTTGTATTTAACAATTAACTCTGAGTGTCTGTGGTAGAATTTAGAAAATGCTTTTCGAATTTTATAATATCTATAACCTTGTTTTATATTTTAGCAGTTAAAAATAAGTTTCTGTTGTTGAAGTCATCAACATTAGAACACACTCTAGCAAAACGAATAAGCTGAGAAATATATACGCCATAGGAAGGAGAACGAGGAACATCTCCATCAAGAAATGGGAAATTTACTATTTCAAAATTAAAATCATCCCGTTTATCATAAATTTTAGAAGAAACTATGCCATTTGTTACTGACAAGTTCAAGTCCAAAAACGGAGCTTCAGTATCAGAAGAATTCGCCTTATTTAACTGAAGTTCAGTGGGATATAACTGACCAGTTTTAGAAGCCTTTGTATACTGTATATAACACCACTTGATTTCAATGAGGTGATCTCTTTACTATCTGATTTCTGCTGTATAATAAGTGTCCAATACGTTCTTAAAAGGGCAACCTTTGGAAGCAAAGACTGGACCAACGTTTGTTGGGCCTAGCCAGTTCTTCTGCATTTACCGGTTGGTCAGTTATAATTGAGTGTATGTATTGGTTATATGCTTGACGAATTTCACTTTGAATATTATCTTTAAGAGATGTAAATTTAGATTTAATATTATAGTTTGTTCGGTTTGATTTATATCTTCGGTTTGATTTATATCTTGTGTAAAGTTTGTCCCGCTTTCGCATAAAGTGTTTGATGGAATTATTAACCCAAGGATGACCGTCTTTTGGTCTACACAAATTAGTGGGGATAAATTTATCCGATAATTTGTTAAGTGTAGATTTGAACAGATTCCATTATCTGTTGGTATTCATGTTTTCTGAAAGTTTGAAAAATTCTGTCTGGTATTCAGCCATATCGGTTCTGAAACCATCCCTGTCTGTTTTCTTGTAAAACTTGACGGGTCTTTGCTTTTGCTTATACCTGCCTAGTTTTATTTTAAGTTCATGATGTACTATGTCATGATTCCCTTGCCCAAGAGGGGGAGTTTTTTTGCTTTGTACTAGGTTTGGGTGATTTGTTAAGAAGAGATCCAGGGTGTTGTTGTCCCTGGTGGGTTCTTTGACCATCTGCTCCAAAGCAAAATCATGTAGAATATCAAAGAAATGTTCATATATTGATTTATGATTACAACTGTCTTTTATTTGGGTCTTGTCCCAGTCTATGTGCGGTAGATTAAAATCCCCAAGAGCCCATATTATGCTAGAATTAGGTATTTTGGAGAGGGAATACTATACGCCTTCTAGACTATCTTCATCTTTCTCTTTGGGTTTGAAATAAGAGCAGATGTATACATTTTTAAGGCCAGGTATGTCGACTTTTGCCAAACTAACTTCAGCTGAACTATCAAGTTCTGGCTGGCTTTTAGGATTTAGTGAATGTTTGATGGCCAGGAAGACACCTCCACCCCTCTTCCCTTTCCTATCTTTACAAAATATTGAATACTGTTCTGTGTCAAAGATTTCACTGTTGTAATGGTTGTCATTTAACCATGATTCAGTACCAATAATAATGTCAGGTTTGGTCTGATCTGTAAAATATTTTAGTTCAGTCCTTTTTTCAACAATAGACCTACATTTTATGTTCCCAATGGTCAGGTGTTTGGGGATATGTATCTGTTTAGTCTTATTTTTATTTACGATTGGTACCTTTGCTGATAAGGTTGCCTGGGGTGGACCAGGGGTATTCGGTAGTTTTGGTGAGCGAGAGTCTAGCAGGTCAGTCATGTTAAGAGTGAAACAAGCTGTCTACTGATAGGGAGAGTACTGATGTATCTGATAGGGTGTCCAATGATTCAAACAGTCCGTGACTATAGTTAGAAAATTAACACTGGTTACAATGCCACGTAGCCTTTGACTGCCCAAAATATTAAACGTTGGCAATCTGCATGAAACCATACATTGCAGTTATCATACATCAGCGACATGACATTGGACCAGGTAACCTCCTTGTTACAGTAGCCGCAGGGGTATTTTGTTTCATCTGCTGATACTTGACTAGCGTCTGTAGTATCAGGGCATTGGGTTTACTTCAATATCAGATGACATTGATAGCAGCAGCATGCATAGGTATAGTAGGGTAATACGGTGTTTAACATGTGTATTCTGTCGAAACCTTTTTAAATTTGGGAAAATAAAATGGAAGCTATACGAGGTGCAAATTTTACAGGAAAATACCAGATATGCATTCTGCCTATGGGCACGCCACATGAGATGATCAGTACCACCACCAGTTAATACATGACATGAAAACTCAACTTCTTTTTCCTGATGGGCAGAGCACGTGCCCTTACATGTATACACATCATCACACAAGACCATGCGAGCAACCAGAGTGCACAATGATAAAAGAGCGTGTATGTTGCTCATGGTGGTGCTGTTTGTACAGTGCCACTACAGAAGAATGGGGAATGTGAAAACACACACAACACAACACAGATGTGTTAGCAAGACACAAGGAGTTACCTTCCTCACAGCGGCGACTACCGGAGCAGATTACACAAACAAATGAGCCCAAGTGCAGGTTACATATGAAAAGGATAGCAGAAGTCTTAAAGTGTAGCGAGACAGGTGAAATTATAGCTGAAAACTACCTGAAATTTTGTACATACAGCACCTGTTTACTCATTCATGATCATATTCGTTGAGCCACTTGGATTTTATTTTACACACAACAATTGTGTCAATTTATGTCGATTTCACAAGGTGTCAACCAAAAGAAGAAACAAAAGATGGTTGTTTCGGATCAAAAGTAAATTCTTGAGTTCGTAAATAGCTAAATGAATAATGCAGTTCCTAACTTTCGTCCTAAAACACTTAAAATATGAAGCCGAATTTTCCATGTGGTCCGCCATTTTTGTACGCATGCGCAAAAATTATAAAGGTAAAGCAACCAGCTCGCTCGTCCTTGTCAAGATGAATGCAAAACTAGAATAGGCATAAAGTAATGCATAACAAACAAAACAAACACTGAACCCCACAAACAATGGGAGGTACATAAAACAACAAATCAACAACAACAGAACCATAGCCTTAGACTGAACAGTAGCTTAAGGTACCGGGGGGTGGGGGTGGGGGCTTTAATGTGTTTTACTGGCGCCAATCGTTGTCCTACAAAAAGTGAATCTTATACCTCAAAAGGCTAATGTTCCTATCTATCCTTCTATCTTCTTGCATAACCGGCACCCATCACAAATATCTGGGTTTACATATAGGCAACGAAGGTCCGCTGTCCGCTTTTCACAGTGTATTCCTTTTATAAGTGAACCGTTGACTCTCATTGGAGCAATTCCAGTGTGGACGAGGTTAGACTCTTTGGAGCATATCCAGTGTGGACAAAGTAGTCAAGGACAAGCAAAAAATATCTGTACATGACACAAACAAATCAAATAGACTGAAGCAAACTTTTAAACGAACACGTTAAATTGTTTATGCTAGCTCAGCAAGTAATCAAAGCACTGAGAGTACTGATGGGGACGGCTGCACTAAAGCGTTCAAATAGGGAGGTTGTTAGTTAGATATCTTTTCTATAACCTGCAAAGGGAAACTGGAAGTCCCGTAACTCATGTAGGGTTAAACATATTGCCATAAAATGAAATGGGAAAGCAATCTTTCTGACGACGTTGTCATTTGTTCATAGGACAAAAACAGCCTTTTTGGGGGAGAGTTTATCAAATGTAATCCATTATTGAACAGTGCAAGAAACCAGATGATAATGACAAACTTAAGAAGTAAATAATCAAACTTTACTTTCAAACGCTTTTATTATAAAGCTTACAGTGTTAAAATGATCCCTCAATAAATGTTTGTGAAAGCTCTTCAGGCAGGTAAGCGGTAAACAGTTTTCTCTTAACTTTCTTTGGCAAAAGCAAAACTAAACATTTGTAATTTGTTTCCAAATACCGTGGCATGTTTTTTTTCTTATTCAGATTTCCATTTGGTTTCTGTTGGTCAAAGATCTTATGAGGATGAGGGAAAGTGTTTCCTAGTATCTTACCTAAGACAAATCAACCCACTTATTCAAAGAAATCAATGATAATCAAGAACTGATTTGATAAAGTTCTGTCCACTTTTGTAAATGTTTTTCCTACTTTTACTTTATCGCCACAAGAGACATTATATGCAAGCTTGAATGAAGTCTCTTAATGGAAGAGCCAAACCAATTGTATGATTTTGGTAGAGTGCATCATGAGGGCCTTTTTTGTGAAATTAATGTGCACTTTGGACCATTGGTTCAGGAGAAGAAGTCATTCAAAGACATTTCTTATCTCGAGCTTTGGCGGATACATTGTTCAGTGGAGTGGAACCATTTGTGCAAAATTGGTAGAAGACACCAAAGGGGACAGTTCTGTAAAACTAACTTGCTTTTGGGCCAGTGGTTCAGGAGGAAATTTTGTTAAAAGAAGTTTCTTAGCTAGAGCTCTGGCAGTCATTTTGTTCAAAAGATTGGAACCCCTGGTCATGAACCCGAAGGCCTGAAGTCACAGAAAGTAAGAAAATGAAATAGTACATGTTCTTCAAATACAAATGGTTCTATAAAAGAAAAAAATAAGATGTCCTAGATTTTTCCTCTAGCCCCACCCTGAGGTATGGACGCAAGGCTCTGAAGCTGATGACAGGAAGCCTACCATGAATATGATACCAAAGGCCTAAATATGAATGTTTTTTTTATAAATGGTTGGAAAGATAATTGCATAAGTTGGAAAATAGAATAGTTCTTTTGAAAGGTGTCCTATATTATGACCTCTAGCCCCACTGTGGGGAATGAACCCTCAGGTTAAAAGTCACAGAAAGAATGTTCCAATAGTGATTTCAACAATGCGAGTATTCTCAGGTGCTCGTTGTAGTTAAGTTTAAACATATTTTATTGCCAAATATTATACAGCAGTGGGGTTGGGTCACAATTTCTCACAACATTAGTTACGACCCTTTCCCTACATTATATACATACAGAATATAGCTTATACACATGGCTTAATATATACAATCTGATTAAGAATACAAGTTATGAACAAAACAGGATGATAGCAATATAAACTTGAGAATTATAACTAATTAATAAAAAAACATAATATAAGAGTATATAAATAAATAAATAAATAAATAAATAAATAAATAAATAAATAAATAAATGAATAAAGAAATAAATAAATAAAAATAGATAAATTCAAAAGTATGTACATAAATAGAAATAAATAAATATATAAATAAATAAAGTACAAAATAAATAAAGAAGCAAAGTATAAGACTGCAAATATGAACCCCTGCAATTTGGAATAAGTTTTTGATCCAGGTCACTGAGCACTCATATTTTCATATACATGTTTTAAGAATTTGTTTTAAAATTGGTTTCAACAAAAGAGTCAAAGAGCTTTTCAAAAACGTTTCGAAGCATGGATATATCTGTGGATAGCCCTGAACAATAACATATTTGTTTCAATATTCCAGTTTTCGCTTCCAAAAAAAATCAAATTGATGGTAAAGGGTTGAAAATCCCTTACTGTATCATTGAAAACCTGTCTTTCATCAATATATTTAAAACAATGAAAGAAGAAATGGGTGGCATCCTCCATCACACCAAACCATTCACATTAAGGTGCTCGTTGTACTTGATGCCAGGCCTTACACATTACTAATAAAGATACAAGGGATGTTCAAATTTAATTGCTTTTTTTTATCTGGAGACCTCAAATTTCAAGTTAGCCCAGAAGTGCTTGTTTCATACCATTGAAGAACTCTTCCTGGCTAGAAATGCAAAGCTTCAGTCGATGTAAACACTTCTTGAAGGCGTCACAGTGCGCTGATTTGGGCACAGTAAAAAGGTACTGTTGAATAGCAGATCCAAGTACCTGTGAGGACTGGTATTTCTGACCAGCAAGGAATTATTTCAATTTCGGAAACATAAAGAAATCACATGGGGCAAGATCTAGGGAATACCGGAGATGAGGCAAAACACTTACTTTTTTTTCCTCAAAAACACCTTAACTATTACAGAGGCATGAGCAGGGCCAATGCCATGTAGAAGACGGATATGTTTAAAACAAGTGACAGGGCGTCGTTTCTGATATTTTTTCAGCTTCTCCAGTACTATGTCTTTGTAGTATTTGCCGATGATGTTTTTGCCCTTTTCCAGCGGCACTTTTATTGCAACTCCTTCACCGGCGAAGAATATTGCACACCAACCCTTCCTTGCACTTAAAGACCGTTTGACAATTATTGGGCGTCTGCTATGTTTAGTGGCCAAGATTTTATTGCTAACCTTTCTGACAGGCTCAAAATAATAGACCTGATGTTAATCATCTTAGACGACAATGTCAATCTGCTTTTTGTCATAAGTTTGAAACATTTGAAGCAGCTTTTTGGCCACTTTAACCCGTTGTCTGTTTTGCTCATCAGTCAACAGATGTGGCACCCATCTAGCAAAAATATTTTGGACTTTCAAATGCTTTTTCAAAATAAGGTGAATCGTTGATAGTGACATGTGATAGTGTGATAGTGTGTGACATGTGATATACTGATACTTTTCATGCAATATCACGTACTGTAAATCTGGCATCTCCTTCAATGATTGCCTTCATTTTTGAAAAGATTTCTTTACGAGCTGCAAATTTTGGCCTACCTGATTTTGGTGCATTTTTGAAGGACTCTACACCAGATTAAATTTTATTTTCCAGCGCCTAACTGTGTCATAAGACACACAAGAAGGTCTGTAAGTAGTAGAAAGTTCAATCATCAGCTGTTTCAAAGAACAGCCAAGTTTTGTGCAAACTTTGATGTAACCCCTTATTTCATCTTTCTGGTCGACGCTTCTACCAACTATTTTTATTACAGTGGTCAATGACTGCGTGTATTAATATGGCAAATTTTGTGTCTTACATTTAGTCTAACGTGTACATTTATACACCGTTGTGTAGACCTGCGATAAACCTATATAGGTATATATTGTTTTTTATCGTGCCCCACGTGGATATCGAGATATAGGACAATAACCAATTCAGTTCGAACATCCCTCGTAGGTACAATCATTTCAGTGTGCCTGCAAATGCTCACATTGTTGAACTCGCCACTGTTGTTCAAATACAAATGATTTTAAAAAAAATGTCCTAGATTTTGACCTCTAGCCTCAGAAAAATGAATATTTTTGGGGATATGAAGATTTTGAGGATATATTTGGGGGTTCACCACAAAATTGGACTATATCTAGGTTTAACTTCTATGCATTTTTGGGTCTTTTCTTTATGTCAAGGACTTTTTGCGGTTGCTAAAATTTCAAATATTTTTGAGATCCTTGAAATTCCTGATATTTTTGGGGGGTGAAAGGTAGATGCTTGGCCAGACCCTACGTATGAAAAAAAAAAAAGACTTACCCCAATCCCAAGCCCCCATTGGACACGCATATACTTTTATGTAACAAGAATACACTTTTACAAAGAGGCTCTGTCTACACTAAGAAATGGAAGTGGTTGGTCAGGCTGGCTGGCTGACTGATTGATTGACTGACTGAGAAGCTAGCAGACAGACAGCTATATTTTGCTGCATTTTGCTCTAAAACACTGGTCAGCCTTTTTTTTTGGGGGGGGGGGATGTGGCACTCTGATATTATCATATATAAGTAGGCTTGGTCCATTTTGGGAAGTTCAAAAACTTGAATTACATTTTTTTTTTGGAGGGGGGGGGGCAGGGGGGCAGAAAAATAGATATCTTTGGAGGTATGGTGAAAGTATGATTTTTTACGTTTTTTTTGGGGGGTCATTTATATCAATTTGGGGCTTTTTTAAGGTCAAGGTACAGATTTGGAAAATGTTTTTGGAGTTGCTAAATTTCAAATGTATTTGGTATGCCTGATATTCCTTATATTTTTGGGGGTAAAGAGTAGATACTGGATCCAAGCCTACGTATTTAGAAAAATTGAAAGTATCCAAAATATAGTCAGGCACACTTACCACCTTAGATACTAGATAATCTAGCAAAACAGGCCTACAAAAAAGTCAAAAGAGCAAATATTGAAACAGACAGACAAAGCAAAACAGACAGCCATTGGCAAGTGGACAGACAGGCAGATGGCTTGATTATGCTTCTCACAGCCTTCAGAGCATTAGACAGGCGCTCCAAACACCTGAGCTACTAGACACATGTAAGCTGGTTAAACGAACATATAAGTAAAAGAACGAAGAACCAATGCAGACAGACAGATGGACTGACGGATTAACAAGCAGAAAGACAAACAGCTAGATTTTGCTGCTCACAACCTTTGGCACTTTGTTCAGACGATCTTACTACCGTAGAAACTAGATAATTTGGCTAAATCAGTATACAGAGAAATAAAAAAGAGCGAAAACCCAACGACTACATTCTGATCTAACCGTAATTGATCCAGTCGTTTCAGCACACCAGCTACCTATCTTTTTTCATAGCTGAGTCTGATGTTTTGAGTTTTCGGATTTCCGCGGACAAGAAAGCATATTGCAGAACCCCGTGCGGCCATGAACAACGCCGACAATGGTTACATCCGCGGTAAGATTAGGAGCATGCTCTCACCTGGTGGTTCAGATTCGCATCAAACTCGCAATAGAACCAGTATCTGCTGTCCCTGCTGGTAGAAACTAACAGGCTTTTAAAATATAAGTGCCTTTGAGCCCATAATTAGTTCTTTCCGCTTTAATTAATATGTGAACAACGGTTCTAAAAAGCCTTGCCCCACGGCCAGATAACAAAACCCCGTGGACGCTATAGTATTTTTTCACGCAATCTCCGTGGTTAAGACTTGCAACCGTTAAAGGAGTAGGGGCAGAAATCCCGTTCTCGTAAACGGTCGACGCTTATTTAATCTAAATCATTAACATACAGGTAAAAACAAGTAAATGTCGTTTCCTCAAAAACGCAAAAAAAATAGAAGCCATTTTGTAAAAATGTGTAATTGTCAATCAATCCAAAAGTATCCGGATTTCAAGGACTTCTTCATGATGGATTTGCATTTTTTTTCTCGCATCTTTTAAGTACTGTAATGCCTTCGCCGTGATGTGATGTTAGAGTGAATATTCAAGAATATATATATATATATACTAAAAAAGTCCAATAGAATGCACGATTCTTTATTTTATATGGCTAACCGGTTTCATGTTAAAAAACAATTTTCAAAGCCTTTAAACGTTGCGTTTCTTTGTTGAAGTAAAATATATATAAATGCCTTTAATCGCCCCTGACAAGTGTTCGTAAATAAGTTTTGACTATTTCAAATGAGAGCCCCTACCTTTAATTTCAGTTTATTTATTCTCCGCGAAAAGACTAGTAGAACAATATCCGAGGCCAAGAATTCGGTATGATACCAGTGGTGAAGCCTGCAAAATAATAATCTTTGCTAACAGGTTGCACCGAGATCAGACCAAACAAAACGTCGAGCCTGATCTGGATCCCAAATGTTTGCCACTGTAACGATAGAACCGCAGGGGCGGATCAAGGATTCCATGTTTGGGGGGGGGGGGGGGCAATATTTAAAACAAAGTATTTTCATGCGAGCGCAGAAGGCGCGAAGCCATGCTGGGGGGTCGTTATGAACTTGGCACACTTTCAAACACCAAAAGTAATTCCAATCTATACTCAGGCCGTAGCAACGAGTATGAGAGTTAATGTGAGTATTTTGATTCACAGAATGCATGAACCCGAGTATTGTAGGTGGCAAGCGTGGATAAGGGGGTCTGGGGGCATGCTCCCCCGGAAATGTTTTGAAAAATCGGTGCACTTAGGTGCCTTCTGGCACATTTTAATGCAGTTTAATTCTTTATCAGAAAGCTTCATTTTTCAACAGGCATAAAATTTTGAAATGAATGGGTATAATGAACTTTCATGTCATTTCTTCAACTTTCAAATGGTTTCCTAAACGAACTTGTAGACTATATCATGCGCAATTGAAAAGCTGTTTTGTGAATATGCGAAGAACATAATTATTTGCCCTTCTGTACAGACTGATATTTTATCGTTTCGCTATATGATCCCTCTAATTTCAAAATACAGTTTGTATAATCTCTCCAAATCTCTACCTATCCCCTGTAGCTTTATACAACCAAGTTTTGAGTCTGACCTGATCGGAAACAGTGAGGAAAGGTCTTCTCGCGACGTCGCTTGTCATATGAAAAAATGAGTCATAGTCAGAAAAAACGAGTTTGTAAAGTGTTCGTTTATATGTTTGTTGAAGTGTATATTAAGGAAAAGGCTAAATCAAAATTATCAGTATGAGGGTCTCGAATCTTTCACTCTAAGTGTGGCAGTTTCAGGTAGATACCATAAGCGGTTTAAACTAGGATATGATGGATATGACCTTGTCACAGATCTTCTAACTACACACTTCAACAAAAGGACGTCACTCAAATATAATACATGTTCAAGAGCTAAGGTTAATTAATTTCTACATATCGTCCTTTAGATCCCAATATTTATACGAACAAAACTTGAACAGTTTTAAAGCAATAAAGCGGCTATGAATTCGTCTTAGAAACGGCTTCGTACGTTATTCAAAGAGACAATTCAAAAAGTTTAAATACATGAGGTATGACTATTGTGATGTAGATGTCTTCTAATGTTGGTAAATATTGGTATGGAACTACATGTAGGTACCCTAAACGGTTTGTGGAGCTATATAGCGGACACAAAAATTCACACAATCTACTGTTTATCATTTCAGAAGATTATAATTCTCAAAAAACGCAATCCTGAGTCATTGCGGTATGAACACCATCTCAAATAAGCTGCTATTTGCACAGAGGCTTGAATTTATGATTTTTGAGTGATTTTAGCAACAGTGAAGCGAAATGTGTTCGTTGAAATCATAAGTCTGATAATTTAAGGATATGAAAAAAAAAGTTCTAATCAAGCCTTAGAAATATGAAATAATTCAAATTTGAATGATTTTTCTTTCAGAATGAGTGGATGCCGAGCACTACAAAAACTAATAACTCATACCAAGGCCGTCGTCGCCGTTCCGGCAGGGCGGCGAGTGCCGGACTACTTTTTTTGACCGAGTATGCTTTCCGCCGCGACCCTTTTTTCTCGTTTCGGCTTATTTTATCTTTGACTCTGACTTATCTCTGATTTTCAATTTAATTTGATTTTCGTTGCGCGTGGCATCAATTGACCGACCTAGCCAAAATGTGAAAACATTGAAAAACAATGCAATTATTATAATGACAGTTATCATACTTATGGGCCTTGTCGAGAGAAAACCTGACGTAGCTGCATTCGAAGATTAAAGGCGCAGACCAGCTTACACATCCGCGCAGTCTGATCAGCGCCTCTCTTGAAAGTATAATTGATAAACTTGCTACACGCAAAATTTCAGCTTTCTAGCTAATCTCTGTAACTGAGCAGGTTGGTTTGAGCCTTGCATGGTCGGAAACCCCGAAGACAGGTCTTCTCGCATTGTGGCCCAGATAACTTCTATGAGCCAGTTTCATTTCTCTCAAATTGACATTTTTTTCTTCTAATTATTCTAAATCAAATAACATGTCGAGCGACAAAGTATGTTTAAAACGTTTTGAATTTACATAATACGAGCGTTACAATGCATTCCGTTACGGATATACAAGTTCCGCCTGTTCCAATTCAGCCCAAGACTTTTCGATTCCAACAACGTTCATTAGACTTTAAGATGTTTGAGCAGAGACGACAGTGTTTAGCCGTCGTGGTTCGACAGTAGGCACTGGCTTCATTACAATGAAGCCAAATATCTCACGTTATGCCTACCGACAAGGGAACTCGTGAAGGAAAGTTGCGCCGCCAAAATCTAGATGAATCCTGCATCCTTAACGGGTGTTCTTACTGAAAAGACGCTAGTGTATATTTTTTTCGAAAACACAACTCTTTGAAGTACCACTAAGGATCAGTGCTAAAAGTATTTTGCCGAAGCCTGCGGGAACATAGGTGAAATAATGTCAAAGAAACATGCTGAAGAAAAAAGTAAAAAAATCGTGTCTGTCTGAAAACGATTTTGTTTTGCATTTGGTTTCTCACTCGCCAAGAAATTATTTTCTAGCAAAAAATCGTGACTGAAATCTGTTCCCAACATTAAAAACGCACATAGAAGCGCTCAAAATTAAAAACAAATCGAGGGGGAGACCCCCAAACCCCCCTAACGAGAGGGGGAATGATCCCCCTCTCGTGCTCCCCCTCTCGTGCTCCCCCTCTCGTGCTCTCCCCCTTCTCGTCCCTCCGGCACTCGATGGTTTCCTCCGCCGGACCACTATTAAATACGCGGCGACGGCCCTGCATACATATCCATTAATTCAAGCATCTAATTGGTGTAAAATTTCCTAAAGGGACGTGATTCAATATATACAAAAAACGATCATCAAATTGAGGGAAAGTTGTTTCTAGGTAGGGAAGAAGGCAAATATCAGGAATCGATACAATCAAGTACCACACCTGACCCAGGATACCGTATGAAAAAGTGACAAATACCCAAGAAAACATTACATACAGGAGAGCCAAGAATTCAAGTCAGCCCTTTCCCATCAGGTGACCACAAGGCTACATGACATAGACAATACAATATAGCAAAGATAAACACAAAATATAAAAGCTCCACAAAAGAGGCACCGCATTGGAACAGTCAATAAGAAACTTACTAGCTCTCCTATGCTACATATAAGCCGCGTCATGAGAAAATCTGATTTTTGCATATGAAAAAAGGCACGGATTAGTTTATTTGTTTTTGTTTGATTTGATTCTTTACGCCCCATCAACAATCTTTCAGTTATATAGGGACGGTTCTTCCTGGGTAGAACCAGTACTAAGCTAGGATAAATGTGTCTTGCTCAAGGACCACAACGCAGTGACGCGGCCCTTCGGTCTCGAGTCAAGCACTCTACCACTGAGCCACTGCGCTCCCTCAGCACGGATTAGTAACCACTCTGTAACCACTCAGGCGGATCGGCGCCTTTGTTTTTGTTACACTGATTGACGAATATTTGTTTGTTTGTTTGATTTGATTCTTTATGTACCATCAACAATCTTCCAGTTATAACGGGACGGGTCTTCCTGGGTTGAACCAGACCTAGGCTAGGATAAATGTGTCTTGCTCAAAGACCACAACGCAGTGACGCCGGCAAGGCTCGAACCCGCGGCCCTTCGGTCTCGAGTGAAGCACTCTACCATTGAGCCACTGCGCTCCCTATGATTGTTGGATATCCCAAATGTCTCAATCCAAAATTAAAAGACTATAGTACTGTTTGTTACTGTAGCTACATTGAATCAAGCTGGGAATCCCAGGGAAGGGTAAGCAAATTCTTGCGGTGTAGCTCAGATAATTGATTTGCCTTTGAATATTCTATCTCCTGACTATAACACTTATGAAATTTATCTGTTACCCGTCAAAATTTTATTCCACGTTTATAAAACTATGCCACGTGTGTGAAGAATTGGAATCGAATGCACAGTGCAGCAGATTTGGGGGTATCTTATCAATGTGAGAAATACGCATATATGATACATGCAATTTGATACAAAGTATGAGATATTGGTGCGAACTACGTGACGTGTTGGTACCAATTTCTTCACTTGCTGTGAGGAATTGGTACAGATTCATCACACTGTGAAATACCAATTGTGAAATTCGCGGTTCAACATAGATGTTTGTATTTCTCATGGACCCATGGGGTTTTATATACACTTTTTAATCCCCCGCCGTCATCCGTCCACCAGTCCGTCCATAACACTTTCTTGTTCGCTCCATATCTCATTAACCTTTTGATCTTTTCTAACAAAGACGGTGTGCTGAACTCATGATTCAGCTAAGAAAATAGTAGTGAGTGTAATCAGGAAATACCACAATCACAAACCGCAGACAACCCCAGGGCACCGCAAGGAAGAGCCGCTCAACCATCACGAGACACCAGGAAGACAAATTAAGCAAGGCAACCAGCTCTCTTTTCCCCATCAAGATGATTGCAATACTAGAATGGACATAAAGTAACGTACAACAAAACATAGAACAGTTACAATGTCACTGTTAAAGGTAACGGGATTTACCTTTGAATTTCGTGTCCGCTATATATCCCCTTTACCTCTGGAAGGATTTTCATTTAACTTTGTTTGACTATTTATCTCAGTGAGACGGTGTGCTGAACCCATGACTCAGCTCCACATACTAAAGGTCAAGCTCACAGTTAAAGGTCATATAATTCCCCTTCAATTTTGTGTACGCTGCATATCTTTTACCTCAAGAAGGATTTTCATTTAACTTTGACCAAATGTGCATCTAAATAAGACGTGTGCAAAACGCATGATTCAGCTATGCAGACTCAAGGTCAAGGTAACAGTTAAAATTAATTATTGTCATGGAATTAACTCTTGAATTGTGTGTCCTCTCCATATCTCCTTTACCCTCGGAAGTATTTTCATTAAATGTCGGTCAAGTGTTTATCTCACTTAGATAATGTGCAGAGTCCATACATAATTCAGCTACCGACACAGACTGAAGGTCAAGGTCAGGGTTAAAGGTCATGGGATTTTCTCTTTCATTTTGTGTCTCTCCATATCTTCTTTACTCGTGAAAGGATTTTCATTGAGCTTTAGTCAATTGTTTATCTCAGTAAGACTATATGCAAAATGTATGAATCAGTTAAGGGTCATAGGATTTACCCTTGGATGTCGTGTCCGCTCCATATATCCTTTACCCATGAAATGGTTTTCATTAAACTTTAGTCAAGTGTTGATCTCAGTGAAATTGTGTGCAGTACCTATGAATCAGGTACCCAATGTCGCACTGATAAATAGAGAATACTAGGGGAGTGTCTTTTGATATCACGTTTACCAGGCAAGGCCTTGAGAACGCTTGTTGACATCGCGAGGCTTGCGATTCAACATGCGTTCTCAAAGCCGAGCCCGGTAAACTTGATATCAAAAGACGCGAACCTGGTATTCTATTTATCAGTTTACCCATTGTTGAACACTCTTCAAACTAGCGATTATCACGTATTTTTTCATTCTTGTGTTGATTCAGCGTCATAAGCGACGTCGTTCAAAAAGTGCAACGTCATCATGACCTGATAAAGGTAACATGCCGTGAGATAGGAAACGTTTATTAGGTTATGTTGAAATAATTCAATTAATATTAGGGGTGACTGATAAAAGCCTTTAACTGAGATTCTGATCCATATCCCCTTTACCCCAAGAAGGATTTTCATTAAAAGTTGGTCAAACGTTGATCTAAGTGAGACGGTGTGCACAACCATAATTTAGCTATGTAGACTCAAGGCAAGATCACAATTAAAGGTCACGCGTTTTATATTAAATTTGTGTCCGCTCCATATATTTTTGGATCAAACGGGTCTCTGTGATCCAAAGGTGGGAGCACTGATTGCTCCACTACTCTGACTCGCATACTGCGCGGGGGAATTTAGCTGGACTCAGACTGCGTTCTTGTTGTTTTATGATTGTAGAATTAAATAAAATGATCATTTAATATTACCTAGATAACTTGTAACGACATTACTCTGTTCAATGTTGGTAATTCTTAATAAATGTCCACCGTCACCTGTGCAATACTGTTTGGCGTCTGGTATAGATAATTCTAACAGGATCACTTTAAAGCATAGAGACACATTGACGTCAGATATGTATCCTTTCTCCACTGGGCAGCTTGGCTGAACTGAAAACATAATAAACAAATGGAAACCCTATGTGTCAGTTCAGTGTAAGATATTTCGGTATGTATCGCATTATGCGCATAATGATTCAAATTAACGCACACACTGACGTATCCAGCAAAGCTAGTCATGGAGAATACTAGATCTAGGTAAGTGTCTTTTGATATCAAGTTTACCAGGCAAGGATTTGAGAACGCTTGTTGATATCGTGAGGCTCGCAGAACGATTCAACATGCGTTCTCAAAGCCGAGCCTGGTAAACTTGATATCAAAAGCCACGAACCTGGTATTCTATCTTCCAGTTTACCAATTGTTTCACTCTAATAACGGAATTTTCGATTTTTGTGTTGATTCAGCGTCATTAGCGAAGTCATTCAAAAAAGTGCAACGTCAACATGACCTGATAAAATCACATGCCGTGAGATTGACAACGTTTATCAGGCAACGTGCAGCAATGCAGTTTATATTTGAGGTAACTGATCATCTGAAACGGCGGCCTAGCTCAAGTGGTTTCACGCTTTGCCTAGCAAGCAGTTCAAGCCCCAGACAACCTAACTTTCCCCCCCCCTTTCTTAACTTTATTTAATGCCAGTAGCAATATCTTTTCCAGAAAATACACTTTTTTTTTTAAAAAAAAAGTTCTTAAAGTCTTCAGTTTTCTAATCTGATAGACTTTTTTGACATTTATATCTATGATAGTAAATTAAAAGATTATCACGTTTATCGGGAAAATGGCAAAGATTTGCTGCAATATTTCGATTCGATATAGTTGAGGCTAAGTCCCAGTCAACACTACTTCAGTCAAGTTGGGATAGCGAAAATAAGAATTGGATAAATTAACAGGTCCCAGCCGCCCACCCCAATTTTCTTCAAGTAAAGCAAATTTCATCCAGTCAACAAGTCAACTATGACATGGCAATTTCCCTAAAAGCTGCAGCGGAGAGTGCACCACCCTACCATCAACATTACTATTTCGATACCAAGTATCTAAAATATTGTTGTTATTGATAATTACGATTTGAATAATTTTCAATATAAAATAGATTTTTCTTTCGGCAGTTCTCTACATCTTAAATCCTCCAAACATGACAAACATTAAACTATGATAGTGCATGAAAGTACATTGGTACATCCAGAAAATAACCCAGGGTTGTGTGACTTTGATGTGAACTATATTATATTACATGGGTTTAACCATGGTACAGTTACTTTGATATGAACTATAGTAGTGTGTTATGTTACACACGTCGTTTCAGCCCTGTGTCATTTTGGTCCTGGCTAGATTCGGCATTGGTCGTTTCCGTTTCCGCCTTACGTTTCAGTTAGGTTGACAGAAATAGTTGGATATACAATTTATAACAGAGTTATGACCCTTGAACCATGTCAGAATTTGTTAGTAATTATCCTGCTATAACATATTAAAATGCTAAGAAAGTTGTTACCGTGTTAATATTTATGAGGACATATACCATGTTCAGCTGAGCTCAGACATTTTTCATTATTTGCTAAAAAAGCTTATATCTATATCCGCGTGGGTCCTTTCCTAGTAAATTAAAATGCATGAAGGTGCTCAATTGACGGAATATTCAACAGTCAAAGTAGATAAGCCCTTTATATACTAATGGATTATTCCTTCTGGTTTGATACAATACAGTTGGGATGGTCTATTGTATATATCGAGGTGCCACAGGATATAATTTCTAAATAAAATTGTGTTTCTATCTCTGAAGATGTTTTTTGTCTTAGATAACAGAATAGAACCTCAGTGTTTACTGTTTGCCAAAGTACACATGCTCTATGTTTTGCAGTACGTTACTGTATGTTCATTCTAGTTTTCAATCATCTTGATGGGGAAGGGAGAGATGGTTGCGTTGCTTAGTTTGTCTTCCTCGCGGCGCCATGGGTTGTCTGCAGTTTGTGATTGTGATATTTCCTGATCATATTCACTTACGATCTTTTTAGAAGAAGTCACTATTGTGCAAATGGTTAATGATTGCTCTAGGTTAAGTTCTGGTGGCAATTTTGTTCAACGGATAAAAGCCGTTTGAGAAGTTCTAGCAGAGGGTCTTTAGGGGAACATTCTGTACAAAATATTGTATATAAGGACTGTCAGTTCCGAAAAAAAATTGTTTAATAATTTCTTTTTTAGTTTTAGCTCTGAGCCAATTTACTTCGTGTAAAAGTGCCGTTTGAGCAATTTCAACAGAGGGTCTTATGAGGAACATATTTTAGTTATTAGATCACCTGTGCAAGAACCGCTCATAGTGAGCTTTTGGGATGAGTCGATGTCCGTCGTTCATCGTCAATAATTTGCATTAAAAGACAATTTCCCTTACACCACTTTAACAATTTAAGCAAAACTTCACAGGAACGTTCTCTGGAGGACCCTCTACCAAAATAGCTAGATCGACTTTGGATTGTCAAAAACGTGGCTACAAGAGGGCGTAGCTAATCGCGATAACAATAGCGTTAAAATATTTTTTTTTCATCTGAAGACGGCGGACAGTATTTAATGATAAAAGTGGTAGAAATGATCACTGGGTGACCTTCTACTTTTCTTTCGAATTATCGATAGTTCGATAAACATCGACAGAGGTGAATATTTAAAAATATACCCCTCCCCAAAAGATTATTATCAGATTTTCCTATCAAACATATGCTTTTGTAAACATATGTTTTGGTACGCAAAGAAAACGTCTCTGATAAACGTCTCTTATAAGCACCAAAACATATGTTTTTATAAACAAGTATAATAACAGTTCACAGATAGACCCTGTTCTGTGAAATCGGTGTGTCCCAAATTTATGTCAAATTAGCGAGCATTTGAAAACTTGAAATTTGAATTTTCGAGTTTTTACTGTACTGTCTTACCTGTTTGGCAATGGTCTCCTGACCATCCTGGTAAACATGTACAGTTAAAGCTTCCATTCAGGTTGGTGCATGTTCCATTGTTTGAACAGGGTGAAGCTAAACATTCATTCACATCTACAAAGATATCGAAAAAACACTTGGTTTTGGTATCTAATCCCTTGCCTGTCATCAGTAAATTATTTCGTCTGTTGATAATCTTTGAAAACATTTTGGAACCAGATCAAGACTGAGAGAACGGATACCGTTCCTAGAAGAAGTTTAGGGTATCTTGAGGCATTCATTAATGTCCGAGACAATTAAAAAGCAAAGAAGATAATAATAATGATACTTTAATTATTTTACTGAGAAAAGCTCACATAGACGCATCATTTTAATTCAAAGATTTAAAATGTTTAACATTGGTGAATATCAATAGTGTCTACAATTTGCAACATTTCCTGGTGTCTGGTAGTGGTTGTGTCATTTATTTTAAAATTAGAAATCAAATATGAGCCGCCGCATGAGGTTTCAAACAATTTGATATTTTAACAAGTCTAGACTCGGACGAGCCTCTGCAGCCTCCCTTTACGCTTGGAAACTCCAAATGGTGTTCAGTCAGTAGGTTAACAATCATAGAATACTCAAGCGACTAACAAAGGCTCTGATCAGACTGCGCGTATGCGCAGGCTGATCTAAGGCTTTGCTGGTCGCACATACCACATTGTTGGAAATCTCATGCACTGGCTCATATGTCTTTACAACTACCAGATTACATGTCGACCTTTTGCTTGATGGATATATATACTATAATTCAGAGCGTTGAAATTTTTTAGTGCCTGTTTAATGGATTCTTCCAAAACATTATACACTAGCTTTAATTTGTAGAAAAGCACCTTTAAACATCAAAAGAGAGCCTTTTCGGAAAACATGAACTTGATTTATCGTTTCCTGATCTTTACCATTCTCTTTACAAAGTAAACATCTAAGACTAACCTAATTGGCAGTAATCACCAGACCATCCTTGTGTACAGGTACAGTTGAAGCTCCCATCTAGGTTGGTACATATTCCATCGTTTAAACAGGGAGAGTAAATACACTCGTTAACATCTACAAAAATACAAAAGCCTTAAAGTCAGTACTGACACCAACGACCATAACTCTTGCAACCCTAAAATAAAATGTGTTTCTTTTTATGCTTCTAAAACAGTTACAAAATAGATTTTATGCATTACAGGGGGTAGGGGTAGTAATCAAGAAATAACTCTGTTTTAGACGATTAAACTGCTCAAATTCCAGATGTCTGGCCTTAGGTTCATGATTTGAAACACTTAAACTGCCATCGTATGCATGGATCAATTAAAGTGAAACGTATTTAACCTTTGAATAGTCATAGCTACATCTGGAATTGTTTGGTTACCAAAGACTTGTATGACGTATATTTATTATATATACCATTTGTAGATGACGATGCATTTATCTATTTCCAGGGTAAGAGCTACACAGATCAGTATTTTTCAACCTCTGACATTTCCGAATATCATGAAAAAATGATATAGTCAGGAAAAAAATCAGAAAAAGACGCTTATTTAAGAAGGTACAGGCATTTTGTGAAGAAAAGGTTTTGAGATGCCTATTAGGGGTATTTTGGTATGCTGAATCCAAAAACAAATGTTGACAAGCTGAAAAATGGCGTCTTCACTGTCTAATTTGCATATTTCCAAGATGGCCGCCAAATCGAAGAAAAATTCATAAAAATGTGTAGAGTAACGTGTTAAGGATGCCAAACTGGTACAAATCAATCCAAAAACATCTTCTCATGATTGGAGATCTTCACTGACATCAATGTATGCAATTAGAACTAAAATATGACCAAGAGGTAATCAGGGGGGACAACTTGAGCAAAAATCTTGCTTTCGACTTAGTTAAGATTTTTTCATGATAGTCCATGCATATTATGTACACGAAATGTGTCAGGAATGATTTCAATCGATTGAGAACTTAAAAACGCATCAAAATGATATCTCTATTGTTTGCAGGAAAAAAGGAAATCTAAACAACATTCTATAAAGGGAGGGGGTTAATTCGATTTTAAAGAAAGTGGGCCTGTACCTACGAAATGACTCGTATCTCATCAGCAACTAGCCATACACTATTAAACTTGCTAGCAAATTAAAGCTTAGATATAGTACTTTCATCCGGTGGAATGGCCTGATATGCAGATCAACTATTTAATTTGCATATTCATCAATACTGATGAAAATTTCAGAAAATCACGGAAAATTAAAAAAAAGAGCAATATTTATAAATTGAATTCTGCCCCAAACTGTTCTTGTTGCATGTTATTATATCATCAGTGATACAATTTGACAAATCCTTTCATTCTAATAGTCATATATAAAATTATCTCCTTTGCATATTCATGAAACTAAAAATATAGATAAGATCATGGAATAACTATTTGGCCCCCTCTCCCCCCCCCCCACACACCTCGGGAGGGGGCTTATTAGAATTACCTTGCACCCGAGGACAATTGTTAATGGGTGCGAAATTGTTCAGTGGGACCACTCAATACCAAACATTCTTATTGTCTCCAAAAATAAACCTGTTTGGATTACATAAAATTGCATGGTGTCTATGGCAACCCATCAGGCACTGTAGCTGGGTCATTTGCAAGCAGACCCAAGATCAACACTTGTGTGCTGCACATTTTTTCATGGATTTTTTATCTCTTCCACTTATTCAAGAAAAGCAAGCTGTCAGTTACTGGCGAAACTAAATGGTCGCTAAATAGCAAAAAAACAAAACATGGGTCAGGGAGTCATGCATAGAACAATTTACCCTCCCCCCATAATGTGAAAATCCACAATATGATTGTAAAGAAAGTGTGTGTACCTACAAAATGATTCCTATCTAAGCAGCAACTCATTCTAGACTACCGACCCTGGTACCAAATTAAAGCCCAGACAAAGTTTTTTATTCAATGTGCTGATATTCAAATTTTCGCTTTTGCATATTCATGAGTATTGATAAAAAATAGAAATAAAAGAAAATTCATAGAAAAAAATAAGGGGGGTGTACCTATACACTTTACACATATGTCAGTTGCTGGTTATCATAGACTATCAAGATGGGTACCAAATCAAAGCCTAGACAAAGTACTTTTACACAATGATACAATATGCAAATGATCTAATTTGAATATTCATGAATATTTATGAAAACATGAGAAATTTATAAGAGAAAAATGGTAGAAAAATAAGGAGGGTACGTACAACATTACCTAAATGTCAGCTGCTAACTATTCTAGACTGCCAAACTTGTAACCAAATAAAAGTGAGACATTACACTTTAACTCAATAGTATGATATACAACTGATCTATTTGCATATTCGTGAATATTAATGAAAAAATTAGAAATAAAAGAAAATGTTAGAAAATTTAATGGGGTGTACGTACAACATAATCCATATGTCAGCTTCTAACTATTCTAGACTTCCAAAATTGGTACCAAATGAAAGGTAAGTCATAGTTCTATAACATTTTAGTCTGATATACAAATCTAACTTACATATTTGTGAATATTAATGAATACATTTAACAGAGAAAGAAAAAATGTAGAAAAATTAAAATGGGCAATCTACAAAATTACCTATATCTCATCTGCTAATTGTCCTAGACTAATAAGCTTGACACCAAATTTATGCTAAGACAGAGCAAATTTAATGCCATGATCGGAAATGCAAAGTAAGTAAGGGTGCAAAGATCAGGAATCGATACAATCAAGTACCACACCTGACCCAGGATACCAATGGGAAAGTGACAAACTCACAGTAGACACCACAAACGAAAGCCAAGAGGTCAGCCCTTTCCCAGCAGGTGACCACAAAGCACACATAAACAGACGCGCACAAAGACATAACAAACACAAGACAGAACAAAAACATAAAAGATCCACAAAAGAAGTACCGCCTTGGAACGGTCAGTTAAATATTTTACTGGAGGGCTTAAACCGGTTTAACGGCGCCAACCTCACCCTCATTTTATGATTATATTCTTTAATATTAATTAAAATGTTAGAAATGAGAGAAAAATGGTAATAAAATTAAGGGGGTGTACCTTCATAATTACTCATATCGTAGCTGCTAATATTCTTAGACTACCACACTTGGTACAGACTTAAAGCTAAGACATTTTACTTTATTCAATAGTCATTATGTGGAATTATCTATTTTTTAAATTTATCAAATATAAATGTAAACATTAGAAATGAGAGAAAAAACGTAGAAAAATTAGTGGGGGTCTACTTCTTAAATTACTCCTATCTCATCTGTTACTTGTTCTAGACAATTAATCTTAGTATCAAATTAAGGCTGAGACATAGTATTTTATTCCAATGGTCAGATATACAATCATTTAACAAACATATTCATGAATAGTGATGAAAACTATAGAAAACTAAAGAAAATTTGAAAACGATTCAATAAAGTTTTATCTTCAAAAATACTCGTTAATAAACAAATTAAATAATTTGCGTATCAAATAACACTATTATAGAACTTTTTCAGGACTTTAATTTGAAAACAAGTTTAGAAAGTAAGTCAGTATGAAATCTAGGATAAATATCAGCTGAGATATGAGTATTTTTGCATGTACATTCTATTAATTGTTATCTAATTTTTTTTTCTTATTTCTAATACTTAGTTAATGAATACAATTTTTAGATAATTTGCATATTGGACCATTAATTAACATGCAATGTATGAGTATTAAACTGGTACCAAAGTAAAAAGAGGGCTAAGATCAGGAATAGATACAATCAAGCACCACACCTGACCCAGGATACCAATGGGAAAGTGACAACGCCTACAATTAGACATCACAAACGAGAGCCAAGAGGTCCAAAGCTGGTAGTATAGGATAGTATGCAGCTGAGATGTAGATAAATTTGCATGTACACCCCTTTATTTTTTACGATTTTTCTCTTATTTCTAATGTTTTCATTAATATTCATGAATATGCAAATTTGATAATTTGCATATCTGAACATTGGATGAAAGTCATATGTCTTAACATTCAGTTGATACCAAGTTAAAAGTTTGAGCTAGTTGCTACTGAGATATGAGTACTTTTGTAGGGACATCCCCATTCTTTAGAAGGGCATTATGCACTGCCATGGAGACCATGCAATTTCACATAGCTCAAATGGGTCTATTATTTAGGGCAATATGTATCCCCATTTAAGTGGTCTCCCAAAACAATTTTACACTCATTAGAAGTTTTCCTGATGGTGCAAGGTTGGTCTAATTGGACCCTAGGGTACTCAGGAATGTGTATTCTTTGAGTTTTTATAGATACAAAATGTACCGTATATTTCGGCATGGACATTATGTCATAATTATTTTAAAACAAAACAAAACTTGTTGATTATCAAAGTTTCTTTCTTATTTATTACTTGAAAAGCTGGTAAACTGTCCAAAATCGTGCTATAAATAAAACTATCATTTAAATAGCAGGATACTGAATAAGGCAAGTTTGTATGTGATTGTATAGACTAAACGGACATTTATTACCATGAATACGGTAATATCCTGAAATAATTATGTAAATTGCCTCCAAAACCATGTACTCTAATGGTCAAACAATCTTAGGACATAATACAAATGATTTTGGATAAAAAAATATTTTCAAAAAATAAAATATTTCGGTAATATGTCAAATTCCGTGATTTTTGGCGGCCATTTTGAAAATATGCAAATTAGGCCATTAAGACGTCATTTCTCAGCTTGCCAACATTGGTTTTCGAACTCAGCATACCAAATTACCCCTAATGAAGGTGTCAAACCCTTTTCTTCACAAAATGCCTGTACTTATTAACTTTTCTGATATTTTTTCCTGACTAATATAAAACAAAAATCTATTTTGGAAATTAACTAAAATCTTACAATATTTAGTTATCAAAAATTGGCAGTAATTTCGACGACTATTCTTTTTATGTAAACATTGGTCAGTGAATAATATAATGGCTAGATTAACGTCAATTAACCATTTCTGTAATTCATATAAACTTACGATATTCTTTTGCAATGTTTCAATTTATGCCATAAGCGTCAGCTTTAATATTATAGACCCGTTTCTCTCTCATTTCGGCTCTCGACACTTTCTGTGAAGACAAGGCGTATAAGGCATGTCATTATAGTGACATATATCTATTAGCAAACTGTTTATTGTTTTATATCTTTATTGATACTTTACTTTTTCGGAATAATATGCTCAGGTGTCAGTAGTGATCATCAGTACTCAAATGAAAGTATTTAAAGCTGCATACTCTGTAACTAGGAACATTTTTCGAAAAAAAAATATTTTCTTTTTAAATCATTTGCAAAAGTAGAATAAAGTTATGTTGTCACAATAAATCTAATTTCTACAGCTGAAAACTGCATGAAAAGTGAATTATCTTATAAAAACAGGTGTATTTTCTCTTGTTTGCAATTATTTGCGTCCCTCAATTAATTCAAGACAGTAGATTTTTAACATAAATGCTGTTGTTTTGGCACTAATAATTTGTTAATTATTACGAAAAAGGTAAAATGTATACCTGAATTTTAGTATTTTTACTGTGTTCTTGAAAAATAGAAACATTATTTTTCAAATGAAAATATCAAAAGTTACAGATTATGCAGCTTTAAGTATTTCCTAGCCTAAATATGATTAATCATTTACATACCATTTTAAGTATTTGAAACTACAGACTACAAAAACATATAACGCCTCAATGAAACATGTCATGTGTGGATCCAGAAAGTTATGTCAAAGGGGGTCCAACTCTGACAACGTTGTTTTTTTCTTCTTTTTATTTTGCTAGTAGATGGGGGGGAGGATCCTAACTCTGCCACTAAAGCGGGCCATCATCGATGATGGCCCAACATTGAATTCTGGCTTAGTAGTTTTGTGATTTTTCAGGGATCCGTATCAGTGTGTCGTGGGCCCTTTTCATCGTTGCATCATAGCGTGTTAAATTAGTTAGAGTGTTTCTCTACGATGATACATTGCATTCAATAGAAGGCTTCCATGCGATCTGAACATTTCTTGTACTTCAACAACAGTAGAATCTAGGGCGAAGATTTGCTACCAGTAAAATGCATTTAAGCCCCCCCCCGTAGCTTAGGCTGCTGTCCGTTCTAAGGCGGGGGTTCTATTGCTGTTGACTTTTGTTTATTGTTACTCCCATTGTGGGATTCTGTAATAGTTCTATGTTTTGTTGCACGTTACTATATGTCCATTCGAGTTTTGCATTCATCTTGATGGGGAAGAGTAGCTGGTTGCTTTGCTTAGTTTGTCTTCCTGGTGTCTGGCGATGGTTGTGTGGCTCTTCCTTGTGATGCCCGGGGTTTTTCTGCGGTTTGTGATTGTGGTATTTCCTGATCATATTCGCTGACTATTTTTGATGTCACAGCTCTTGTCTTTGTGCTGCGTGTTTACTGTAAAAAGTTTCCCGGCACTCGCATTTAAAGTCATTATTATTACTATAGTCAGGATTTATACTTGACAATAATTCATTCGATTAACTGCCCTATTGGTATCACTTAAATACCTCATTTAAGGAGCAGTGTAGATCAGCATTCGTACCACGTTAATAACTATTCCTTTCTCTATGTTTCTTTGTACTTGTTTTAGACTTAGTTATATGTTGGGAGCTTCAGCGATTTCTCAAATGCAGCAGCTGGATATTGCTATAAATAACCCATATGAATGCTGCTTTTCAATGTATGGTATAAACTTGTTGAGGTAAACACTAGATCTTTAAATGACCACTCTGCATTCAAAAAGTTGCATAAAATGCGTTACTTTATTATGAATAGCCTAAAAACTGTTAAAATACTTTCTCCTATTTGGTTACATACAGATTCCCCAGTCCACAAATAGATATAATTCTATGATACCATCTGTTAACGTTTCACCTCTGAAACTTCATTCAGCCACTAAAATTAATTTACATGGAGTTTCTGACTATGCCATTTTTAGAAACCACCTTAAGTTCGTCTTTCTCCTCTTAAGTCACCTGTACTTAGGATCTCTAAGAGTGAGTATAGAAGAAATGTAGTGTATCCCTCTATTCCTAAGTGCAATTGCCTAGAGGTGTAGCTGTTGCAAATATTTATGTTGTAAATCAACTATTAAATCTAACTTTAATAGTAGACAATTTAATTACTGTAATTACTAATTCTGATCTTGATTGAAGATCAACTGATGTTATTTATGTTTTATCTTAAGAAGAGAAAGATTGTGGCATGCAATATGTTGGCCAAACTTGTAGATTTCCAAAAACTAGATTTTCTGAGCACTATCGTCAAATAAAAAAGCCTCGCAAAATTGATAGTTTTCTTTATAGGCATTTCAAACAAACTAATCACTACTAGCAGCATTTCTATTCAGCGTGTCTAAAAGATTGCATATGATAATAATTCCACTAAAAGATATAGAAATAGTGTAAGGCATGAATTAGAATTGAAGTGGATATAATTATTACAAACAACACATCCACTTAGTTTTAATGATAATATTTACCATGAGGGTAACATTTCTAGATTACCTGATTTTCTTTTTTTTTCTCTTTTATATATTCGTAAACGCAATAAGCGATCTCATGGTAAACGCAAAAATGGAAATTTAAAACGCAAAATAAACATGGTTTAACTTTTTTCAGAAATAAGTATCACCTTAAAACATTCAGGCCGCCACATGTCCCTTTTACGTTTAGTTACTCTTTCTTTCTCTTCACTTCGTAATTTGGATATTGGGGCTAACAAATTCTATGATAGAGTTCGTAAACTTTATGATGCAGCACTTCTTAACCGGTGTTACACTCAACATGCTCTTTGGCCATATAAAGACACCAAAATTAATCATATCAGACATTTTATCAAAATTCAATTTGTCAACAGGGCAATGAAAATTATTAACTTACTAGTACATTTAAAGATAAATCTGTTATCTCTTCTATTCTTACTTATTTTGAAAATAGGGAATCCCCTATCATTTGTTATAAGTATAATAAAAGTAAGTAAGGGTGCAAAGATCAGGAATCGATACAATCTAGTACCACACCTGACCCAGGATACCAATGGGAAAGTGACAAACTCACAGTAGACACCACAAACGAGAGCCAAGAGGTCAGCCCTTTCCCAGCAGGTGACCACATAGCACATATAAACAGACACGCACAAAGACAAAGCAAACACAAGACAGAACAAAAACATAAAAGATCCACAAAAGAAGTACCGCCTTGGAATGGTCAGTAAAATATTTTACCGGAGGGTTTAAACCTGTTTAACGGCGCCAACCTCACCCTTAATTCAAATGTGGATCAAGACACATAGATATTTGGTTTGCATGAAAGACACCTAACTTATCAATGCATCATCTCCTAAAACATATAAATCAAGATATAACAAGGAGATAAAGCAAGGATAAGGACTCAACAGTAAATTAAACTGAATACCAGAGCAAAAGGAATCCAACAGGTAAATCCCGGTGGGCCCGACAAACAGCCAAAGCATCAGGCCCCTACCATCTCATCAATAGATAAGTCTTTAAGTCGGAACCATCATAGAGTCTGAAGTCCGACCCACCGGCGTGCAATTAAAGAGGAAAGCAAAGTTGCCAACCGTGATTGGGTTGACTACCAAGCATGCAGTCTGTTGCAATACATTAATGTTATAGCCAATCTTTTTATAATGGGAAATTATTTTAATGAACTGCGCTGCAAAATTATTAGAGCCAACTATCTTCTTTAATTCATACACCAAGTAAACTTATTCGTAGTACTGTTTTTAACTATCAAAAATAAGAAACATAACTTGATATTGAAAATTATATTCCTGACTCTTGAGATTGTAAAGACTCTAAATATTGCTATCAACCCGCTGGTCATATAGTTAGGGGATTTAAAAATCATAACTGATTCAAGAATTCAGTCTAGTATATATGTAAGGGACCCAAATATAGGTTTCCTTTGCCAATATACCTCAAATCATGTCGTGAGGAAAGTGCAGGTGCCTTACAAGAATTTTTCTAATAGCTGGTGTTAACGAGAGCATGTTGAGTCCAATACCGTAGACAATTGAAGAAAGGGATCCAGGATTTCCATAGGAGGTTTGTTTAGGCACCTGCAAATAAGGCTGCTAACAATGTTGTGGTCGTTTGGAAAAAATACTATTTTAACACCCTAAAGTAAGAACCTAGCACTGAGCATAACATACTTGATCAGACGTCTATCTTTGATAGGCATCGATGCCATATGGCAGCTAAGTTTGGGGTGTTTGTTAATGAGGACCATAGCAAAAATAGTAAGTGAGTATGATCAGGAAATACCACAATCACAAACCGCAGACAACCCTGTGGCACCGCGAGGAAGAGCTGCGTAACCATCACGAGACACCAGGAAGACAATTTAAGCAAAGCAACCAGCTCTCTCTCCCCCATCAAGATGATTGCAATACTAGAACTGACACAAAGCAACGTACAACAAAACATAGAACAATTACAGACTCCCACAATGGGAGTTATTACAGACTCCCACAATGGGAGTAACAATAATCAAACTTCATACGTTAAACTGGTTACCTTAACCTCACAAACAACCCTATAAGTCGCGTTTTATTGCTAATTTGAGTTCATGTACAACAACTAAGTTGTCTAGTTTTTTTACTTCTTGCCTCAATGCGATTTAAAAAAGAGGGTTAGGGTATAAAGATCAGGAATCGATACAATGAAGTACCCCACCTGACACAGGATACCAGTGGGAAAGCCACAAACTCACAGTTAGACACTACACCCGAGAGCCAAGAGGTCAACCCTCTCCCAGCAGGTGACCACAAGGACAATATACAAAAGCGCACAAAGGCATAACAAACAAAAGACAGAAAACATAAAAGATCAACAAAAGAAGTACCCCCTTGGAACGGTCAGTAAAAAACTTTACTGGAGGGCTTAAACTGGTTTCACGCCGCCAACCTCACCCTTGTCATTAAATATTGCACAACAGTTTTAATATGAAAGAAATGGTAAAGTATAATTTTGGTCTATTAAAAAATCAGGTGATTTTTTTTAATAAATTGAAGTCTAGAAGGTTTCTAGCATCTGGTTTGACTACATATGATTTCTCTATTCTCTATACTAGATTGTCGCATAATCGAATCAAATAAAAACTAACAGAATTAATTGAACAGACATTTAACAGAGAGGGCTCACTATATTTGGCTTGTAACGATAAAAATGCATTTTTACATCTGAACAACCTAGTAAACGATATAAATTGTGGTCATGTCAGAAAATGTGTGATAATCTCCATTACCTTTTGGACAATATATTTATAAAGTTTGGCTCGAAATTATATAGACAAATTGTAGGTATTCCAATGAGTACTAATTGTACTCCTCTTAGTGCAGATTTTTATGATTTGTTATGAGAGAGTCTTCATGTTGTCTCTGTCAGACAATAATCAAAATGATATTATTGAAGCTTTTAACTCCATCTCTAGATATTTAAATGACTTATTTATTATTGATAATCCTTATTTTGAACAAAAGGTATGTCTTGGACTTATCAGTAGCTGGACCAACCTTGGCTCAACTTGAGGTTTTCTTTAGCTCTGACTATCTGTGAGTCATGAGTCATTTTCTTTGTTTTATCATGGTGTGTTAATTTGATAAGAGGGTTTCTCCATGATGATACATTTCATAAGTTAGAAGGCTTCCATACGAGCTAAACATTTCCTTACTTCAACAACAGCAGAATCAAGGGGCGAAGATTTGGTACCAGTAAAATGCATTTAAGCCCCCGGTTGCTTAGGCTGCTATCCATTCTAAGGCGGTGGTTCTGTTGTTGTTCACTTTTTTGTTTCTTGTTACTCCCATTGTGGGAGTCTGTAATTGTTCTATGTTTTGCTCTACGTTACTTTATGTCCGTTCTAGTATTGCAATCATCTTGATTGGGAAGAGAGAGCTGGTTGCTTTGCTTAATTTGTCTTCCTGGTGTCTCGTGATGGTTGAATGGCTCTTACTCGCGGTGCCACGGGGTTGTCTGCGGTTTGTGATTGTGATATTTCCTGATCATACTCACTTACTATTTTTGAACTTGTCAGTAATAAATAGCATAGTTTCTTCTAAAATTTATGATAAACGGGACGATTTTAATTTTGATTTAGTAAATTTCCCATTTTGTGATGGAGATGTTCATCGCTCCCCTTCCTATGGCGTATACATTTCTCAGCGTATTCGTTTTGCAAGAGTGTGTTCTAATGTTGATGGAGTCAACAACAGAAACTTATTTTTACCTCATAGTTGCTACTGTTTTATGTGGTGTATGCTTATTTATCCCACCCAAGAAAGCAATCTGTGGTGTATCGAAATACACGTATTCTTCAAGGAATACTTTTATCATTAGATAACCTTATTAGTACTAGTTTCCATACATACAGACAATAAAAAATATCAATTCAAAACATGGCGTTTCTTTAACTTTAATTTATTATTTCTTGGTGTGCAGGAAAAGAATTCACAATATATAGCTATGCAGCGGGTTAATATAGTCATCAACTAGTATTGGAGGATACTCAATATTTTGGAATGATCATGAACCTTTATGTTATCGAGTTTGTGTGAAGTGAAAATTATATATGCTACAGAGATTTATCATATAAAGTGATGAAATATATAGTACTCGTATATTTGGAAAAGCTAAATGTATATTTCACTTCACTCTAGAAAATAAAGGTCGCATTCATGACAAAAAATTAAAGTTTCTTTATAGTATATGCCAGTTTCAAGCATAACATATATTTTACACTGATATGACGCCATATTTATGATGACGATGCATAATGTGTCTGTTTTCCAAAACTAACAACACCGGAGATAGAGTAAAGAAAATTAAATTTTCAAAAAAATCCCTATACGTTTATTATCAGTATGATTCTTACGATCCAATTAAGAAAGATAATGCCACACTTTTTTGTCCACTTATATATTTAAGAAAGTCATAGGTGCTTCAGGGTAAACCAACAGCTTATATAAAAAATCTTCAGCGTATGCCGACGTATTGCTTATACGTTATGCATAGGTTAGATGTATGCAACGGATAAGTTATGCATACGTTAAGGTACGTTAGCACCAACGTATGAGGACGTATGAAAATTAACCAAGTACGTTGGTGTACGCTGGATAAGTTAGAGATACGTTTTCAATACGTTACGAATACGCTACAGTACGTTGGTATACGTTGTCATATGGCAAAGTGGTCACAAAATTTGGTACAGTTTTATATGTTTGACATAAGTTAGATGTACGCTACATGTAAGTTATGCATACGTTAACGTACGTTATATGTACAATTCAGCATACGTTAGACGTTCGTTGTGCATAAGTTTCTCATAAGTCAAGAACGCAAGTGATACGCTGGGTATACGTTTTTATACGCTGATACAAGTATAAGTTATGTTACGTCGGGAATAAGCTTTGAATAAGTTACTCATAAGTTAGACATACGTTCTATGTTCGTTTTGCGTACGCTTTGCATAAGTTCAGAGAGAGGCTTCGTCCGATTTTTAATTGGATTTCAGCGTATGCCAGCGTACTAGATATATTTTTCATACGTCGGCATACGTTGGCCAAAACGTTATAGTGTGACAGGGCCTTTACCAGTGAGAAGATGTTATAATTTATATTTTCACAAGTGTAATTTAGCTTTTCCAAATATGCGAGTACATTATATTTCATCACTTTTTACATGTTTTATATGATAAATCTCTGTAGCATATGACGTCTGGGAGTGATATAACGCCATGTAATTAAATATATAAACCACTTGTAGTTTACATACCTAGCAACGTTAGGTAAAGTCGTCCATCACAGCGCTGCATGCAAATAATTGAAAACAATCTTAATTTTTCACAACAAAATGCGATTTAAATGGAATTCTAGTGTCATATAATGAATGACATCTAAGACCCGTGCTCCCGTATTATCGAATATATCAAACTCGTTGCAAAAAAGTAATAAGTACTCCGCAACACTCGCAGTTTATCTTTTTCTCCAAACTCGTTTTATAAATTCAATAGGACAAGAGCACTCGTGCAAGATCCTCTATTTGTCAAAGGTAGCGAAGATTTCGCAATTCCTTCACATTGACCATTTACTTAAATGAGGTACTGCTTATCATCAATACCTTTCAAATGTTTAACGTTTTTAAAACAAGAGATGTTATGTAATTCTTATTTAATTTCCGAATATTTAATAGGAATTAATATTTACATTTTGCTAGAAATGAAAGTATAGGGGCTGCCATTTTAAATACATCGTAGACTTTTCGACATCATATAACCAAAAATCAACATGCTAAACCTTTATTTCATTCACATATGGACATATATCATTTTACGAGGGTTTCCGAATCTTACCATAATAACGCCAGTCATTAGTTTCCGACGATGTCATGTCAGCAGATTTCAGTGAACTGGCCATAAGACGACACTCAGATGTTTTTGTATTTGCCCAGATTGCGCGGCAGGTCGAAATTCGCGAACATTTTACAGCACAGAAAATTTGATTCCCCACTAAATGTTCCCCTACATCGTCTCTAGGGAGCATGGTCCTTAAATCTGTCCGTTCATAGAAAAAATCAGCTTGGCAAATTACTACTATAAAGCTTATACCAGTTATTAGAGAATGTCTTACATCCATGCTCAATGTCTTGCTATACTGGTCTATCAGAAATTATTAATCTGAGCGGCGACATGTGATTTCCAACAATGCGGCATTTTGACAAATGTAGACTCAGACGGGCAGATGCAACCTCTTTAAAGCTTAGAAACTCCTGATGATGTTCGGTCAGTAGCTTAACCATCATAGAATATTCAAGCGACTCACGACTGAGTCTTTGCTGGTTGCACATACACAATTGTTAGAAATCCAATGTCGCGGCTCATATGCAACGGTCGTACAAGCAACTGTCACATTATTTGACAAGCTCACGAGATTTTGTACTTAGCACATCGCGGCGAAGCGAAGGCCCAAGCGAGCCTACGCCTATGCCCAGACTCACCAGAGGCTTTGATACTCACATAAATGACGCTTGTATCTAGATAAAGGTGCAGACTAAAATTTAGACCTCTAGCTTTGCTGAATACATTAGCAGAGTTAATTAGATGCATTTGTGTATAATGCGATAAGTACCGAATGTCGTGCACTGAGCCTTCATACTTCAAATGAGTCGTGACATGTGATTTCCAACAATGTGGCATTTTAACAAGTGCAGACTCAGACGAGCCTATGCAGCCTCCTGTTAGACTTAGAAACTCCAAAATCGTGTTCAGTCTGTAGCTTAACACTCATAGAATATTCAAGCGACTAGCAAAGGCTCTGATCAGACTGCGGATATGCGCAGGCTGGTCTGAGCCTTTGCTGGTCGCACATACCACATTGCTGGAAATCTCATACAGTGGCTCAAAGACAATATGACATCACTAATAGAGTTAAACGACCACGTTATAACCATAACATAATATCACACTCGAAAATGTTTTACATCACATTGCTATTTGGTCACCTTTATTAACAAACACTCTGAGAATCACCGTAATCAATGCTGCAATATTTTTGCACACATCTGAAATTACCAGTTTGCGAATTAAAGTTTATCAATCGGGCTGTCATTGTATAATTTCTTGTACATTTTTGAGCGCACTGCTTTATCGAATAAAGCTCTCTGTTTCATTGCTTCCGTAATAGTCCTGGTCATCTATGAAAATCACTTTGTGAGCCGTGACATGAGATTTTCAACCATGTGGTATTTGCGACCAGCAAAGGCTCAGACGAGCCTGTGCATATGCGCAGTCTGATTAGAGCCTTTGCTAGTCGCTTGAATATTCTATGACTGTTAAGCTACTGACTGAAATTCATTTGGAGTTTCTAAGCTTTACAATGGTTTCACAGGCTTGTATGCGTCTACACTTGTCAAAATGCCACTTTGATGGAGTTCACATGTCGTGGCTCATATTTTAATGCATATCTCTGTGTGCGTAATTGTAATATCAACGATGGCCAAGTTCAAACATTACTTCACAATTCTCAAAATCGATCTTATTGTTTGGTACTTTTCGTATATTTGGATATTCATTGACCTTTATTTAGTCTCCGGAAATCATCTAGCATTAGTACTGCTGTAGCAATGTGACAAATAGTGCCATAGTTTAGAGCTATTTATTTCAATAGGGTAACAAATACTCATAATTTAAAACTGTATGATGTCATATCCTAACTTTTGTGGATTTTTACGGCACTTTAAAAGTTTATACCATACATTCTCAGTATTTGCTCAGTTAGACTGGCTTCAGTCCTTGAAACAATTTTTCATCAATTTGTCATATCATATACTTGTAGCCAGTCTTACTCTGATGGCTCTGTTTTAGAGCCATCAGAGTAAGACTGGCTAAAAGTATATGATATGACACATTGATGAAAAATTGCTTTAAGGACTGGAGCCAGTCTATGGCTCAGTGTGGTTTTCGGATCCGTAGCAGAAGCTGCTGGGGCTGCTATCCGTTCATAGAGTGCGATTCTTCTGTTGACACCTCATAATTTGTGCTCCAGTACTTGTAGCATTTATAGCATGCAATCATCTATATAGCTGAAGGGTCGGTTGCTTTGCTTTTATTGCATTCCTGTATTTGTAACTTCGTTTATCTGTATTCTGTTTTTCATGAATTATCAAATGCAGAATATATTGCAACGGTTTAGTCGAAATAATTAACTGAAGTCCCGCCCCTTCCCTCCCTCAACCAGCGGCTTCGGCTGCTGTCCGTTCTATTGATTAACTTTACTTCAGTTGTTTGTTGGGGTTTTGTGTTCGGTCCTGTCCTCGAGGTTATAAAACTTGAGTACAGTCTCAGACTCAAAATAAAGCGCAATGATTGGCTGCTTGTCCGCAAGCTTGTCAGCGTTTTGTTTTGAGTCTGAGAATGAACTCAAGTTTTTTAACCTCGAGGTCTGGTTCTGTTATACAGTACCTTGTGTCCTGTCCAGATTCCCAATCATATCACGCTGGGCATGAGATAGCTAGTTGCTTTACTTTTATTGTCTTCTGGATGTTGTATGGCAATTATCGTTCTGTGACTCTTCCGCACGGTGCAATGGATTGACCTATGAACATAATTTGCTTGATGAGCTAATTGCTTTACTTTAATTGCCTTCTTGCTATCATGTGGCTGTTATTGTAATGTGCCTTTTCCTCACGGCGCCATGGGTTGGTCTACAGTGGGCGATTGTGGCATTTCCTGGTCATTTACACTTACTTCTTTTATATTCTTAGTATATGCAAATTAAATCTATAGAAACTGAAAGACAATATCATAGAAACATGACACTATATTATAAGAAAACGTTATAAGTATGAGGGTGGGATAGGAAAATCCGTCCCGAGGATCGCCATTTTGCATCACGAGGCTTGCCGAGTGATGACAATGGTAATCCCGAGGGACTGACTTTTCTATCCCATCCCCACACCACCAATGGATTCTTTTTCTTGCTCACCATTAAATGCCGCATTTCCATGTTTAAACATGGCTCCCATAATGTACCTGAATACGCTGAGACGCGACATGATATAATGACGTCATTTTATCATAACAATGGCGTCACTTGACGGCTTTGTCGCGTGTGATCCAATACAACCAATGTACAGCCCTCACGTAACAGCCTGGGCAAGATAACATGAGTAAGAGAAGTTTTTATATCCTGGTATAAAATATCAGATATCCTTATCCGGTGTGCAAGAAAATCCTTTTCATAGAAGGTCATTGTGTAAAATTAATATTTTAAAACCCATTACTAAACTATCTGGAAGCAACTTCACTCAATCCTGTTCATTTTGATATCGTATATGTTATGCAATTCGTATTATGGTTTCATTTTTATCGCCGACATACTCTTCACATACTGTGACCGAGTGACATTGACATTTTATGCTACAGTGGCTGTGGCATAAATCTGACTTAGCCCCTGCCTTCTGTTGAATATTTGTCTTGCTGATTTAGTATAACACTTTATCAATAACAAACAGAATGTAGTTATGTGGTCCAGCTGTTTTCGCAATGCGCTTGCCTTTTAATTTCTAGCCTAGGAGCTGCCGTGGTGTAGTAGATAGACCACTCACCTTGTACCCAAGGGCCCCTACTTGGATCCCTAAATCCTCCAGTCTGTCGGAGGAGACTCTAGGCGTGGCTCCATCTCCATATAAGCTGAGCTGTTAGAGGGACGTCAAACACAAACCAACACAAATGACTAGCATATATGCGACACTGTTTCAGAGAAAGTGGAATTTCCATAGACCAAGAAAATGAGTGTTTCATCAAAAATATGAGCAGGCAGATTGGTGTATATATAATCTTGGCAATAAGGTGCAGTGTATTCATCCTCCATCTGTGAAAACGTAATTTATTTTGCATAATCTAAATGTTCTTGCATGGATAAGATATGAAGCCCCCAGGGAACTGCTGCTCTGCATTTGCAGGCTAGTGTGTGCATGGTTGTTCAGTGCAAAAACCTGTTCAGTTATTTTCAGAGATACTTTTCTTGTTATTGCATGTGAGGTAATGAAAAGTTCTGCAACGTGTTGTGCCTGACTCAACCTCTTATGGCGCATACTGTGTTTTGTGCCATCAGAATCATCAATCCTCTTATATCTATAATCAGTTGGTGAAGTGAGCACATGTGTTCTTTCGAAGGAGCTTTTCCAGACCATAAGCTGATAGGTACAGCTTTGAAGATGCAGATGGAAACCGTTATCTATTGGCGAAAGTCTTTTCTATGGATCCTTTTTTGCTGCCTTTGCAAACTGTACCTCGTTCAGGGATGTGCAGTTTGGTTTTCTTCATAGTACTCCAACAAAACTAAAATTATTTTTGTTCCATGTTTGTCTTTGATACGCTAACTTATCTATTTCTGCAGCCCAGAGGTCACCTGATGGGAAAGGGCGACATCTAGGCTTTCTTTTGTGCTGTATTGTATTATAACTGGGTACTTTCCCATATGCGTGTCGATACATTATACGGTATCTTTAAACATGTTTAGCCCTCTACTATTTTGCAGACCGTTTCAAGGCAGTACTTCTTTTGTTGATCCATTTTGTAATTAATGTTTCACGTTTGTCATTGTGATGCTGTCTTGTCTGTTCCTTGCAGCCTGTTCTCAACTTCTAGAAAAGGGCAGACCTTGTGGTTCTCATGTGTGTGGTGTTTTCATGTGTTTTTGTCACTTTCTCATGTGGTGTCTCGGGGCAGGTGTGGTACTTGATTGTATCGATTCCTGACCTTTGCCTTCTCCTATACTTAGATATATTGATATTGGTACATTACCAATAGCAAAGGAAGCAATACACGTGATGTGTCATCTTCAGATAGTATATAGTGATCAGTACTCCTGATCATACTCACTTACTGTTTTGCATGTTGTTTTTCTATTAGATGGTTGAATGAGATATGAACAGGGATTCTACGTTTCATATCAACATGTGTACCTTTCGACCATTTTAGGTTACTTTGCAACTATTCGGTTGCTCAGTAATTTGCAGCAATCGTCTAATTAAGAACGCTTCATCCTAGTTGAATTGTAGCTCTGAGGCATCCAGTTGGTCATCGATAGACCTGTCCTTTCAGACGTGGATCTAGACACATATATATTTGGTTTGCATGAAAGACCCATAACTTATCAATGCATCATCTCCTAAAACATATAAATCAAGATTTGCCACTGATTCAGAGGTGTTTTACTTTCTAAATGATTTTCAGCTGTTTCTATAATGAAAGTAGTGTAAAGGGTCGCTAGGCATTCCATATTTTGCCTTTGGATAGCAATTTCTTCCATTCCCCGGGTACTGTCATGTCTATTTGTATATGCATTTTGGAACCCTTAGATTTTTCTCATGCACAGGTTACTGTCAAAGACAATATTTATCTGTGAAACAGTCATCTGTCCAATTGTATGTAGTCACAAAAAGTAAGTGAGTATGGTCAGGAAATATCACAATCACATACTGCAGACAAGCCCACGGCACCGTGAGGGAGAGCCACAGAACGTTTATAGTAACAATACATCTGTAAGACAATAATAGCAAAGCAACCAGCTTTTTCATCCTCTTCAAGATAATTGAAAAACTAGAAAGGACACAAAGCAATGCTTAACAAAACAAAGACAAACACAGAACTCACACAAACAATGGGAAGTACATTGAACAATAGATCAACATAACTACCGCTAAGCCACCGGAGGGGGGGGCCTTAACTGCATTTTACTGGCGCTAAATCTTTGCCCTAGATTCTGTTGTTGTTAAAACAAAGAAATGTTTAGCTCGCATGGCGGCTTCCTAACTAATGCTATGTATCAATACAGAGAAACAATCAAATAAAATTAACACAGTATGATGGTACAATGAAAAGGGCATATTACTCACAGATATTCAGAGCTAAAGAAAACCTCAAGTTGAGCTACGATGGGCCAAGCTAACGACAAGCGTCATGCAACAACCAACGGATTAAAGCTTTACGTCAGGGCCGTCATTAAGTCTGAGGCCTGACCCAAAGTCGTGCAATTAAAGAGGAAACCATAGCTATCAACCATGGGCAGACTTGATTTAGATGTTCCCTTTACCTCTTCCACTCCGAACAGGCAGAACAGAAATCAAGTGTGCTGGAACATCTGTGCTGGCGTACACCGGAGTATTCCGTATTCCGAGGTGGTGTAGACAGAACAGTCACGTGACCTGTTCCAAAACAGGATGGCGGAGCACTGCCAGCATGTGTGGAAATATTTGCATCGCTTGATTTATTCCAGAGTACTCCAAAGTGCCCAGTTTTACTTGTTTATGTGGCTGTTCTGGCGTACGCCGAGTACTCTAAAAATTGTTAAATCAAGTCCGCCCCATGATTGGGTTCACCGTTTAGAATTATCTACTATTGTTACTTTAACCGTTTTAGACTGTGATGGTAGCCTCTGTATCACAGCCATACCATCAAAGAAAATACTGCTTTTTGTACCAGTTTCTTAATCTTCATACATGCTTTCAAGTATATAAATGAAAAAGTAAGTGAGTATGTTCAGGAAATACCACAATCGCACACTGCATACCAACCCACGGCACCGTGAGGAAGAGCCACAGAACATTAACAGTAACAAGACAATTAACACAAAGCAACAGCTCTCTATTCCTCGTCAAGATGATTGCAAAACTATAAAGGACACAAAGAAATGCACACCAAAAACTAAGGCCACTACAGAATCCCCACAAACAATGTGAGGTACATAAAACAATAAAATCAACAACAATAGACCCACCGCTTTAGAACAGACGGCTGCCTAAGCTACCGGGGGTGGGCTTAAATGCATTTCACTGGAGCCAAATCTTCGCGTTAGATTCTGTTGTTGTTAAAACATAACACCTGTTCAGCTCGTTGAAATTGTTCGTTGAAATCGGATTTGTCCTCCATGCGAGCTGAACATTTCTTGTACTTCAAGCAGAATCTAGGGCGAAGATTTGGTACCAGTAAAATGCATTTAAGCCCCCCGGTGGCTTAGGCTGCTGTCCGTTCTAAGGCGGTGGTTCTGTTGTTGTTTACTTTTTCTTTATTGTTACTCCCATTGTGGGAGTCTGTAATTGTTCTATGTTTTGTTGTACGTTTCTTTATGTCCATTCTAGTATTGCAATCATCTTGATGGGGAAGAGAGAGCTGGTTGTTTTGCTTAATTTGTCTTCCTGGTGTCTCGTGATGGTTGAGCGGCTCTTCCTCGCGGTGCCATGGGATTGTCTGCGGTTTGTGATTGTGGTATTTCCTGATCATACTCACTTACTATTTATTTGGCATGCAGTCATCGACTGATCGCCATTGATAATAATTAAAAGTACTGGCGCATTCTCAATCGACAAATCTCTTTTAAGCGGTACCATTTTGAAGGAATTTACTGCTATCAAACGTAGATATATCAGCTCGCTACATGTATATAAGCGCACATTGTTAGTCTTTTGTTTTATCGTCTTATGCATGTCTGTCGTTATCTTACTTGTAAATCGCCTGAACACATGGTGCGAAGACAATGAGGTTTTGAACGGATTTCAATTTGGATTTCGGGTTGGCAGGAGCACATCAGACGGTATATTCATTCTGCATGCACTGGTAAAGCATGTGTTAAAGGATAACGGCAAATTATATTGTGTATTCATTGATTATGAAAAGGCGTTTGATACGGTCATACATAAGGCGCTTTGGGTGAAGTTGATTAACAATGGTGTTAGCTGTAAATTTACACGTATATTGCAGTCTCTGTATGGCAAGGTGTTAGCAGCAGTTCATATACAGTACCACACCTGGCCCAGGATACCAATGGGAAAGTGACAAAATCACAGTTAGACACCACAAACGAGAGCCAAGAGGTCAGCCCTTTCCCAGCAGCTGACCACAAAGCACATATAAACAGACGCGCACAAAGACATAGCAAACACAAGACAGAACAAAAACATAAACTATCCACAAAAGAAGTACCGCTTTGGAACGGTCAGTAAAATATTTTACTGGAGGGCTTAAACCAGTTTAACGGCGCCAACCTCACCCTTAATTCAGATGTGGATCAAGACACATAAATATATGGTTTGCATGAAAGACCCCTAACTTATCAATGCATCATCTCAAAAATGGTAATCTTGAGCCAGGTTTTAAGGCGCCGTCGGAGCAAGCATTGAAGGCAGCTAATCAATTTTATCATTATGTAAACGGATGAGTTTTGATATGAAAACTAAACTTAAATTGTTCGATTCTCTTGTACCCGACCTTTTTGTTGGACAACATTTTTATTCGATTTGGCACCAAGCTCTATAGACAAGTTGTTGGGATTCCTATGGGCACTAATTGTGCTCCCCTGGTTGCAGATTTATTCCTGTTTTGTTATGAAAGGGACTTTATGATGTCTCTTTCTGATGATAAGCAGGCTGATGTTATTGATGCGTTTAACACTACTTCCAGATATTTGGACGATATTTTAAATATTAATAATGTTTATTTTGACAATATGGTTAGTCAAATATACCCTTCAGAGCTCCAACTTAATAAAGCCAATGCCTCTGATACCGAAGCCGCATTTTTAGACTTGCATTTGTCAATTTCTAATGATATTGTTTCTACCAAAATTTATGACAAACGTGACGACTTTGATTTTGAAATTGTCAATTTCCCATTTTTAGATGGTGATGTTCCTCGTTCTACATCCTATGGAGTCTATATCTCTCAACTCATTCGTTTTGCTAGAACATCTAGCTATGTTGCTGACTTCAACACTCGCAATAAATTGTTAACTCAGAAACTTCTTAAACAAGGCTATCGGTATCATAAACTTCGCAAAACATTTTCAAAATTTTATAGACGATACTATGATTTGATTTCTAAATTCCAAGTTGGACTTAAATCTCTCTTGCGCCAAGGACTTTCGGAACCTGATTTCTATGGTGACTTAGTGTATAAGTTGAAGAAGATTGTTGGCTCTAATAATTTTTCAGCGCAGTTCATTAAAATAATTTCCCATTATAAAAAGATTGGCTATAACATTAATGTATTGCAACAGACTGCATGCTTGGTAGTCAACCCAATCACGGTTGGCAACTTTGCTTTCCTCTTTAATTGCACGCCGGTGGGTCGGACTTCAGACTCTATGATGGTTCCGACTTAAAGACTTATCTATTGATGAGATGGTAGGGGCCTGATGCTTTGGCTGTTTGTCGGGCCCACGGGGGTTTACCTGTTGGATTTCTTTTGCTCCGGTATTCAGTTTAATTTACTGTTGAGTCCTTATCCTTGCTTTATCTCCTTGTTATATCTTGATTTATATGTTTTAGGAGATGATGCATTGATAAGTTAGGGGTCTTTCATGCAAACCAAATATCTATGTGTCTTGATCCACATCTGAATTAAGGGTGAGGTTGGCGCCGTTAAACCGGTTTAAGCCCTCCAGTAAAATATTTTACTGACCGTTCCAAAGCGGTACTTCTTTTGTGGATCTTTTATGTTTTTGTTCTGTCTTGTGTTTGCTATGTTTTGTGCGCGTCTGTTTATATGTGCTTTGTGGTCACCTGCTGGGAAAGGGCTGACCTCTTGGCTCTCGTTTGTGGTGTCTTCTGTGAGTTTGTCACTTTCCCTTTGGTATCCTGGGTCAGGTGTGGTACTTGATTGAATCGATTCCTGATCTTTGCACCATTACTTACTTTTATCACTTTCGTTGCCCAAGGCATATATTAAGCTATCTTGAACTGATAACACAACACCTGATGCAAAAAGGCAAGTGAGTGTGATCAAGAAATACCACAATCACTCAATGCAGAAATACCCACGGCACCGTGAGGAAAAGCCACAGAACACTGACTGTCGCAAGACATCAGGAAGACAATTATAGTGAAGCAACCAGCTCTCTCTTCGCAATCAAGATAATTACAAACCTAAAATGACACAAAGTACTGAAAAACACCACACGAACCAAACCCAGAACCCCCACAAACAATGAGAGCAACAATAAACAATGAATAAACAACAACAGAATCACCGCCTAAGACCAGATATCAGTTTAAAGCCACTGGGGGGAAGGGGGGGGGGGGCTTAAATGCATTTTACTGGTATCAAAAGTAAGTGAGTATGATCAGTGAATATCACACCCACAAACTGCAGACCAACCCAAGGCACCGCGGGGAAGAGCTACAGGACATTTATAGCAACACGACATCCAAAAGCCAATAAAGCATATCAACCAGCCCTCTCTTCCTCGTCAAGATGATCGCAAAACTAAAAATCACATAAAGTAATGCATACCAAATCAAAGTCCAACGCAGAACCCCTACAATCAATGGGAGGTACAAAAAGAATAAATCAACAGCGACAGAACCACCGCCTTAGAACAGACAGCAGCCTAAGCTACCAGAGGAGAGGGGGGTTTTAATGCAGTTCTAGCGCGAAATAGTCGCCCTAGATTCTGTTAACACACAAAAATTGTTTAGCTCGCGTGGAGGCTCCTTGTCTAATGCAATGCATCAGCACAAAGAGACAATCTAATCAAATTAACACAATATGGTGAAACTCTGAAAAGGGCTCATGGCTTTCAGATAGTCTGAGCAAAAGAAAACATCCAGTTGAGCCACGGTTTATCCAGCCAAGGAAACCATAGCTATAAACCGCAAATGAGTTTACATTAAGGCATGCAGACTGCCGCATGATACCAATGTTATATGCCACTCTTTTATAATGTTTAATTATCTTTTTTAATTGATCACTAAAACTAGGCTTTCCAAAGATTCTTTTTTAATAATTAAACTAAATCGCCATCAAATACGGCTTCTGAACTTCCTTGTTGCAGAAGATTTTTAAACAAATATTGTTTTTAACAATCCACTCTGGGTGTCTTCAATAAAATTTAGAAGAAAACATTACGAAGTTTAAGGTATCGGTAACATTGTTTTAATTACTTAGAAGTCAAAAATGTGTTTCTGAAATATTTCAGATAGTCAGAGCTAAAGAAAAACTCAAGTTGAGCCACGGTGGGCTTGGACAAAGACAAACATCAGGCACCAACCAATTGAAGAGTTACGTCAGGACCGTCATTGAGTCTGAGGCCTGACCCACCGTCGTACAATTAAAGAGGTAAAACCCGTGATTAAGTTTACAACCAGACATGCAGACTGTTGCATGATATCAATGTTATATCAAACTGTTTTTTTTTACCTGTGTCGTTTTAGCGAAAGCTCATCTAGTACTCAATCCACTCCACCCATCCGTCTGTCCATCCGTTCATCCACAATACTTTTGGGGTGCCTAGTTTGTCTAAACTGTAACTCAAAAGGTGTTCAATCCTTTTTAATCAATAATTTGCATAATGCTTGTTCGCACATTGAAGATGTGCACCTCCTATTTTGTGCTCATTCTGCGGGGCGTTGAACTTAGACATGTTTACGTTAAAAAATACTTTGATGGTGTCTGGTTTGTGTAATCCATAAATAAAAAAAACATCATTACTTTATATTCAAACTGCATAATGATTGTACACACATTGAAGATGTGAACCTTTCCATGTGTGCACATTTGATCAATATATTCTTATATATTGCGGGGTTTTGAATTTAGACATGTTTTTCCATCCGAAATACTTAGGGGGTGTCTGGTTTGTGTTATCTGTAACTCTAACAGTTTTCATTCCTTTACATCTTAACTTTGCACAATGATTGTTCTCACATTGAAGATGTGCACATTCTTTTTTGTGCACATTTGATACTATTTTATTATTTTCTAGGATTGCTGAACTTAGACATTAGTGCGTCTTCACCACCTTTGGGAGCTTACATTGTGTATTTATTTAGCTCCAACAGTTTTTATTCCTTTTTGTTCAAACCTCGCATACCGATTCCCAGCATATTTTTGAAAGTGTACATCTCCTTTTTTGTGCAGCTTTGATATATAATTTCTCATCCTTTTTTTGGTTGTTGAACTTAGACTTTTTTTAGCCCACAACACATATATTTACGTCTGCGTTGTATGATATGTAACACCAACAGCTTACACTCCTTTTATACAAACCTTGCGATTACATACAAATCTCATCAAAATTCCTTGGCAGATGTGGGGTGAGTGAGTCAATTAATTTACTTACCTTATAAATATGTTAATATACAATCAGTATTTAGACAACGCAGGTCCAGAGCAGAGTTTGGTCTTCTTTTTTTTACTTTATCACTACAAACCAAACATCTATATGTCTTGATCCACATCTGAACTAAGGGCGAGGTTGGTGCACCGTTAAACCGGTTTAAGCCCTCCATGAAATATAAATATTTTTACTGACCGTTCCAAGGTGTTGCTGCTTGTGGATCATTTATGTTATTTCTGTCTTGTTTTGTTATGCTTTCATGCACGTCTGTTTGTTGATGCCTTGAGGTCACCTGCTGGGAAAGGGCTGACCTCTTGGCTCTCGTTTGTGATGTCTAATTGTGACGTTGTTACTTTCCAACTGTTATCCTGGGTCAGGTGTGGTGCTTGTTTGTATTGATTCTTGATCTTTGCCCTCTTTTTTACTTTCCAACAATTATTTTGAATTTATAAACTAAATCACCGTAAACTACTTGCTCTGATATGACCTGTTGCAGAAGACCTATTTTGTATTTAGCAATCAACTCATATTGTCTGTGGTAGAACTTAGAAAATACTTTAGGAATTGTGTCATATCTATAACCTTGTTTAAATAACTAAGCAGTCATAAGCGCGTTTCTAATTACAAGCCAAATAAAGTGAGCCCTCTCTGTTAAAATGTTGGTTAATTAATTCAGCTAGTTCTACTACAGGGTGAATCACAAAGATAGTGATTAGACTGCAGATATGTACAGGCAGATCTTGTTGGCCATATACAACAAAACAAGTTTTGGTCTGCGTAGCACAGGCCGTTGGTAATCTGAATTATATTGACTGCAAACGTGGGGTTGTCTGTGGTTTGTGATTGTGGTACTTCCTGATCATACTCACTTACTATTTTTGTAAGTTCGAACTTCACTAACGCTGATTCAAGTTTATTATCCAAAGTATGAATATTCTAACTTCTGGTAAACGGTAAACCACCTGCCCTCAAACAGCTTATATAGCTTGTATATATGTTTTATATGATAAACTTATAAGCATCACGGACGTTTCCCTGTACAAAAATGACACCACATTTGGTCATATGATATAGTAATCGAGGGGTTTCCTGGGGTCAGCTTCAGGGAAAGATAGTGACTCTAGAACGTGTTTTTTTCACGCCCAAAACAATAAAAATGTATAGAAAATAGAGATATTTTTGGTTTCATATATGATCTTTATTAAAATCTAAACGTTAGTTTGAGATAAAACACGAACAATTATAACACGAAGTGTACGTTATACAAATGTGTTGCTGTAAGAGAAAAGAAAATATATCTTGTTAGTTAAACTCTCATTCCATTTATAAAATCAATTCTATCTGTAGGAAACCTCAAATATTTTTTTCTAGAAACAAACAGCGCAGATTTAGAACAGACGCCACAGTATCAATTAATAAGTTGATAGTGTACAATATTCATTAATTGGAATATTGATGGCACAAATAATCAATATAATAAATCATATTAGGACGAAAAAATCATATCGTGTTCGGAAATGGCTAAGAAAAAGGAAGATAATATGTGCGAAATATGAAATTTAGTGAGTATGATCAGGAAATACCACAATCACAAACCGCAGACAAACCCATGACACCGAGTGGAAGAGCCACAAAACCATCACGAGACACCAGGAAGATAAACTAAGCAAAGCAACCAGCTCTCTCTTCCCCATCAAGATGCTTGCAAAACTAGAATGGACATATAGTAACGCACAACAAAACATAGAACAATTACAGGCTCCCAAAATGGGAGTAACAATAAACAAAAAGTCAACTACAACAGAACCACCGCCTAAGAACGGACAGCAGCCTAAGCCTCCGGCGGGGGGTTTAGATGCATTTCACTGTACCAAACCTACGCCCTAGAGTCTGCTGTTGTTGAAGTACAAGAAATCTTCAGCTCGTATGGAAGCCTTCTATCTAAATCAATGTAACATCATGGAGAAACGCTCTAATCAAATTAACACACTATGATGAAACAAAACAAAGAAAAGGGCTCACGACTCAGAGATAGTCAGAGCTAAAGAAAACCCAAAGCTGAGCCACAGTGAGTCCAGCTACAGATAAGCATCAGTCACAAACCTACCGATTAAAGCTTTACGTCAGAACCGTCATAGACTCTGAGGCCTGACCCACCGTTGTGCAATTAAAGAGGAAACCATAGCATTAAACTGTGATTGGGTTTGAAACCAGGCATACAAACTGTCGCATGATATCCAAGCTATATACAACCTTTTTATAATGTTTGAAAAGTTTTTGAATTGATCACTAAAACTAGGCATTCTAACAATTCGTTTGAAGTTAAAAAAACTAAATCAACATAAAATATAGGTTCTGATATGCCTTGTTGCAGAAGAGTTTTTAATCAAATGTTGTATTTAACGATTAACTCTAAATGTCTGTGGTAGAATTAAGAAAATACTTTTCGATTTTAATGATATCTATAACCTTGTTTTAATATTTTAGCAGTTAAGATAAGTATATGTTGTTGAAGTCACCAACATCACACTCTCGCAAATTGAACCCTTTGCAATTTGTAAAGGTTTCATAGTTTGTACTTTATACGCATGTATTACAGAAAACAAGAACAATCACGATCATTTTTGTACGTTTATTATTTTAACATGTTGTCAATATATGTTAAACATATCTAGATTTTAATTGCACTATTGTTGATATGAAAAAGCTATTGACATACCAGACACAAACGATTATATTGTATGTTTATTGTATTGACACCTGTCAAACTCTTTCTACGAACAGAGTAAATAAATTGCCAACAAATTGCAGATTGGGGTTTTCGCTGTTTTACCCATCCACACATAATTACCCCGAACCAACTAGTTGGAACGATAAAAATTAAACAGCCGTAAGTCGGAAGACAAGTGACGTCATTTTAATGTTAACCCTTAAAGCGCCAATTACAACTGCAGCAGACGAACAATTTTGAGACATCTTTCCCAATTTTCGAAAAAAAATAAGGTATGATATTTCATGAGAATCGTCTGCCAGTCAGCAGACGATTCTCATAAAATAGCATGCCTTATTCGTTATTTTTGAAAAAGCTGCAAAATTTTAAAGTGTCGTCTGATGCAAAATATAGGTGGCGCTTTAAGGGCTAAAGTAACGTCATCATGATGTGTCACATCTCAGCATATGCACGAACTTCTCAAAGCCCCTTTTCAATATAAAAATGCGGTGTTCGCTGGTAAGCAAGAGATACACAACAATCTTTTATAATTCTTTGCATACAGTTTATTTTATGTATGGACTGTCAATTTATGAAATAAATATGATATGTCACCACGCTCGATTTTTCATAATCTAACATGGACGTTTTCAGCATTTTACAAATTTTCTGAAAAAAAAAAACAAGTCCTTAATATTAAGTTAAAATAATTGTAATCGCCAGCCAGCTTCTTTATTTTAATTTTAATTATTACTCATGGCATCATGCTTTTTAGGAAAAGTGAACAATAATTTGTTTTCCCAAGCCGTGACAAGATAGTGGATGATATATTTTGGTATTTCCCCAAAATAGGAATATGATTTTTAGAGTAAATTGTTTATAAAAAAAAAATCTGGCATTACCAATCTTAAAGTTTTGTTTTTATTTCATAGACTTTTATTTTACCTTTAAAATAAGAAAAAGAATGAAAATGGAGGTCACCAGACTAGTTTTCGTTCAGGAGAGCAAACTTTGCCCCCACCCCCGCATAGTTTGAGGATAATTCAATATAAAACGTTATGGAGTGTAATTTTTGTCATTTATATCAACTAATATTACTTGTAGGAATTAATTCGGCATTATAAGCTGAATAAAGAAGAAGAAAAATGTAATGTATAATAGGTGCCCACCCAGGATTTGACCGTGGTCCGCAGGTTCTGAAAGAGTCTGACGCACTAACCACTAGGCTACATGTACAAGGTCAGGTCGTGCGCCGCGTCAAATTAACTGTATACATGTACATTGGACACACAATTCGATGGCCGGCCATGATAGTATTCGTATACAGGGTATAAACTTGATGATTTTGTATATTGTTTGATTTCGCCAGATCCATTCATCAGTATTTGGTACTGAGACGACCGTTTATAATAACGGATCAATATATATTTTTGACACATTTTAGTTACTTTATTTTCTCCAGAAAATACGGAAATTTCCATTTGACATAAGCGCGTCAAAAAACGATATTGTTGCGAATTTGGAAATGGTCGAAAGACGGGACCCAGACACTTTTCCCCGTTTCCCGCCGCAGGAATGGTGCGCATGGACAATACCCGAAATTGCCATTAACGACTGTTGCATTGCAAATCTTTTCCAAATTGGGATAAAATCTATGTTCAAGATATTTGGCCATAAAACAGATGGGTCAAATTGTAATATTGCATATAATGAGCGCCACATCTCGAAGGAATCTTTTGTGGATCCTTTTTTGTTGTTTATGTTTCTTGTTTGTCTTTACTATGCTGTCTTATCTGTTCATTGCAGCCTTGTGATCACCTGCTAGGAAAGCGCTGACCTGTGTGATGTGTTCTTGTTTTTTTTTAAACTTTCCCACATGGTGTCCTGGGGGTTTTGTATTTTAGCGATAAAAGGATATCTTAACTGGATAATGGTATTACCGTGATTATCATTTTTTTTGTTTGGTACATTCAAAGCATATTGAAACATGTATATGGAACAGTCTGATGACGGTTAACATTACTTGCCTGTATTCTAAAATAATTATATTCTGTTACGAAGAAAACAAACAAACAAACAAACTAGCTTAACAAAAACATTAAAATCTGTATAACATAATCCAGCTTTGCTAAGAAAACAGTTCAGCCTGCATCGCTCTATTGCGTAATCCATCAAGCTTGAAGTGTGCATAATACCAGACCAAATTCCATCTGGTAATGCAAATCCTGTACTAAGCCAAGATGCGCGAGAAAACCTATCTTCAGGGTGTGCGAAGAACAAAGGTGCAGAACAAAGTGTGCATCCATCCGTTCAGACTGATCAGCGACTTGCTGCAACCGGAAATTCATTTTTTTCTAGCGCGTCTCTGTAGCTGAGTAGACAGGCTTGAGTCTCAATTTGTCAGAAACCCCCAAAACAAGTGGGTTGGTGCCTGATGCTTATCTGTAGCTGGGCCCACCGTGGCTCAACTTAAAGTTTTCTTAAGCCCTGTCTATCTGTGAGTCGTGAGCCCTTTTCTTTGTTTCATCAAAATGTGTTAATTTCATTAGAGTGTTTCTCCATGATGATACATTGCAATAGTTAGAAAGCCTCCTTGCGAGCTGAACATTTCTTGTACTTCAACAGCAGCAGAATCTAGGGCGAAGATTTGGTACCAGTAAAATGCATTTAAGTCCCCCAGTGGCTTAGGCTACTGTCCGTTCTAAGGTGGTGCTTCTGTTGTTGTTGATTCGTTGTTTATTTTAACTCTCATTGTGGGAGTCTGTAATTGTTCTATGTTTTGTTATTCTAGTTTTGCAATCATCTTGGTGGGGAAAATAGAGCTGGTTGCTTTACTTAGTTTGTCTTCCTAATGTCTCGTGTTTGTTGTGTGACTCTGCCTCGTGGTGCCGTGGGTTTGTCTGCAGTTTGTGATTGAGGTATTTCCTGACTCATACCCTCTTACTTTTTTATTACGTCGCGGCCAATATTATGTCAAAGTTCAATTATAATGTTGCTGTATGCATTTGTTAACAGCTCACTTACTAATATTGAATTTACCAGCTGAATATCTCAACTAATCCATTCTATTTTAAGTCATCTCTGTAAGCAGTCATATCTAAGAAATTTGGTTATGACAACTATATATAAATGTCTTAATATTAGAGGATATCTTTAATGTATCGCAGGCACTTCACACACAAAATAATTGCTCCGAGAACATAGAGTTGAAGTCAATTGAAAATTAGAGTAATATGATACTTTTAGACAATTCGAATTGGTTTTCGGATGGCCTTGTCTCCAGTTGAAATATTCCATTATTGTTCCATCTGAGTACTCCCAGTTACGTGTCAAATCGTTGTAGGATCCGTCAACTGTTGGGTTGTGATTGTGTAACTGGAAGTTTTCTGAAAAAGAATTATATCTCAATAAATCCTAACTTAAGTGTTTATTTTTTACTAAAACAAAGAAAGACATCGACAAGTAAGCCTTATACATGCAATTTTATGTCCGGTGGGTTACTCGATTGTATCGTTTCCTGATCTTTGCCGTCTTTCTTACTTTTTATACAGTCTATAATCAATTCCATTACTATACAGTAGAGTTAAATGGAGTTATATGAATTATGCGCATTAGCATTGTAGTACAAGGCAATAAACTACACAGATTCTTAATTTTGTAAAAGGACAAGAGCATAAAAAATCATTAACCAATCATCTATACACATGACATATTGGGAAAATAGAAAGTGAGTATGGTCTTGAAATACCACTATCACAAACTCCAAACAAACCCGTGGTATCGTGAGGAAGAGGCACACAACAATCACGAGGCACCAGGAAGACGAACAAAGCGAAGCAACTAGTTCTCTCTTCCCCGTCGAGATGATTGCAAAGCTAAAGTGGACACAAAGTAACGCACAACAAAACTAAGATCACTTACAGAATCCCACAATCGGAATAACAATTAACAAAGAATAAACAACAACAACAACAGAACCACCACCTTAGAACCGACAAGATTCAAAACCACCGGAGAGGGGGGGGGGCTTAAACGCACTTTACTGGTACCAAATCTTCGCCCTAGATTTTGCTGTTGTTGAAGCCCAAAACATGTTAAGCTCGCATGGTGGATTCCTAACTATTGCAATGAGAGAAACAATATAATCAAATTATCAAATTAAAGCACTATTATGAAAAGGGCTCACAGATAGTCAAAGCTAACGAAAACCTCAAGTTGAGCCACGGTGGACCCAGCTACAACCAAGCATCAGGCACCAACCCACCAATTAAAGCTTTACATCAGAGCCGTCATTGAGTCTGAGGCCTAACCAACCGGCAATTAAAAAGGAAACCATAGCTATAAACTGTGATTGGTTTACAACCAGACATGTAGACTGTCGCATGATATCCAAGTTATATCCAGCTTTGTTCTTACGTTTGATAATCTTTTTGAATTGATCACTTAAATTAGAGTTTCCAACAATATTTTTTAATTTATTAACTGAATCACCATAAAATATAGGTTCTGATATGCCTGTTACAGAAGAGTTTTCAAACCAATATTGTATGTAACAAATAACTCTGAGTGCCTGTGGTATCATTTAGAAAATGCTTTTCGAACTTTATGATATCTATAGCCTTGATTTGATAACTTAGCAGTCAAAAATACGTTTTTGTTATTGAAGTCATCAACATTAGAACACACTCTCGCATACACCATAAGAAGGGGAGCGAGGAACATCCCCGTAAAGAAATGGGAAATTTACTATCTATGCCCCCCCAACTTTGAAAAAGTTGAAGGGGCATATTGCTTTGGGCCTGTCCGTCCGTGTGTCGGTTCAAAATTTATTAATATACAGTTTTGAAATTCCATATATGAAATCCTTATAAAAAAATTGACACTTATTTTTTTAGTCTGGATTATCTCACTTTATGGAGTTATGCCCCTTTTAAAGGGTCGTAATGAAATTTTGTAATCAAAGTATTTCAAAATCTATTACAGCTATGAGCTTTAAACTTGGTCAGCTAATAGGGGACCTGGTTATTTTATGTTTTTTGAGTCATAACCCTTTGCAAATTTGGACATAGAAAACTTGATATCTCAAAAACTATTACATCTATGAGCTCTGATAAAGGATAATGAGTAGATAACTTGGTGAAAATTTAGAAAAAAGTTTGTTTTTTTTTACATTTTTTTTGAGTTATTGCCTTTTACATATTTTTCGAGTGATTGCCCTTTGCAAATTTATCGATAACTTATAATAAAGATATTTCGAAAGCTAGTAGCCTCAAGTTTGATCAGCTGATAGTGGATTGTGAGTAAATGCAAAATTTTAAGCCTGGATTATCTCCCTTTGGGGGATTATGCCCCTTTAAAGGGTCGTGATAAAATTTTGTAACCTATTGCATCTATGAGCTTCATACTTAGTAAATTACCTGGTGAACATTTAAAAAAAGTTTACTAAAATTTACATTTTTTCGAGTAATGTGCCCTTTGCAAATTTGGTCTTTGAAAACTTTTAATAAAGATATTTCGAAAACTATTACGGTTAATAACCTCAGTTGGTCAGCTGATAGAGGATTGTCCCTCTTCCTCTTTAAAGGGGACAGCAACCCTAATAATACGTATGTTTAATCAGAAAGAGCTCTACGAACCATGGATTTTGATACAAGTATCACCAAAATCAGTTCAAAAAAGATCGAGTTATGTGCATTTAAAGACTTAGATAAGGCCAACATTTAGCCGCCATTCTGAATATCTAATGAATTTTCAGAATTTTTTCAACTGCTTATTTTTAGTTATCACTACTATCACACATCTGTGTTTCAGCAGATAGGCAGCTTTATACATAAGGAAAATGATTAATTAAAGAATAATGCAAATAGTCCATTGGGTTGTCACTTATTTTGATTACGCATATTTAATTAGGCTGAGTGACGTCACTAAGCCTACAATATGGCCGCTTCCATTACAGTCCATTTGCAAAAGTTCAAATGCCCACAACGTCCACAATTTTCGACCGATTTAGATGAAACTGGTATCAAAAGTCATGGTTTATTTAGATCTTTCATATAAAACATAGTTATTATCAGGGTTGCCGTCCCCTTTAAGTCGCAGTTGATTTTGAGGATGTTGGCATTTTACTATTACCTAAATGACTTGCAACTGCATTACTCTGCTCAAGGTTTGCAATTCTTAATAAACGACCACCTTCTTCTGTGCAACGTTGATTGGCGTCCGGTATAGATAATTCTAGTTGGAACAGTTTAAAGCATATGTTCACACTGACGTTCAATAGGTATCCCTTCTCCACTTGAGAGCACTGAAAAAAGTAAAACAAAAAAATAAGCGCGTTCACGGCACTTATACATTTTACTGTGTGTTCTATATATTAATAATCCATTATAGCCTTTTGTTTGGTCCGATTAACAACTGCCTTAACGGATTTAGATACATGGTGTTTCTCAAGTGATGCCTACAGTAAATTATGCTTGAATGTTCAACATGTTCAATGTAAACAAAGTGACGACTCAGAGGTGTTTCAAGATTTAAATAGAGCCTAGAAAGGTTGACCTGAGACTGATTAATATCCGCCAAATTAATTGTAATCTTCGTGCCTTTTCGTGATGTATTCCGACTTGGCTTGTGGTTTTACTGAGACTACGAAGATAACCTTCATTTATTGATAGTCTAATAGTCAGTTCTCTTGGTAGGAGAATTCGACATTCTTGGTAAACTTTGTGTGTTAAACATGGTTAAATATATGCATTCTTCGTTCTTATAGTTTGCGACATCTGATGCATAACTTTAAACATTTTCATTTGCATTTCGTTGCTAATGCATTATATTATTTCATGTAGTTCTAACGTTTCCTCACCTTTATTGGCAAGCGGGTGTTAGGTGGATAATTAAAGGCATTATGCTACGTGCGTATTTGATGCATATACATATGCCCAATTTAAATTGAAATATTCATTTATGGTCAGAAGCAAAACGAATCTAAATTTAAAGGATACTAGATTCGAACCCGTATCTTTTATATTTTTAACCGCAGACTGTTATCTATTTGACTAAGTCTAGCATTGAGATAAGTTTATGAACCACAGTCTAAAGCCATTCCCTAAGAGGAGGAGATAAGAAAGGTCTTTGAATATTCATATGGTCAATTTTGCGAGGCAGTAAATAAGTATTTTCACGACTAAATGCCTATGAATTAACTAACCAACAAATGAAAATGGCCAGTAAATTACAAAACAAACAAAAGAAGACAATACACACCTCAATTATAGATCGAAGACCTACTTATAAATCCACATGGCCGGATCCAGAAAATGTTGTTGGGGGGGGGGAATGGTCCTGGCAACGTTTTTTCTGTTTCATTTTAGACTTCAATTTATGCAGGGGTTCGTAAAAGTAAGAAATCTGGTAGCCAGTTTTGATTTTCAAGAGGAGGAGGGGTTATCCAGACCCACTGTCCCTCCCTCATGGTTCGCCCCTGGTCCACGAAACGAAGACTTTAGAACAATAACAAACAATGACACATTCGATAAGCAAGCAACTCTCTATTCCTTAATGAGATGATTGCCAGATAAGGATGGACTGAAAGAAACACAGAAATTAAAAAACTAGGACCAAACGAAATCCAAACAAAAACTATAGGCAACAAATAACAAACTAGAAATGTGTCCGTGAGGCACGGATGCCCCGCTGTTGCAAAATATCGCATATTATCACAAAAAATAGCAAAATACGACATCATTTTATGAGCAAAGGACAAAAGCTCTTGGGGCGATGGGATGATATGGATCATTTTGGAACGTGAGCAAGATATTTTGGTGTTAAGCATTGTGTCCAATTTTTGTAAAGTTGGATTTGAAATTACTGGAGTTAGAGACCCTACATAACAAAGTATGACAAAATTTCACGAACTAAGGGCAATACGTTCTTAAGGAATATTGCTATATAGACCATGTTAAAATTAGTGAAAGACATTTGTAAGCGCAGTGGCTCAGTGGTAGAGTGCTTGACTCGAGACGGAGAGGCCGCGTTTTCGAGCCTCACCGGCATCACTGCATTGTGGTCCTTGAGCAAGACACATTTATCCTAGCTTAGTACTGGTTTAACCCAGAAAAACCCGTCCCTGTTTAACTGAAAGATTTTTGATGGGACGTAAAGAATCAAATCAAACAAAAGTGAAAGACATTTTGGTACTTAACAATGTGAAGACGTTTGATAAAGTTATGATCAAATTGTTTGATTTGGAGATGTTCCATCACAGAAATTGTCATTTTTCATCAGCAAAGGGCAATTATTCAAGAAGGCTTTTGACGATATCACAATATGTTAATACGATAACAAGTGTTATTGCAGCAAAACAAACGGCTTAAATGAAGTTTATGTGTAAAATAATAAAATATCGCTATAGCGATATTGTATTGAAAAATACATAAACTGCATTTATTCTGCTGATTAAACTTTTTGGATAATCAGAAAATTCGATTTTAATAGAGCTGAACCCATATGCTACAGAACTAATTTTCCACACGCCAGTTCTGGCTAACAAAATGGAGCTTTTTAGTTCATAGTACTACGTGTAATGCTCCTTACATATATACCCGAGCCATGATTCGCTTCTTGAATTGTGACGGACTTTTCCGAATGACCGAGGTTATGATTTGTTTCGCGAATGCGACTGCAATGAGGGAGGAAATTATTTCCGTTACAAATAAAGGAAGGCTCCATTTTGAAAAGGGACGTAATTGATGCGAATCACTGCTCGTTCCTCCAGCTGTCTCACTGTAATGTGCGAAACTATTGTAGCATTTTGGGATATGCTTAAAGTATGGCTGGCATGTTCTATGCGTACTTACCAAAATACTTCCAGCCTTGCAAATCAGTCGATGCCATCTCCGATTGCATTAACACTTTAGAAATAAACCGACATTCTTTTGTTCCGGAATTCTCAAAGTATGAAACGCAAGTACTATATTCCAAACACAAACGCGCACAAAAAATTGACGAAGATTTAAATTCACGTGAGAATATAAGTCCGTCGTTGCTCATCATATTCCGTAAGGTTTCCTTCTCAGTAAATTTGATTTTCACGTCAGTACTTAACGCGCATGCGCTCCTGAAATTGTTGTTTACAACACCAACAGTATATAATGCATATAAAATAAACATTTGATTGTTCCTTCCAAAGTCTTTATTCAACACCATCCTACGACTGTATTTTGCAGATTCCCATCTTTCAATCATATATTTTTCTTCCTATATAATGGAAACAAAAACGGGCGGTATCTAATGTGGTACCATACCAATGTTAAAGGATGCCCTTCGTCAAACCACTTCAGAGAGAACTTGAAACTATAATTGTTCCCATGTGATATGCAGTAAAACATGTATCAAACGGCCATTCTCAAAAAGAACAAAAATAGTTTTCAGACCGACTATCGCTTAATGCATGTCAAAAGTATTGCAGAATGCTCCATTTGGAGCATTCTGCAATACTCTCGACCTTCATTAGCTACCAGTTGTCATTAATACCTTTGAGTGGCCGTTTCACACAGGTTTTACCAGTCAGGTGCATATCTTCCAAAAGTTAAAAAATATATCACTTAAAGCAGTTAACTTTTTAGCAACAAAAACAAAAGTAACCTGTTTGAGTGAAACTGTCTTTTTTCATCTTCATATTCCGGAGTTACTGCAATTTTTACGGCCATGTGGGTAATTTTATCTGAAAGACCTATTACAAAACTTTACGATTGTGCAATAAATTTGTGTACGCATCGTCTAGAAATTTGTACGCAAGGTCATTGAAGATCAGAAAATAAGCTACTTTTTAACTTGAATAAGTTATATGTTTGACGTCCTACAATTTGACCTTGGCGTAAATAATTTCGGATATAACCTAAATAAGTTACTTTCGATGGCCTCATTTTGAAATCATTGTTGAAAAGACACAATTTTAACTTCTTCAAGTGATATGTATTGTAACTTATACAGGTTATGCCCCTGACTGTTTACTGTATGTCACTAAGGATAGTTCCGACTTAATCGTGCGTGCATAATATAATATTCATATGAGAAACGAAGTAGCGGTAGTTTGACTTTTAATAGCACTAGAGGTAATTCCAAGAGAGGCATTAATTTATCTCGGCGTTAGTGTAATACTACGAGTATGTGCTTCTGCTAAAATGTTAATGCTCAGCAGGAGCGAGGCGTTTATCGATTCTAGTATTTGTTTAAAATCGTTTGATGGATATGATTGAACTTAATTAAAAACGTATCATGGTAAATGGTTAATTGTACTCTCCTACATGGAGGAAATAAAGAAATATATCCATTATCCATTCTCGCGAGACCTGACGAACTAGGACGCTCGCATTTTGTGCTTTGAATTAAGGCAAGCTACTAGCAATATCTAGTTAGCCTCGTTCAATTCTCGCGCTCCTGTAGTGATACAACTTTATCGTTAAAGCATAAAGAAATATCGCAGAAAATCCAATATTTGAAAGTTTACCGCTCCTCTATTTGTCAACATTTTCCGGTTGTAAAGCCCTAAGTCATGCAAGCAGTGATTGCATAATATTATTCAATAATAATGACGGGTAATGGCAGTTCAATCCCAGTGTGCTCCGCGCACAAAGCGACTGGCCAGTGTGTGATAGAGCGCTTCCTGTCTGCGACAATGTCCATTTCCAAAACATTTAAAACACATACCAGTCTTTATTAACGTGCGATCTGATCGGCGAGCACAACCATCAATGAATTAGTGTTTGTTTACACAAAGAGTTGAACAATTCGAAATTGCAGGGTTTTATAAAGATTAGCAATCAAGTCTTTGTACGTATAACTCAATGCATTTGTGATATTGACACGAGTCTTTTCATACATAATGCATTTCTAGTTCATGTTCATGAACAATGCTTCAAAATCATGAAGGCAAAATAATATTAATATAAACGAACAGACAAAGAAAAAGAGCAGATATCAATAGATACGAGCAGATATCAATAGCTATTATATCATAGTTTCTCTTGATGCAACGTGCGCGACTGGCTAGAACAAATATGGATATCAGCTTTCGGGTCAATCGAAATTATAAAAAAAAAATAGCCATTTTTATTTTTTTCTGTTCAGTTTACGCAAAATGGCTTATCACTGGAAATCCTTCTTTACCTGATCAATTCAAAATGATAATCAAACGTAATAAAACTGTGGAATATATGTGAAAGTCTGCCTGTCTAATTATAGAAAAGTAAGTGAGTATGACTAGGAAATACCACAATTATACACAGCAGACCAACCAATGGAACCACGATCTTGCTTTATAGCTATGGTTTATAGTTATGGTTTCCATTTTAGTTGCTTGACGTCGAACCAGGCCTCGAGGTTATAAAACTTGAGTACAGGCTCAGACTCAAAATAAAGCGCAACGATTGGCTGCTTGTGGACACGTGTCCACAAGCAGCCAATCATTGCGCTTTATTTTGAGTCTGAGAATGAACTCAAGTTTTATAACCTCGAGGCCTGGCCTCAGACTCAGTGACGACCATTGCCAAAACCTTTCACCTGTGTGTTGGCGTGTGATTTTCGTCTTTAGATGGGCCAGTCGGTGCTCTGCAAGTACGTTTGTGAGACGACTAAATGGGAAAAGCGCTTAAGTAGGAAAATATCGGCTAAGAGGAGAATGAAACGTACGCTTATCTTGGAAAGAAACTTTTTACGCTTAGGCCTAAGTGGGAAACACGTCTTTATGTATATATGCCAAAGCAAAGGTGCAGATCAATCAACTGCACGTTATTGTGCACCTTAGTCAGTTTTATAAAAATTACTTGTATAAAGCATTCTCTAAATATAACAATCAACCCCGTACTAGCTGGTTCATTCAACCCCGACCCCTCCGGGAATCATATTTTGATAGAAAGTACCTCATGTAACAAAAATATAAAGGCGCTAAAATATGCAGTGAAGGCCGTCGATCGAAATACAACAGGAATGCAATTTCTTACACGTTTCGTTTACCAATTGTTATTGAAATATGCATTTATCCGAAAAATACGAGGGTCATTTTTATGTTCGTAGAATCTGGCTGTATCTCTACAAATATAGAATTTACGGTACCATAACTATATATATTTTGAAAGGTCTAGCTTTTGTCTATCAACTGGTATAAATTTTACATCATTAAAGCTTAGTTCGGTCAAGATATATAGCTTTGAATAGGGCAAGAAAAGGACACTGGTCGAAATCCATGTCATTTTAACCACGCAGAAAGCAGGAAATTAGACGCTGTTAAGTTCCATCCGCTATGGTGATATAAGCATTTTTCAAGCCGATTTTTCTTTTGTACCATCAAAATAGATTATTCAAACACTAATCGTAGACGAGTGCAGCAAAACTATAAGCATACTGTTTGCTGTTCTATAACAATTTTAAAACACCCATCAATATACCAAAATAATCACAGTCAAGTGCTAGTTATTATGTCTGTTAAAATTACGATTATAAACAAATTTTAAAATTTCTTCTGGTTTTGCATAGCACATTATATACTCAATCATTCGTCAGCAGTTATATTGATGTATCGATTTAAGCGTGTAACTGGCTACTTCCGATACTGGCATACCCCCATGTTATAAAAAGTGGGTGGGGTAAATCAACCCCGCATAGAAAACACAATAACGATAGGATCTGCATAATTTTCTTATTGCAGTAATTTCAACACCTGTTTAGTGGCACAATAACAGTTTTAATGTATTTTCTAAGTATAGTTCCGCGCCATGGCGTCATTTATGCACAAAATAAGGTATTTAAGCACCCCCTAGGCTATTTATTTTGCAGTTCATTTTTAATAAAACAAAAGCATCAACTTTGTTTTGGGATGAAAGTTACCACAACACTTCCATCTACCATATAAACAAGAAAAAATATAATTCTACTTTACAGCTAACATATTAAGCCACATTCAAAAGCCCATATCCAACTTCCACTTGTGTCAACTTTTTACAATAAAAGTTTATATGCCTACTGTACATTTTGCTGAGGTTCCAAACAAATCGTCCATATCTATTAATTGCTGCGTATTTGCTATAATGTTTATATAATATTGTAGCACGTGGTGTCCTTGATCTGCAGTCAAATTTTCAGAAGCTGTGTATGGCTATGGACCCATTTTCATGCAATTGTTACTGACGTTCTGTCAGAGACTAAGTCCATAAATATCATATTTTTACCACATTTCCAGTGTGCGATATATAGGTATGTCTTTGCTTCTTAGATGACATTAAAGTAATGCATTTTGAAATAATTTTAGGTTGCATATATAGATAAAAGCTCAATCTTTCCAAATATATGCATGATGTATGCATTTACTTTCGCCGTTTTCATTAAATCTATCTCTCTACGAACATAAAAAACGTCCCTCGTAGTTACCGACCAAGCTTAAGAAGATTGATATTTTTTTTTTCATAAAGCTATGCGCTGTGTAGCAGCCTTCCGAAACCTTCGGAACAGTCCAATTATAAATGCCCTCAGGTACGATGATCAACGACTTCATAATCAACGAGTTATGAAAATTATCGCCCCTGGTTAATTCAACCCGTGATTCATTCAACCCCCACCCTCTGCTGAAATCTTTACACGTTTTGTTAGGTTTATCTCCTGTATGAAACCGTAATTCAGAGGGAAGTAAAAAGAAAGGTCTTGCCTAGAGTTCTATAGTCGCGAATGATGAAGAAATTAAAGACATAAATGGCATGAAGTAAGAGTCTGAGTATCATTTGGTCTTCTGAGATGAATTGATTTGATGAACTATTTCGGCAACAGAGCTTTATAAGCGCTAATTTCATGTCACTTTACAATTTGACCTCGACGCTTGTTTGTAAAAGGTGTGCGTCAGCAGTACCTGCCATACTTTTCGACGAATATAAAACGAAACCTGTATCAAATTTCTTCTGCTCACCCACAGGTAGTCCATATACTACTCTACTGCCATATACTGAAACAATGGCATGCCGTTAGCACTCTACTGTCATCTATTGGACAACTAGCAGTCTTTGTAGTACTGTATTTTCATATACTGTCTCACTGGTTGTCCTTATTGTACTCTACTATCATATAATGACACACTGGTGGTCCTTATAGCTCTCTACCATCATCTACCGGCACATTTGTAGTTCCAATAGCACACTGCTATCATTTACAGGCTCCATATATCACTCTTCCAATCTCTACTGGCCAACTGAGAGACCCTATATAACATTAATAACTAAACTATCCTCTAATGGCCAACTGGCAGTTCCTATATCACTATACTATACTCTACTGGCCCACTGGCAGTCCCTATATCACTATACTATACTCTACCGGCCCACTGGCAGTCCCTATATCACTATACTATACTCTACCGGCCCACTGGAAGTCCCTATATCACTATACTATACTCTACCGGCCCACTTGCAGTCCCTATATCACTATACTATACTCTTCTAGCCCACTGGCAGTCCCTATATCACTATACTATACTCTTCTGTTCCACAGGAAGTCCCTATATCAATATACTATACTCTACCGGCCCACTGGCAGTCCCTATATCACTATACTATACTCTTCTGTTCCACTGGCAGTCCCTATATCACTATACTATACTCTTCTGTTCCACTGGCAGTCCCTATATCACTCTACTATACTCTTCTGATCCACAGGCAGTCCCTATATCACTATACTATACTCTTCTGTTCCACTGGCAGTCCCTATATCACTATACTATACTCTTCTAGCCCACTGGGAGTCCCTATACCACTAAACTATACTCTACTGGCCCACTGGCAGTCCCTATACCACTATACTATACTCTTCTGTTCCACTGGCAGTCCCTATATCACTCTTCTATACACTTCTGGCCCACTGGCAGTCCCTATATCACTATACTATAATCTATGGCCCACTGGCAGCCCCTGTATCACTATACATTACTCTACTGGCCCACTGGCAGTCCCTATATCACTATACTATACTCTTCTGTTCCACTGGCAGTCCCTATATCACTCTACTATACTCTTCTGTTCCACAGGCAGTCCCTATATCACTATACTATACTCTTCTGTTCCACTGACAGTCCCTATATCACTATACTATACTCTTCTAGCCCACTGGGAGTCCCTATATCACTATACAATTCTCTATGGCCCACTGGCAGTCCCTGTATCACTCTACTATACTCTTCTAGCCCACTGGCAGTCCCTATATCACTATACTATACTCTACTGGCCCACTGGCAGCCCTATATCACTACACTATACTCTTCTGTTCCACTGGCAGTCCCTATATCACTATACTATACTCTTCTGTTCCACTGGCAGTCCCTATATCACTATACTATACTCTTCTGTTCCACTGGCAGTCCCTATATCACTCTACTATACTCTACTGGCCCACTGGCAGTCCCTGTATCACTCTACTATACTCTTCTAGCCCACTGGCAGTCCCTTTATCACTATACTATACTCTACTGGCCCACTGGCAGCCCCTGTATCACTATACTATACTCTACTGGCACACTTGCAGTCCCTATATCACTATACTATACTCCTCTGTTCCATAGACAGTCCCTATATCACTAAACTATACTCTTCTGTTCCACAGGAGTCCCTATATCACTATACTATACTCTACCGGCCCACTGGCAGTCCCTATATCACTATACTATACTCTACCGGCCCACTGGAAGTCCCTATATCACTATACTATACTCTACCGGCCCACTTGCAGTCCCTATATCACTATACTATACTCTTCTAGCCCACTGGCAGTCCCTATATCACTATACTATGCTCTACTGGCCCACTGGCAGTCCCTATATCACTATACTAAACTCTACTGGCACACTTGCAGTCCCTTTATCGTTCTGCTACTCTCTACTAGCCCACTGACAATCCCTATAACACTATACTATACTCTACTGGTCCACTGAAAATCCCTTTATCACTCTACTTTACCCTATGGGCCCACTGTCAGTCCCTATATCTCCATACTATACTCTATTATGCTATGCTGGCTCATTGGCAGTCCCAATATCAATTAACTATACTCTACTGGCCTACCGACAGTCCCTATATCAGTATACTATATTCTACTGGCTCACATAGCTCTACTATACTCTTCCAGCCCACTGACAGTTCCAATTTCCAAGTTGACTCGAGGGACGAGCTGACCCGCTTCCATCCGCTGTCCATACCAACAGTCGCACTTATTGTCACTTGAAGTGTGCTATAAAATGTGGTTAGTTGTCGAACATGCGGATCAATATTGGTTGAATTTGGTTCGGCAGCTTAATTGAAAAGCTTCAAGCAGGGCCTTAAGGCTTGGTCTAACTCTATATAGGATGTGTGCTTTAAACAATTCCATTATTTATCGGCACCAGGGCGCTAACAATTACCGCCACGACAAACCATGTAGTCTAAGCAACACGAAAACCAGCCTGCTCAAATAGGGAGGCTTATCGTTATGTTTAATTTAAGATTTGGCAGGGCTACCCTATTAACAATTCTATGCAACGAGCTACATGAGCGCAGATAAGACACGCAACTTCACATTCCCATCCGTGCCCCTGTTGTGATCTGTTGTTCTTATAAGATACTCTCAAATAGGGAGGCTTATCGTTATGTTTAATTTAAGATTTGGCAGGGCTACCCTATTAACAATCCTCTGTTTCAAAATTACATGCCTGTATAATAAAAATTACAAGTACATGGTTCAATATCTTGCGAGACATCAACTTCGCAACCAGAAAAAAATGAAGCGTTGAAATAATCAAACAAGAATTACTGCTCAAATAGGGAGGCTTATCGTTATGTTTAATTTAAGATTTGGCAGGGCTACCCTATTAACAATTCTATGCAACGAGCTACATGAGCGCAGATAAGACACGCAACTTCACATTCCCATCCGTGCCCCTGCTGTGATCTGTTGTTCTTATAAGATACTTTGGCAAAAACGTAAACCAATTAGTGGGTGTGTCTAAGGAAGCCTCAGATTGGCCTTTGAATCTGTCCAAGCTAATGATTCAATTCAATTAAAAGTGTATTCATACAGGTTAGATATCAAGCATGTACGTTAAAACAGGCTTTCTCACCACGCGACCCCTAAACGCCCGGTGCGTAAGTGTGACGGTAACCATAACTGGTCCATTGTCATATGGAATATGAAATTATTCATTATATAGTGAAAACAGCAGAGAACCAATTGTTCAGATGACCAAGTTTTACCCCTTGCTACAGTGACAATCACAATCTAAAATCCTCTGTTTCAAAATTACATGCCTGTATAATAAAAATTACAAGTACATGGTTCAATATCTTGCGAGACATCAACTTCGCAACCAGAAAAAAATGAAGCGTTGAAATAATCAAACAAGAATTACGAAAATGGGCAAAATATTTGCTACCATGTTGCTGCATTTAATTTAATTCGATATGACCATATTCTGAAAATGTTAAATTTTGACCTATGTGGGGGGGGCAAAATATTTGCTACCATGTTGCTGCATTTAATGATCATATTCTGAAAAAGCTGAATTTAGACCCATTGACCCCACCCCAAAGGTCGGGAGAGGTGGTAGGGGTCTGCGAACAAAATATTTGTTACCATGTTGCTGCATTCGTGATGATTCCATTTAATTTGATATGCAACATAGCCATGCTATAAGAAATTGAATTTTGACCTTTTAACCCCACCCTAGGGTCATGGGGTGGGGTAGGGGTCTGCGGGCAAAATATTTGCTACCATGTTGTTGCATTTAATGACCATATCTGAAAAAAGCTGAATTTTGACCTATTGACCCCACCCGAGGGTCGGGGGGGGGGGTTGGGGGGAGGAGGGAGTAAGGGTCTGCGGACAAAATATTTGCTACCATGTTGCTGCATTAGTGATTCCATTTAATTTGATATGCAACATGACATGTTCTGAAAAAGTTGAATTTTGACCTTTTGATCCCACCCGCAGGTTCGGGGGGATGTGGGGTGAAGGGAAAAATATTTGCTACCATGTTGCTGCATACGTGATCTCCTTTAATTTGATATGCAACAGCATGACCATGTTTTGAAAAAGTTGAATTTTGACCTTTTAACTACGGGGTGGGGGTGGGATGGGGATGGGTGGGGTCTGCGGGCAAAATATTTGCTACCACGTTATTGCATATGTGATTCCCTTTAATTTGATATGCAATATGACCATGTTCTGAAAAAGTTGATATTTGACCTTTTGACTACACCCCCTAAGTCCACCCAGGGGAGGACCCAGGCCTTCGATCAAAATTCACGTTTGATACGTTTCATATTTATTGTACCTCTGTCTGCACGCGAAAGTCCAGTAAAAATTATTAACAACTGACTGAGTCAATGCGAAATTTGAATATTTAACCTTTGACCCCACCTAAACGGTCAGGGGGTTTTGGGTAAAATTTCAATCAATGTCATGCTTATCTACAGGCACCGGATAATCATTGCCTATAGTGAGAAGTTGTCAGATTTTATAATTTTGGAAAAATGTGAAATTTATTCCACACAAAAAAGCCAATATAGCTTTTGCATTAGCCTAAACCTAAGTCAAAAAGGGCCATAACTCAGTCCAAAGTTTGCGAATGACCTGCAATTCGAACTTGACCTGTATTTTGTGATGCTTTACCCTTCTGTAAAATTTGAATGAAACCCTTGCATATATTCAAAAGTTATTGATCGGAAATCACAATTTAGCCAAAATATTAGTCAAAAAAGGGCCATAATTCAGTCAAAATTTTGCGGGCGTTTTCGACGTAACAATTGTGTTCCGCAACTTTTGACGTTACGTCAATCCTATTCAAGGTAAGTAAGGGTGCAAAGATCAGGAATCGATACAATCAAGTACCAGTTATACTCTCACAAATTATTAGACCTATGAGCTTCATTAGCTTTCAAGGGTCTGCCCGCTTTCCCGTCGATAAAGTACGAGTCATCACTGTATGCTAGTTGGATACGTATGGACTAATTTCTTTAAGCGTTGTGCGACTGGGCAAATGTCAAAGTTGATTTTGATCTTCGCTGTGCACTTATCCAATAGCGTTTATTTTGTTTTGCTGTGGCTCATATTTAGTCGTTTTCCGACTTAGTCGTTTTTCCCACTTAAGCGTCTGACGGGGAGGTTTCCGAGATAGTCGTAACTTTTCCCACCTTAAGCGCGTTTCCTACTTAGTCGCCTCACATACGTTTTTAGCTTTGGCTGTCTGTGAGTGATAAACATTTTTATTTGTTTTATCACAGTTAGTGTATTTGATTTTATTGTTTGACTGTATGTTAAGAAGCATGTATGCTAGTTAAAAAAAAGGATGTGTTTTAATATAAGGTAACATCGGGATCTAAGGCGAATATTTAGCCAGTAAAATACATCTAAGACCCAGATGGTTGCAGTGCTCTTCGTTCTTAGGCAATAGTTCTGTTGTTGTTAAATTAGAGAGGAAGGCAAATATCAAGAATCGATGCAATCAAGTACCATTACTGAACCGGAACGCCATATGGGAATGTGACAAAACACAAGAAAACTCAACACACACGAGAGCCAAGAAGTCAGCCCATTCCCAGCAGGTGATCATAAGGCAGCAAAGAACAGACAAGACAGCATAACAAAGATATACATGAAACATAAATAACAAAAAGGATCAACAGAAGAAGCACCGCTTTAGAACGGTCAGCGGAACAAAAAGCACTGGAGGAATTAAACATATTTAACGACACCAACCCGGCCATAGTTCTAATGTGGATTAAGATACAAAGATGTTTGATTCGCATGAAATATCCCTAACCTATATATGTATAATCTCCAAGTACATACAAATCAAGATATAAAAAAGAGATAAAAAAAGATAAGGGCTCAACAGTACATACATTGTACATCTGAATACCGGAGCAAAAGAAATCCAACAGTTAAACACCAATGGGCCTGACCAAAGGCACTGCATCAGGCTCTAACTTTCTCATCAATAGCTAGAGTCGGAACCATCATCGAGTCTGAGGTCGAACCCTCTGGCGTGCAATTAAAGGGGAAAGCAAAGTTGCCAACCTTGATTGGGTTGACCACCATACATGCAGTCTTTCGCAATACAATAATGTTATAGCCAATCTTCGTATAATGAGAAATTATTTTACTGAACTGCGAAGAAAAATTATTAGTTCCAACGATTTTCTTAAAGTGTTTGTTCTTGACGTTTAACATTTTACTTGAATCAAAAATAAATATTTCAGTATGTACTGATTTAATTTTCACAGATCATTTATTCATCTGCTAAGTTAATTACAGGACTATTTATCAGCCTTATGCAAACATCTGGAAGCAGCCATCTTACAGCAACACACAAACATTAACCTGGGTTTACCTCTTTATGCAGGTCAGCTGAATGATTGAAGGAGCACCTTCAGTCAATTTCTTCATTTCAATATGGATAATTGATATTCTATTTTAATTACAATCAACGGTCAGATCAATGCAAATTAGAATGTTACAACTGTCAAAAGAAAAGTATTTTAATTTTTCCATAAGTTTCATTTGATTTTACTTTATCTTTTTTTACCAAAAATGAAGAAAATTGTTACAAAATATGCCGTCTGCTATAGTGATAATTAGTGCTTTAAGGGTTAAATTTTTTAAATAAATATTAAATATCGGCCAGGTATCAAAATATACATATCAATGCACCCACTGCTAAAAATTTTACTCTGAAACATTGTTAATTTTCGGACATTATCAAGGATATATAACTTTGCTTGTGTTGTGCGTAAGCAGATGGAAGTGCTTCTAGTTTTCTTGTGTAGAGCTCATTGACTTGAAAATAGCCAGACCCCCATGAACGAGCAAAAGTAATTAGTTACATGCTAATTGAAGACCATTCACAAACATTTAATGAGGGATTATTCCTGTCATACTGTAAGGTTTATAATAAATGCATTTGAACAAAAGTGCGAATTTCCCCTTTAAATTAAACACGTAGCATGCTAAGTCGCCATACAATTCTGGCTCCAAACGTCCCTGGCGCAAGAGAGATATAAGTCTGACGTGGAAATTAGATATCAAATCATAGTATTGGAGATACAAATTTAAAACAAGTTTTAAAGTGTATGATACTGATAGCCTTGCTTAAGAAGTGTCTCTGCTAAAAGTTAGTACGAGTATTGAAGTCTGCATTATGGCTAAATGGTATGAGCTGAGAAATATAAACTCCATAGGATGTAGAGCCATCAAGAGACACCAGGAAGACAAACTAAGCAAAGCAACCAGCGCTTTCTTCCCCATCATGATGATTACAAATCTAGAATGGACATAAAGACATAGAACATTTACAGACTCCCACAATGGTAGTAACAATAAACAAAAAGTCAACAACAACAAAACCACCGCGTTAGAACGGACAGCAGTTTAAGCCACCAGATTACCTAAATGCATTTTACTGGTACCAAATCTTCGCTCTAGATTCTGCTGTTGTTGAAGTACAAAAAATGTTCAGCTCGCATGGAAGCCTTCTAACTATTGCAATATATCATCATGGAGAAACACTCTAATCAAATTAACACAATATGATGAAACAAAGAAAAGGGCTGTATTCAATTTCAATGCGTAACGTACTTTTCCAGTAAAATGGCATATGCCAACTGTGTAATTTGCTTAGGTTCCAAATAAATCTTTCGTGTCAAACACTTTTTGCGAATGTGCTACAATAGCCACAGAATATTGTAGCGCCAATTAAGTATCTTCCGTCTGCAGCCGAAGTTTCAGAAGTTGTGTACATATAAAAAGTAGTGAGTATGAACGAGAAATGCCAGAATCACATACTACAGACCAACCCATTGTACCACGAGGAAAAGTCAAAGAACAACAACTGCGACATGACATTGAGAACACAACAAAAGTAAAGCAACCAACTCTCTCTTCCCCAGCGCGAGCTGATTGTAAAACTAGAAACGACACAAAGTACTGCAAAACAGAACAAGGACCTAACAATATATCCCCATGAACACTGGGAGCAACAACAAACAGTGAATAAAGAATAGCAGAACCAACGCCTTAAAGGGACAGCAGCCGAAGCCACTGAGGGGGGTCTTAAAATTTTATTTGGCCAAATCTTCACCCTAGATTCTGCTGTTGTTAAAACACAAATTAGTTTTAAGAGTATGGTTGAGCATAATTAAAAACCGCATCATGGAAAAACCCCGTTGAGCCACGGTGGGACCAGCTCAGACAAACATCAGGCACCGACTCACCGATTAAATATAAAAGTCAGTGTCGACATTGCGTCTGAGGCCTGACCCATGGTCGTGTAATTAAATAGGAAACCATAGCTGCTATAAACCGTGATTTGGTTTACAGCCAGGCATGCAGACTGCCCCATAAAATCTATGATATATTCCAATCTCGCACAATGCTTGATGATTCTTTTAAACTGATCAATAAAAGACGGCTTTCCATCGATTTTTTTAACTTATAGACCAAATGTGTAAACTCATTTTCATGCAATTGTTTTTAACGTTCTGTCAGAGAAAAAGTCCACCACTGTCATATTTCTACCATTGGTCTCTTGGAATTCATTAGATTATTAAATTTTGAAATAGTTTTAGGTTGCATGTTTATATAAGAGCTCAATATTTCCAAATTTATGAATTTACTCTGCTTCTACGAACATAAAAATGCCCCTCGCAATTATTTGCATGATGGATCATTAGTCATGCTTAAGATGTCGTACTAAAATGAACTTTTTCAAAAACTTCTTTCAGGAACACTATCAGAGTGTCAAACGGTTTAGATCCAGATCAGAACCGACGTACTATCGGTCCTGATTTTGGTCAAACTGTTAGCAGATGGTATCAGCAGACGACAAAAGAAAAATAGTTTACAATACTGTAAACTCGGAATTTAAAGATAAACCCTCGCGAAATAGCGATATCATTCTGTCGTTTATTGATGAAGGTAAGTCATGACCAAGTCGCAAATTTTAAACGTTGCAATATGTCTTTTAATGCTTTTCGCTAAAATAGAATTCTCGCGAAAATTTCGGAATTTACGGTATATCCTTTCGTTTCAAAGCTAACGATGCGTTTCTATACTTAACTACTCTAGGAACCTGACGCATACTGTAGGTCAATTTCTGGTACTAAATGAATACGGTGCAGACCTGTCTTTCCATTGCTTAAACTTGACTAAAGGTCGACTAAGATGCACTGAGATTATTTGAAAAGATGAACTAATTTCAGACGTCAGCTATCACTAAAATCAATTTTTGCAAGGACAAAGAAATCAAGCATAAATCGCCAGAAACCGCTTTAGTGTGATTCTTTGTTATTTCATTGACATCTTCTAGACATTCAAATAAAGCATGCATGCTTTGTTCAGCCCAAATGCCTATTTTCATTTTCTTAACGTCAATTTTACGTTATCAGCGTTTTACGGAGCTTTCAAAAAGTACTGTCATTTTATCAACTCTTTTCACTTTGTATGATGTTTGGGATGCATATTGACAATCTTTTAGTCCTTTTGAACTCCGTAGCTGCCACCTACGTCCATTTAGCGACGTCAAGCGTTACAGTTACATGCTAATAAATGTAAATAATAGTAAGTGAGTATGATCAGGAAATACCACAATCACAAACTGCAGACAACCCCTTGGCACCGTGAGGAAGAGCCGCTCAACCATCACGAGACACCAGGAAGACAAATTAAGCAAAGCAATCAGCTCTCTCTTCCCCATCAAGATGATTGCAATACTAGAATGGACACAAAGTAACGTACAACAAAACATAGAACAATTACAGGCTCCCACAATGGCAGTAACAATAAACAAAAAGCTTGAAACGCATACGCGATTAAAGTAAAGTGTAGCCAATTGGCACTTCATCAAAGTAGACAGCAAACACTAAATGGCGACATACGTTGATAAAGAAAAAACAGTTATTATCCCTAGTTTACTTTGTTTCTTAATTGACGTTAAGTTTGGTTTATTCCGCTTTCGCACTTTAAAGCGACGCGAAACACAAGTTCTGTTTCTGGAAAACACATTCTCATACATTGATTGGTTGATTCCAAGTCATTTCAGTTTCTAGAAATTACTTAAACAAAGGATAAAAGCACTGCCCTTTAGACAACGTCGAAAACACAACTTAAAAACCCATATCATACACCACAGCAAGAAATTGCAAATTTTTAAAATGCACATTTGTCTTTACTGGTAGTGACCTTGCATACATGAAAAAAAGTTTTCAAAAATATCTAGACGTACACTCCCATAGCAAAAGTGATTAAAGCGGTATTTTGACGTTGTGACGTCATGTTCTATAATATATTTTTTCGAAGACACTTTCTAACGTCTTGTTATTGAAAAAAGCATATGCGCTTAGCTCTATGTGTTATTTGCGAGTTTGAAGCAAGTAAAAAGTGTGAGGTTTCATTAGAAGTTAAGTATATTTGTCGATATTTATTGGTTTTGAAAACATGGACGAACTGATATTAAAATGACCAAATGACAGGACACTATTGTTTACCTCGATGTTCCTTGTTATAATCGGGGTCTTTAACATAATGTACGTATCGATTCGAAGTTTTGAGTAAATACCAGTGTTTTATGTATGCTTTTAACTTCTGAAAAAGTCTAGTTAGGGATTGTCAATGCTTTTGTTTGCAGGAATAATATTATGATGTGACGTTCGATTCTTCAAGCTGTCGCCAATTTGTATACAGACTGAGCGATTATCATTATATAAGATGTGAACTTGAATGGAATCCGTGCTCGGATCCAGAATTTTTCGTCAGTTGGATGTGTGTGTGTGTGGTGGGGGTGGGGGTGGGGGCGTTTTGACAATGCCATATGATAACCTCTTTCTAAATGTTAAAGGACAATCGCCACGCCCAATTATGTACAAAATATTCTCCTCTGAAAACAAAAAGGCAATAACTTTAGGTTTGTGGTATGTAACATAGGGAATGTAGGCCCCTCTAAGTTTACAAAAATGAAGATATTTTTAAATCGACCTTTACAAAAACTTGATTCCAAAATGCATTTTGGTGTGAACCCTCCGAATGCATGGTTCTTAGCTCCTGCTGTAGGCAGCTAGCTATTGTATCCCAAAATGTTGACCTAATATATAGCTTACTCAGGAGTGAAAATTACCATTATGCGCGTTATCCCCACCTTCAATCATGATATTTCCCATTTTTCAATAGGGCCCAAGGCAAATAGGGATCGTGGCTGTATGCGCTTTCTAAGGCTGTGATCATTTTTTTTTAATTTTGCATGCGGATAGGGCCTACAGAGATGGAGGTTTTGTCATGTGCACCCGCCCTCACAAATGTTTCAATACAAATTTATGGCGGTGCCGAGGTTTGTGGCCCAGAAAGTTCGCGAGACTGAAGCATGGTATTTTGATCATGCCCACATTAGCATCAATTTGTAGTACGCGAGGCCGTCAACAAACAGTGAACATATCTATGCATTCCGTCAGAAAACGAAAACGTTATGAGCATAACACCCTGGGGAGCACCCACGCCCCTGACCCGACCACAATGTTGCGCCGGGCACTTTCATGCACAGGCTCGAAATTGGTTTCAGAAGTTAGCCTCCAACCACAACTTATTATGAGGCATTGCATATTTGTTTCCTTCTCCAGGAATTTTGTGTAAATGATTGAGAGGTGTTCATGGGCATGGCTCATTACTTTGCAATAGGTTTTGAGGCTTTTTGCGTCGGTCATGTTTTTTCAAACTTTGCCTGCTTCAGGGGGTGCCGGTGTGAGCCCTCCAAATGCATGGTTCTCAGCTCCTGCTGCGGACAGCTAGCTATTTTTCCCAAAAATGTTGACCTATTAAAAGAGCTTACTGGGGTGTGAAATTTATAAAATGCCCTTGTGCCCCGGACCACAATCATGACATTTCCGGATTTCCCATAGGGCCCAAGGCAAATGGGGATCGCGGTGGTACGTGCTTTCTAAGGCTCTGATCATTTTTAATTTTGGCACGTGGATAGGGCCAATAAAAACAGAGGTATTGCCATGTGCATTTGCCAGCAACAAGGTTTCCATACGGATTTATGGCAGTGCTGAGGTTCACGGCCCCGAAAGTTTACACGCCTCAGTCTCGCGAACTACTATTTTGATCATGCCCCCATTGGCATCAGTTTGTAATACAGGAGGCTGTCCACAAATTGTGAAAATTTCAAAGCATTCTGACAGAAAATGAAAAAATATGAGCATTAGAAGATTATGCATTACACCCTTGGGAATACCTCTGCTCCTGACCCGACCACAAACTTGCATTGGGCACTATCATACACGGGCTAAAAAGTGGTGTCAAAAATTAGGCCCCTGGCTAGAGATTCATTATGATGCATCGCGTAAATTTTTCCATCCGCCATGTGCCAAATTATGGCCCCTGAATGGGCTTTTGGCACAATTTTCAAGCCCTTATTTGAGCCACTCTTAGGCACAGCTCATCACTTGGCCATAGGTTTTGGGGCTTTTGGCGTCGGTAGCTTTTCCTGCATCAGGGCGCATGGTGTGAACCTTACAAATGCATGATTCTCAGCTCCTGCTTTGGGCAGCAAGCTAAAAAAATCCAAAATGTCCACCTATAAAAGAGCTTACTTGGGTGTAAAAATTATCAGTATGCACACGTGCCCCTGACAGCAATCATGATATAGCCCATTTTCCCATTGGGCCTAAGGCACTCGAAAGTTGTACATGCCTTCTAAGGCTCTGATCACTTTTAAATTTTGTATTGGGAGAGGACCAACAGAGACGGAGGTAATGCCATGCGCACCTGTTCGCAACAACGCTTCTATACCAATTGATGGTGGAGCGGAGGTTCGTGGCTCAGAAAGTTTATTACACGCTTCAGTCTCCTGAACAACTATTTTTATCATGTGCACATTGGCATCAGGCTGCTGCATCGGAAGCCGTCTACAAATTGTGAAAATTTCAAAGCATTCCGTCAGGAAAAAAAAGTTGTGAGCATTAGAAGATTTAGCATTACACCCTGGAGAACACCTCCGCACCAGACCTGACCACAAATTTGCGTAGGGCACTTTCACCCACGGGTTTGAAACTGGTGTCAGAAGTTAGCCCCCGACATGAGCTTCACTATGATGCATTGCGTAATTTGGCACAGCTCATCACTTTGAAAAATGTTCGGGGCTTTTGCATTTGCTCAAACTCTGCCTGCATCAGGGAGTGGGGGTTGAACCCTCAGAATGCATGATATGGACAGCAAGTTATTTGTTTACCAAAAAGAGCTTACTGGGGTGTGAAAATTACCATCATACGCGTTTGCCCTGGACCAAAATCATGATATTTCCTATTTTCCCATTGGGCCAAAGGCAAATGAAGATTTCCAAGGCTCTAATCATTTTTAAATTTTGCATGCAGATGGGGCCAACAAAGGTAAAGCTTTGCCATGTGCAAGGCCCACAACAATGTTTCCATACTGATTCATTATGGTGAGGAGTTCCCAGCCCCGAATGTTCACAAGCTTCAGTCTCGGGAACTACTATTTTGATCATGTCTACATTGTCATCATTTTGTAGTAAGGGAGGCTGTCTATAATTGGTGAAAATTTTAATGCATTCCATCAGAAAATGAAAAAAAAAAATAGCATTAGGAGATTTAGAATTATGCCCAAGGGTACACCTCTGCTCCTGACCCGATTACAAACTTGCGAAACACACATTCACGTAAGGGCTCCAAACTGGTTTTAGAAGTTAGCCTATGACCAAGGCTTTATCATGGAGCATTGCGTAAAATTTCCATTAACGGAGTGTCGAGTTATAGCCCCTGATTGGGTTTTCGGCACAATTTCTAAGCACTTATTGAGCCACTTGTAACTCAAGGAATTTTGTGCAAATGATTGAGAGGTGCTCCTGGGCAAGGCTCAGCACTTTGCAATAGGTTTTGAGGCCTTTTGCGTCGGTCGCGTTTTCTCAAACTTTGCCTGCATTCAGGAGGGGGGGGGGGGGTGGCCTGTATGAAATCTCCAAATGCATGGTGCTCAGCTCCTGCTGAGGGCAGCCATCTATTTTTTTCAAATGTTGACCTATAAAAGAGCTTAATTAATCGCCCATGACAGCAATCATCCTATTTTCCATTTTCCTATAGGGCCCACAGCAAATAAGGATTGCGATTTCTAAGCCGCATAACCCTATCTGTTTCCTACAGAATGCTTTGAAATTTTCATAATTTAGAGACAGTCTCCTGTGCTAAAAACTGATGCCAAATAGGATACGAATTAAAAAGAATTTGTGAGACTGAAGGGTCTAAATTTTTGGGGCCAGGAATATCCGCAACCCCATAAATCAGTATCGAAACATTGTTGCAAGCGGGTGAGCATGGCATTAGCTGCGTCTCTGTGGTCCTAGTGGCATGAGAAATTCACAAATGATACAATCCTTAGAAAGCGCAGAGAACCGCCATCCCAATTTGCCTTGGGCCCTATGGGAAACCTGAAATAGGATGTAATAGGATGATTGCAGTCCAGGGTGCTCGCGCATAATAGTTATTTTCACATCCAAATAAGTTATTTTATAGGTCAACATTTGGAAAAAAAATAGCCTGCTGCCCACTGCAGGAGCTGAGACCCATGCATTCAGAAAGTTCACACCCCCTCTTGATGTGGCAAAGTTTGAGCAAAACATGACCGACGCAAAAAAGCTATGAAACCTATTGAAAAGTGATGTACCATGCCCAGGAGCACCTCTCAGTAATTTGCACTCAATTCCTTAAGTTTCAAGTAGCTCAAATGAGGGTTTAAAGATTGTGCTGAAACCCCAATCAGGGGCTATTACTCAACACTCTCTGAAAGGAAAAATTTAGGCAGTATCTCATAATGAAGCTCTGGTCATGGGCTAATTTCTGATACCAGTTTTGAGCCTGTGTGTGAAAGTGTCCTGCGCAAGTTTGTGAACCAGTCAGGGCAGAGGGGTTCTGCAGGCTTCAATGATAGATCTTCTAGTTCTCATAACTTTATCTTTTTCCGACGAAACGCTTTGAAATTATGATCATTCGTAGATGGCCTCCCGTGCTACAAAGTGATTCCAATTTAAGCACGATCAAAACAGAAGTTTGAGAGACTTAAGTGTCTGATATTTAGGGGCCGTGAATCTCTGCAAACCCATAAATCAGTATCAAAACATTGTTGCTGGCCAGTGCGCATGGCATTAGCTGTGTCTGTGTTGGTCCTGGCGGTATGCAAAATTTAAAAATGATCAGAGCCTTAGAAAGCACGAAGAATTAAATTCCTTTAGTTGTTATTGGCTCAAATAAGGGCTTGAAATTATGCAGAAAACCCAATCAGGGGCTCTTACTCAACATTCAGGGGACAAAAAATATGCAATGCCTCATAATGAAGCTCTGTTCATGGGCTAACTTCTGACACCAGTTTCTAGCCTATGTGTGAAAGTGCCCTGCGCAAATTTGTTGACCAATTCGGGGTAGAGGGGTTCTGAAGGGTTCAATGTTCAATCATCTAATGCTTATAACTTTATCTGTTTCAGACGGAACTCTTTAAAAGTTTCAGCATTTGTAGACAGCCTCCCTTACTACAAACTGATGCCAATTTGGGAACAATCAAGTCAGTAATTCTCGAGATTGAAAGTCTAAACTTTTGGGGCCGTGAAACTCCACAACCCCATAAATTGGTATTGAAACACTGTTGCTGGTAGGTGCACATGACATTAGCTGCGACTCTGTTTGTCCTAGTGCCATGCAAAATTTTAAAAAATTATCAGAGCCTTGGAAAGTATGGAGAACTGTTAATCCATTTTGCCTTGGGCCCTATGGGAAAACGGGAAATTGCATGATTTCAGTCCAGGATGCTCGTGCATAATGGCAGTTTTCACACCAAAATAAGCTCTTTTATAGGTCAACATTTGGAAAAAAATAGCCTGTGCCTCAGCAGGAGCTGAGAACCATGTATTCAGAGGGTTGATACCATGCAGGTATAGATTGAGAAAAACATGACTGACAACCTATTGCAAAGTGATGAGCCATGCCCAGTTGCACATCTCAATAATTTGCACTCAATTCCTTAACCCTCTAGTGCCCACGTATGATACATTGATTTTACTAAGCCATAATATACTAAATTGAGTTTGATTTATATATATTCCCCTATGCGTCTTTTAATAAATGTTGCGGTATTCATGGAAATGTTTTTATTTTAGCTTAATTATAATCCAATAGACCTCCATCTCCCTTTAAAAATGGCCGCCTTCATTAGCACGTCATTGTTAGTTTTAGATGTCATGACCTTTGAGTAAAAAGACATAAACATGCTGTATATATTTTACAAAAATAATGTAGAAATACTTATTAAACCTTAAAAACTAAAACCTTTACTTATGAGAATTGGTCATATACTTATTGTGATATTTTCAGACATTGTGTGTAGAGTTTGGTGTACCATATATGATACACCGGGCATTATTTTTTCTGTATCATATATGATACATTGGGTACCAAGTAAAACATTTATTGAACCACATTTTATTTCATACTTGTATCTTTTGTTTAACAAATATAAATTAAATAAATACCTACTACTCTTTAAACATGCCTATAGGAAATATATAAAGCAGTAATATCCATATATTTACATTCTAACACACATTTGCTAATACTTAATTAGGTATCTTATATGATACATTGGGCATATCAGAATTGCATCAATTCATTTTGGAATGGGTAATATACAGCAGCTCAATTGAACAACGTGTGCTATTAGATAGCTTTTGGGTGATGTAGAAAGTGATTTAGCTTCTGAGATGAGTTTCAAATAAAACAAAATAATCATTTGCTGACTTAGTTTGAAGATTACCTTTTTGTGTTGAGCTCAGGAACTGGCAGATACCGCAAACTCCCATCATATGTATTTAGTAGTAGCTTTGCATTCTTATTAATGAAATGTTTGGAATGTAATGTTCATTTATGCACAAATAAGGTGACAAATGTATACTGCTCCAAAGCATGCCACATGTGCTGTTTTATACAAATGTATATAGTAAGCATTGTAGACTTCATGCTTGATCAGGTGCTCTGTTTGTAACATGGGATCGGGGTCAATGTTGTTATTTCAGCCATATATATGATGATAAATATTTTAATGTTTACATTCTACATAACTAACCATTTGCCCAGTAATTAAGCATAAGAAAATATGTAGACACTGACCAGATGCCACATGCTTTGTCTTAAAATTGCATTTTTACCTCATGTTTAGCCCATTTGTCATTAGTCATCTTGGGTTATGTTGTATATTGATATATTCCTTGTTACTAGTTATTTTTTCAATGTTGAAATGCTTTTTCACTAATATCTGTCTTTTGAATAAGATTTCATAGCTTTATGTTTGATATTAATCTAATATGAGCAAAACTGTATTAAATTTATGTCATTCTTAATTTGATTAGTACTATACCGTGCTTTGATTACATATATCATACTGCTGTTATATATAATGCTGAATTAAAATTACATTTAAAGTAAACATTTAATCTTTGATCATGTTTCCATAACACTGAGGCAAAACGCATCTTATAATGGTATGTATCATATATGATACATTACAACTTAATGTCCAATTTGATACATGCTACATGTATAAAATCAAATCCGCAACATAAGTTATCAAAACAAATAAGAGTGTGTGGTTTTATTCATGACAGGAACCAAATACTTTCAAAAACTAATTTTCCCACCACTAAAAAGGGTTTTGACACTAGAGGGTAAGTTACAAATGGTTCAAGTGCTTAAAAATATGCCAAAAACCCAATCAGGGGCTATAGCTTGATGCTCGGTGGATGGAAAGATTTACGCAAAGCCTCATAATGAAGGTCTGCTCATGGGCTAACTTCTGACACTAGTTTTGTGAAAGTGCCTTTCGCAAGTTTGTGGACCGGTGAGAGTGGAGGGGTTCTGCAGGGTTCAGGGTTAAATCTTCGAATGCTCATAACTGTATCTGTTGGACACACATATACACCGAATCCGAACCGAAACCGAAAGGAAACCGTAACGGCCACCGAATTGCATCGTTTCGTTTTCGGCAGACCTTTCACATATGAACCGAATCCGTGGACGAAATGTAAGAAAATGCCTGTATATTTTCGACTAATTTCCCTCTCAGATAGCAGAAATACCTTTACAACACAAATTGTTCTATGCCACTGCATTAAGTTCGTGGTCTTTATAGTCGCTCTGGGTATTGTCCGACAAAATTCTGTAGTCAATAGTATTGTGCTTGTAAAATAATCGCACAATTGTCTCGCTGGACAATCCACCAATGGCTTTCATGATAACTCAGTTATATACAACGCACGTGGTTGTGTACGTGCAGATTTGTGCAGATTTTATCAAAATTACCTGTCGTATTTGCTGAAATTCGGCCACCGAAACCGAAAAAAATAAAATCAAATTCGTGCACGTTTTCGGTTCGGCGTTCGGTTCGGTTTCGTTTTCGGCGCATATGTGAAAGCGCTCATAGGGTTTAAGGCATTTTAATTTTTCGGTTCGGTTTCGGTTTGATTTCGGTGTGTATGTGAAATGGCCTTAAATAACAGCCTAGACCTGATGCATGTCTTTGGTTGGGCCCACCCTGGCTCAACATGAGGTTTTCTTTAACTCTAACTGTTTGTGAGTCAAGAGTCTTTTTTGTTTAATAATAATACGTTAAATTGATTTGATTGTTTCTCGGTGATGATGTATTGCATTATTTAGGAAACCTCCATGCTAGCTAAACATTTTGGTTGTGTTTTAACAACAGCAGAATCTATGGTAAAGATACGGCTAATAAAATATATCTTAGCCCCCGCCCCCTCCCGGTAGCCTAGGCTGTTGTCCGTTCTAAGGCGGTGATTTTGTTGTTTGTTGGTGTTAATCATGCGCGGATCCAAAAAGTTTTGTCAGCAGGGTCCAACTTTGACAAGGTTTATTTTTTTCGATAAGTAGAGAGAGAGGATCCAAATACCACTCATGATAAGCTAGTCATATTGACCCGCCAGCAAAACGCCATTTAAATGACGTTTCCCTGGCTAGCCGATGATGGCCCGACATTGAAAGCTGGCTTGGTAGCTTTGTGATTTTCAGGGATCCGGACCAGTATTGCTAAGAAACCCTACATTTTTGTGATTTTTCAGGGGGGGGGGGGCCCTGTCCCCCTTCTGGATCCGCCCATGTTTATTCATTTTTGTTGTTGCTTCCGTCAAGTATGGAGGTTTGTTTTGTGGTGTGGTGTTTGATGTCCTTCCTAATTTAACAAACCGCTTGCTGAGGAAGATGGAGCTGTTTGCTTAGGTGATAACTATATTCAAAATTTTAATTTGGGGTGGGGGGGTATATCGTCGGATATACGGTCGGAAATTTAGTTTTACGGCGACGCTTGAGCGGAGCCGTAAAACGCGGATTTCCGACCGATATATATCCGACGATATACCTCTCCAAATGAAAACTTTGGAATATGGTTATCCCCATTCTAATTAGACTTCAAGCTAAAAAAGGTCCTGCTCCCCCCCCCCCCCCCCCCCCCCTAGGGAATTTCGCAGACATATCCTATCTTGAAGAAAATTTCAAGCCGCATCTTTTAAGAGATGTTTGCACTCTGTGCTCCGGGGCGTTAGTCTCTGACAGCCTGTTACATATGTTACTGTAACAAACTAAGGAAAAAATCAAAATGAAAGTTTGAGCTACAGAAAGAAGACATTAAACCATCTAATTATTCAAATTTCTTATATAGTTTGCAAGCTGGATGCCTAAGCTACATAAAAGCAGCATTTTAAACAAAATTACAGCCTTCAATGGTGTTATATGCGTTACATAGATTAAATTTCCCTTTTGAAAGTTGAAATCGTGACTAACATCATTCATTTTACAGACAATTTGTGCATTTTTACAAGTGTTTTTAATCTTAGTTTACTAAAATACTCATTTGACTAATAGAAAAACCAAAGTTTGCTTTTCTATCTCAAATACATTGTTTTATATGAGCTATTAAACAACCCTACCCCCAATTTCAAGTATCCAATTTTGGTATCTATTATTGAAGAAAAATATATGAAAATATTTGACGCTGGTGGATATCTTACATTTTTGCCACTGTCTTTTAATTGCTAATGCAATAAAAAATTATACATTTGCATGTTTGACATAAGGATCAGAGCACTTATTTAGGTATGTAACGTATGTTACATGGCATAATAGTGAATGAGCAAGGAAATAATCTTGGAAGTAAGAGATGATATTTAAGAAAAAATACTATTTTTCACATGTTTTCCTATTTAACTCTAGCCTCTGGTGCCTTATTCCTAGTAATTATATTCATTGCTAATAACAAGCCCATGGAACTGTGTTACAGATGTTATATATATTTTTTATCATGTATTTCCTAATACCTATAATATCAAAATGTTTAGACATATAGATAGAAAATAATAGTTCTCATTTAAATGACACAATTTAATAAATATTCCTATTCAATACAATTATTCAAAAACGATCTTTATTCAAGTTACCCTCACAATGTCTATCATTGTGTTTGCTGCTATTGCAAAATAATCACCCATTTCATCACAACCAGTAGAATCATGGCATAGAATTAGGACTGCAAACTGAGTACAATCCTGTTCCTCTCCACCTCTTTGGGAATTATGCAGACATATCCTACCTTAAAAAACAATTCAAGCTGCATCAAATAAGAGATGCTTACACTCTATTAACCAGGGGGTAGCCTGTAATGGTATGTTACGTATGTTACCATATCAATTTAAGAATAAATGAATTGAAAGTCTGAGAAACAGAAAGAAGACATAAAACTATCTATTTATTTGAATTATTCATGTAGTTTGCATGCTGAATACCTTTGATACATAAAAAAGTGTTTTTTAACAAATACACAGCTTCCTATGGTGTTATATTTGTAACATTAATTAAGTTTACTTTTTAAAATTGGTAATTGTGACAAACATTACTTATATAAGCATTTTGTGTGATCCTCCTCTTTTGCCATCAAAAGACTTAATTTTCTTTTTGTGTATGGCCAGTGCCAGCGTCAAAAAAATTGACTCAGCTATAACTTGACTCCTTAGCATTCTTCAAAAGCAGAAACAGCATGTCAGTGTCATGGGATCAAACACCTGATAAAATATGGGTTTAATGCCATTTGACATATATGCAGACAATGGAGTATGACTCTGATATATGTCTCTTCCTGTGAAGTGGCAAGACCAATCTCACTGCAGCTGCCTCTGAATCCGTGCTAGTCAAATGATAACTTTGCTCTTATTTTGCAAAAGCTATGTCTCTACCGTGTACCTCTAAGAATACTTTAAGATTTCTGACATTGGTCAAACAGAAATTTGATGGCTGCTTTTTTACATCATTTGCCATGGAACCTTTTCAGCCCTTTGGTGCTTAAGTCCTCAGGTCTTAGATCAATAGTATTTTGCTGCGCCCAAAGAACTTTATAAAAGTAAGTAAGCGTGCAAAGATCAGGAATCGATACAATTAAGTACCACACCTGACCCAGGATACCAATAAGTTTTCTTTAGTAACAATGTTGACTCTTGATGGTTTTGGCAGACCGTCTGAAACAATTTCTGTTACACCTTGAAAGTTATCTGGTATATGAGAAAGAACACAAAGTTGGACATTGCCATCAATTATGTTTGCAACTGGTTGTTTTTTGATGTCAGTACATTGAAGCAAGCCTTAAAATGATGTAAAACCTTTGATTTCTCAGTTTTGGCAGCCATATCATTAGCTGTTGCATTCAAAAGAAGGAAAGTGGACTATGGGTGGAATAGAATAACCAGTAGTTCTATATTATGCTATATGGAAGATTTATACAGAGTAAACAAGGTGTTAAGGTTGCCCCATTTCATGATCCATTGAAAACACTGAAATTGAAAACACTTGCCTCTGACTGTGTAATCAAAAAAGATGTCATGACAAAGCCCTTGCTCATTTATTATGACGAGTTATATATGTTACATCCTTTTATAAGCACTCTTATCTTAGAAACTTAGTGAGTCATTGAAGTGAAAGGGTCTAATTTGCGATCTGTTCATCCTGCATTTCATTGCTTTACCTGCTGTGATACATCTAGTTTGTTTATCTGAAGGGAAAGAGTTACCTTGGTTTCAGCACTTCAGTAGTGCTAAGACTTCAAATAATTTTTTGAATGCTTGGGGAAAGATAATAAGTACAGAGACATTATAAATTTATTAGATGAAAATATGTTTGTTGCATATATGGAAATGCTAAATTTACAAAAGTTAACCAGCTAAGATATGATTCTTTATCACAGAAATATCAAGGTACATAAGTCCAGGTACTCATTGCTTTTAATGGCATAATTTTCCTCCTTGTAAAGCTTTTAGTCTTTCTCCCATTTGCAGAGTATCACTTGAAACACATACTCAAAGAGCCAACTATTAGGAATTCATATCAGTTTCCGAATGTTCTAAGCCGTGAATGGCAAAATTGGAACGTTGATAATCGCTCATCAATTTTGAGTGGACTGGTGGTAAAATTTTATATCAGTAAATTATTGAAATATTGTGGGATGTTTCTACTAGTTGCAAGGAGGCGTGTGATAATTATGATTACCACAGGAGCAGACAACGACAAACGTTGAACATGAGTGTTTAATCGATGAGAATTAGTTTGGACCATTTCATTTATTGTATTGCCTTGTACAAATGTAAAACTATCTTTTCTATTTACGGCTCTATATTTAGCATTATATGCACAGTATTAGGAAATGTGTCCAAAAGGTCATTGATAACATCTGTAACAACAGTCCATGGGCTTGATAATCAAATATGAATATAATTTGTAGTGCTTTGGCACCAAAGACTTATAAGTACACATTAAGTGTCCTGATCTTAAACTTAATGACATCTTGCAGATATATCAGCTAGACAGACAAAGAAAATGTAAAATATCCACACGCTGCAATCGCTTTCATGTGTTTTACTTAAATGGTAATAACAAAATTTGCTTCTCAGTAAAGCTGGGAGTAGGGCTGTGTATTAGCTCCTATAAGACAATATTTTTAAGATAGAAAAGCAAACTTGGTTTTTCCTATTCGTCAATTGAGTATATGTTTGTAAAATCCAATAAAACAGTTTGAAACCAAGTCATAGTAGTTGTTAAACTAAATGACGATAGCCACAATTATGGCTTTTAAATTATAATTAGATTCATGTAACGCACATAACACCACAGTTAGCCGTATTAATGTTAAACAGCTTCCATATGTAGTAAAGACATCCAGTATGCAGACTATAAGAATGTCAATTAATTAGATAATTTTAATATCTTCTTTCTGTAGCTCAAACATTCAAATTTCTTATTCTCAAATTGATATAGTAACATATGTAACAAGCTGTTACAGGCTAACGCCTCGACTTACAGAGTGCAAACATTTCTTATCAAATGCACCTTGAATGGTTACATAAGATGTAACATGTCTGCAGAATTCCAAAGGGGATAAGGATGGAGCAGGCCCTTACTCAGCTTGATGTCAAAATACTGTTTGATGATTTTACTTATCACGCTAACATATGTAACACCCTCTGATCTTTAAAACTTGGTGACAACTAGCAGATCTATAAGTCTTTATCATACGAGCCAGCTTAAAATCCCTAAACAATGTAAGATATCCAGCAGCTGCGAGTTTTTTTTCACAATTTTAGCTCAAACTTTCAAAAAACATTTCCTTTATTTGATATAGTAACGCATGTAACATGCTGTTTCAGACTAACACCACAACTTAGAGAGTGCAAACATCCCTTATTTGATGCAGCTTGAGTTGTACTTTAAGAAGGAATATGTCTGCAAAATTCCCTCGAGGCGATTAAAACATTTTTAGGCATATTTTACGTAAAGACAATGAGCTTGCCCATTTATTACATCAGGTAACATATGTTACAGCCTCTGATATTCAAATTTTTGCATCAAACTTGCAGATTTATGAGTCTTTTCATATAAGCAAATGAATCCCAAACAATGAAACATATTCATCAACTGCAAATATGTTTTATCTATTTTTTATTTAGTTTTAATACCAAACTTTTCACCTTAAAACTGGGTAGGGGTAGGGTTGTTTAATTGCTTATTCCAGAAAAAATATTTAAGATAGGGAAACAAACTTTAATTTTTCGGTTAGCCAATTGCATAAGCTAGTCAGCCATGGTTAAAAAAATCTTGCAAAACACACAGAGAGATTGTGAATGTAAATGATAATAGCCACACTTGCAAATTTTAATGGGTTAACTGATTTATGTAACGTATATGACACCTTAGGAAGCTGCAATTTTGTTCAAATGGCTGTCATACGTAGTTAAGATATCCAGTATGCAGACTATATGAATGATTTTTAAAAATGAATATTTTAATGTCTTCAATTTGTAGCTCAAACTTTCAATTTACTTTTTCTTAATTTGAAAGTAACGTATGTTACAGGCTCTTACAGACTAACGCCCCGGAGCACAGAGTGCAAACATCTCTTAAAAGACTCGGCTTTCAATTCTCTACAAGATAGGATATGTCTGCAAAATTCCCTAGGGGGGGGGAGCAAACCCATTCTCAGCCATCCGTCTAAATGAACTAATGCAGTTTGGTCTCAATCTCGAGCGTTCCAAGCCGCACAAGCCGCATGTCCAATCGGAACTGCCTCGACCAATTTCGCGAAATTCTAATGAATCAGACCACGGATGTACATCGCGGATGATAAAGTGACGCTGACATTATATAACGTGACACCGACGTCACAGAAAACATGTTTGCGTGATTGCAGTAAAACAAACGGTTATAAATGAAATTTTTGTGTGTGTTTTTTTTTTCAATTAAAATATCGCTTTGAGATATTTTATTGAAAAAAACATATCTTCATTTATTCTGCTGATTAAACTGTTCGGATGATCAGAATAGTTACTCGATTTTGAAAGAGCTGAACCCACATGCTACAGAACTAATTTTCCATACGCCCGTTCCGGCTAACAAAATGGAGCTTTTTGGTACATAGTACTACGCGTATTGCTCCTTACATTCACCCGAGCCATGGTTCGATTATCGAATTGTGGCGGACTTTCCAAATGGCCGCATGTCATCTAACTTCTGTAATTAATGACGTCAAACTATTTCCGACAGTATATATCGCAGGATATACCATTGTCATCGACCGGAAGCATTTAATCAAATACTGACCTGTCTGATTTGAGCACTGTGAGTAGT